>VXBZ01004858.1:162500-327872 GCA_013399135.1 Heliornis fulica | reverse complement strand
CCGTGCCGGGGGGGTTCCGGGGCAGGTGTCTCGCCGCCGTCCGCGCTCGGTGATGCCGCGGTCGCAGAGGTGCGGGGGGCGCGGTGTGCCTGGCCGGCCGGGGCGGTGCGGTGACCGCTGAGGTCGGTGGGACAGGGTGGTGCCTCTTGCTGCAACCGGGGGAGGTGATGAGCACCAGGCACTGGTTTCCTTCAGGTTGCTCATCTTTTCACCTGCGACTAAGGTGTAAGTTCAACGTAGGTGTTAAAAATACCTCTGGTGTTCTGCATGAGTTCAGGTTAGAAGGTCCCCAACGGAAGTCTCTGGGGCTCTTCAGCCCGAGCACGGTTAAAATACAGTGTTGGAGCAGGTTACAGCTCCGGAGGTCACACTATCGCTATATTAGAAAGGGGCAGGGGGAGGAAGAGGATTGATGTGGAGGTTCATGAGGGGAGAGGGTTTGCCCACAGTGAGGCAGAAAGCGTGGATCGAGCAGGATGCAGGACGAAGCGCTTCTGCTCTCCAGCCTCATGCACTGCACAGCAGAGCGTGCTCTTCCTGAAGACCACCTTTCATCACCGTGTTCTGCAAGGAACTGCCACTCACGCATGCAGCAGTAGCAGTGTCCGTGGCCAAAACCCTTGCATGTTCATGACTTTGATAAAGTGCACATTTCTGAATCTACCTCCAGTACGTAATGCTTGGTAACATGTTATTATCATCATTTAAATGTGCACATATTTCTCCTCCCCACAGGCACTTTGAGTCAGGAACTTGCAGTATGCTCGTGCAGGGCTTAGCACAGGGAAAAGCAGCTCAATGCTGAAACCTCCCAAGTTCTGTTACATACGAATAACTAATGGGAGTATAGCGTGGGATATATTTCCAAGACCCCATGTGCACTGAAAAAAACTTTATGAGTCCTGCAATTGTGACATAACTCGCACATGCATAGTTAGCTCTGCCATTCCCATCACCACTGTCTCATGGGGTCATCGTATTCAGCCTGTTGCTCTGTAAAATCCCACAGCACATGGTTCCTTTGTAGCTCTATGTTGTAGCCTTATGCAAACCATGATGACTACGTAGTGGTGTTATATCAGCTACGCAGGGACAACTCCCTTGGTGGTTCACGCATTTCTTTGCACCATGTTTTTGCTTTCCATGTAGCTCTCTACTATATTAGCTTAATTTTCTCTTTGGCTTGGATGTTGCAAAGTAATGAAGTAAACTAAACTCTGTTTTCTTGCTTGGTTTGTCCTCCAGATCCAGTTGGTGTTATACAGACAATGCTCTGAAAGACTGTATGATAAATCCCATTGGCTGAAGGACGAGGCACATTGGGGACTATAGAGAAGAGGGACGGAAACAGGAGGGCAACAACTTCCTACTGCCCCTCTGGTAGAGGTACCGAGTGAGTGGTGTATCTGCAACTTGAGCAAAGTACTAGTTTTCAGAAAGTGAGCGAAACTGAGATCCTCCCCAAGGCACTTGGAGCACGGGAAGAAGAGGAGCAGTGCCAGCATGGATAAGGACAGCACAAATCTGGCTGACCAGCAGTATGAATGTGTGGCTGAGATTGGGGAAGGAGCCTATGGGAAGGTGTTCAAAGCCCGAGACTTGAAGAACGGAGGTCGCTTTGTTGCGCTGAAGCGAGTGCGTGTGCAGACCAGTGAGGAGGGGATGCCACTGTCCACCATCCGAGAGGTGGCAGTTTTGAGGCACCTGGAGACGTTCGAGCACCCCAACGTGGTCAGGTGAGGAAGTGGGACAAGTGTCCTGGTCACCAGCGTCCCGATTTTCATACATGTGCTAGGCAAGCAGTTTGGGTACATAAATGGACTGGAGAACAGCTTGGGTTTGTGGATGAAGCAAGCACTAAACTGTGTACATGAAGTGTGGTTTGAGGTTTCAGCAGGCCGTGGTGCTGCCTGCCAGACCTCACCTCATCCCTGTGCATTGCCTCCCACACGCAAACACCCATCTCCAGAGGCATAGGTGTGTGACTTAAGTGTTTGAGTGAATGGGCAAGGAGCCATATATACACTATTTCCTCAGGCATAAGGGAGAATGAGAAAAACCCTATGTCTCCCTGGTTTTGTCTCAAGTATTAGTTCTACCAGCTGCCGTTGATTTTTAGCAGCTCTATTTGTTATCAAAATGGGAAAAATTATGAGAGCGGTGGTAGAATGTGCATTCCACCTTTTCAGATGTTTCTATAGGGAGTTGTAGATTGTTATATTAAAGAGAAGTAACAGCTTAAGACTTTGAGTTTTGTAGATGGCCTGATGGTTGACTGATGGTACTCACAGCACCACATGCTGATGATTGTGCTACCAACAGCACAACAGGACAGACATCGGGCCTTGCTTGCAAAATGGTGGCAGTGGCCCCAGGATGTCCCTCCTGTCATGTTAGCAGTATAAACCCCAGATAAATGTGCCCTTGAACACATTCTGTATGGTAAGGCAGGCCCTGCCTAACCTCTTATATTCTTCCATGGCTGGAAACCTCTAGCAGCCTGTGAGGGTCTTTTATTAACATTATAAACTTCAAGAAGTAAGCTTCACTTTGGAGATACTTAGGTACACAGTGATTTGAAGCTGGTCAGCATCTTATTGATAGTGCTACAGTAACAAAAATGTTTCCTGTTATTTCTGTTACTCTACACACATACTGCATATCAAAAGGAAAATATTTTATACTTCACTAACACCAAGACTCAGTCATAGAGAAATAGATGAAATAGTCTGAACTTAGAGGTGACCTTCAAAATGGCTTGTACCTGTGATCCTCCTTATAGCTATCATCCCCCTGTTTTAGGGTCTGAGATGAGAGCATTCATAGTAGGTACAAGAGGAAAAGTGAGACAGAGAATAATTTAAATTCAGAAGGGAATAGCTACTGACAGATTCATTTTTGTTTGTCTCACGTCAGTGTAGTACAACAGTCTTATTTCTGTCTAAAACAAATAGGCAAAGCACGTGTATTCTGAACTACTGGTAACAGAATGCATGTCATTTTCTTACTACAGCGAGCAATGGAGTACAGGCTGCAGGTCACAGTTTTCCATTGCTAATCAAGCAAATCCACAATTTGGTTAATAACCATTATTTTGACTGGCACCTAGTAATGCCAGAGGCTTAGTTGGTAAATTTTAAAAGTGGGGACATCTTTGTGTGAGCAACATGTTGTATTTGGTCACTGAATAAAGTGGCTTGGTTTACAGAGGAGCGCACTCAGAGTTCTTCCTTGGCAGTAGAAAGAGAATAGAGAGTTCTCAAAATCTCTGAAATTCAGCCCAATAATTCTTGAGAATAAATGAGGTTTTAATGTTACAAGTTTAGACATTTACATATTTGAAAATTATAAGCGCAGGGAATAATTCAACAAAACAATACTTACAATTTTTTCTGTCATTGAGATCTTCCCATATGAAGTACAAGATTTCTTTAAGAGATTTCTAATCTTGAATTCAGCAAAATCATGAAAATAAATTCTCTTTTCCAAGGAGCTATCTGACGAATTGACTGGGCGGCGGCAGTCTGGTTTTGCTTGTGTTTAAGCGCAGCACAGTCTCGACACAGCATTGCAGAGATATATTGAAGCTGAAAATATTTTTACAAGTTTGAACGAAAATTCATTCCCTGCAAACAGTGTTCACCTGGCAACATGAGAATGTAGTTTCAGTGCAAAAATCTCTGAAAGTGTGTTCCAGGCCCCCATAGTGGCCTTGTGAGGCCTGCACCTTCTGCCACAGGTAGCATTGCCACACATTTTTCCACAAACAGGCAGAGAGAATTTAAGAAACAATTTCAAATGTTATTTCTTCTAAAATGTGAGGAATGCTATTTAAAAGCTCACCTCTGTTGTACATGTTTTTAAACTGTAGAGTAGATGAAACTATAAGTAACACTGGAGTGACTGAAATGACACCCTTATAATGAAAGATTACCTGAAAATATTCAAATCCCCCAGTTCCGTTAGAAAATACGGTAGAAGAGTTTATAATTTATTGAAATTAAAGGTCTATTTTTGTATTATGTAAATGTACTCAGGAAAGGAAATACTGCTAAAGATCTACAATTCTAAGCAGCTGACCTAGCTGCATTTAATCATTGAACATATGTTCACAAAAAAAGTTCTTCATTGGGGTATGCATTCTGGTAATCAGTATCAATGACCAAGCTACTAAATGAAAGTGGTATCAAATGTATTTTCTATATACTGGATTAAAATGTACATAATTTTCAGAGCACTGGTATAACAAATCAAATAAGTTGAAATCTTACTCATTTATTTATTTATTCTAAGGGGACATCTTAGCTTTTTAATGAATATTACAGGCCACTAGCCTGAGAGAAGTAAGAAATGCAAATAAAATGTTGAGTGTGTTACCTCTGAGTAATGGCATGTGCGATCCATGAGTAGCTCAGTGCAAACCAACAGTCATTCTGTGAGTCAAAATTTAGACAGACTTCAAACAGATGCACCGCATACGCCCTGTGCTCGGCTGTGATCCTGTGTCGGCAGCAGAAATCACAGGCCCCAGGAGCTTAGGTTGAGCGTCATGTTGATCTCAAATGATAGGTCTGGGCATCTCCTGACAGTAGACTAAGGAGCTCAGCAGTTCAGGGCTCCTCTGACTTCATGAAGTGGTACTGAACATGAAGAACGGTTTGGTAAGGAAAAGACCTGTACTTGGTAGGCAGAGGTAGAGTTCCATAGCTTTGTTGGTCACAGGGCCGGGACACGGGACCAGCAATGCTACAGGTTTGTCACAGAAGTTGTAGATTCTCTTCCCCTAAAATCCTGAGAAACACTTAGAGCCAAAATTAGCTTCCGGTCCTTTGAGATGGAAGACAATTTTCTCCATGAAGTAGAAATGTCTAAATAGCATAAAGTAATTCTATACAAAATATTTATCTTCTTTTTCTATGCTAATTTCCACACTTGCTAATTATGAGAGCTTTGTTTCATGTGCCTTCTCTTCAAGTCTGTTGTTTCCGTATTTGTACAATGAAGCGATGCATTTTTTACAGCACAGTTGCTCTTAGAGTGATAATGAAGTTAGGTAAGACTTAGATTAAGACTAAATAAGATGCAAGAGAAGAAATGAAAGGAAAACTACTCAGAAAAGTGATGGAAGTGGAAATCTCTGGACTATTGACTGTAGTGGTAATTGGGCCTTGTGTACTGATCTACAATTTTGTAAGACAGTCACAAATAGTGTGCTGAAAGGAATGGGGGAAAGTATAGTTAAAAGGTTGATTGCTATGTGTTTAAAATCCTTCCCTGTTCACATTTGCCCATGTACAGAGTTCCCCTCTGTCAGGACACCTTATTCTGTTTATTTTCACAAAACAGAGTAAAAAAGAGGATCTTTAAGAGTAAATTTTACTGTGAATTGTTCTGAAGTGGGGTATACTGCAGGATTTGAAATGTCCTTGGTAACTGGAAGGATGATTAAGGTGCTCCTGTAGCTCACCTTTTATATAGTAAGATGTAATGCTTTACTAAAACTTTAATGTGTACAGTAGTTAAATCTTGCAAAAGTTGGTCCAGCACTTAGGTAGCTTAGTGCTGTTCTGTTTGGGAAAAATAAAATATATGTAGACAAAGGGCAGACTTTGCCAGGAATAAATGACATATAAGATTCAGGAAATTCTTGTGTGTAAAACTGGAAGTATTCCCTGCTGCAAATATATCTGTAAAAATTCATCTTGTGATTATAATGCTAAATTCAGCAATGCATTGTGTGCATTTTATCTCTCTCCTGTTGGTAATCAGATGAATAATTTTCCCTCTGAAGTTAATCATCCATCAAACTGTGAATTTGCACTCTGGGAAGGTGGTATGCAAGACAGAATACTGTCCTTCTTGCCGTACTTGTTTTTAACTTAAATATTTAACAAGTTTAATATTGTTGAACCTTCAGCAAATGAAGCAAATCTGCAAAGCTGTATATTCTTAATTCCTGGCTTGTAGGTTTTTTTTCTGATAGATACAAGTGTTTTAGCATTTTCATGGATTTAGTATGTCTTTGATTTTAAAATAACCAAAATTATATTGAATAAAATATATTAGAATTTAATCTGAGCTAATATTCCAAAGAAGTCTCAGAAGTCTTGCCATTCAAGGTCATCACTACCTTTAATTCCTAGTAAGGAATTAAAAATCTTAGTTCTCTCCTTGCTGTTCACTTGCAGAACAGATGCCCCAGCTAGTTGACTTGCAGTTGCTTTGCTCTGTTCTGTTTGTTAAACTGAAGTGATGTGGGAACGTACAGAGAGAGAAGAATTTCAAGATGCAGTAGCTAATTTTGTTTCTCTTTCCAGTCTGTGGTAACGCTGACAATGGCTGCCGGCTTTAGTACTCTTAACGTGCTTAAAGGACGATATTCTCAAAATCATTGAGATGTTCCATCCTGTCAAGTGAAACATTTCTATTTTAGGGGCTGTTTGTCTCCAGTGAATTCTGCTTCCTTCCTTACTTCCTCTTTCTGCCAAGCTAATGTTAAACTTCTAGGGTGTAACATCATTCTTGCAGATCAGCAGTGTGCTGTATTGTGCGATGCAACTGATTTTTTGTGTGGCGCTACTCACACAGCATCTGGCAGGCCCCTGGAGAGAAAGATGCTGTCATCTCTGCATTGGTAGGTGCAGGGATCGTCTTGCATGCAGAAGGAGTAAAATAAGATGCAGGGACAGAGTGAAGCAGCAGAAGCTGAACTTGCAACTTGCCAAGGTTAGAGGGATTAATGTGGCAGATGAGTCTTAGCTGAGGTAGAAGAGATGGATGAATAATGGGAAGGAAGAGCTGAATGACCTTCAGAGTCAGTTTTCGTCTAACACAAACAGGATGGTCTTCAAGGCAGACAGAAGAGAGGAAGTGCCTTGGCAGGAGAGAGACTTTTCCAACCTGGAGAGCAGTGATGATCAGAGAGGAGTGGAGATGATCCTTGCACTGAGTGACCGTTGCAAGGAGAAACACTGCAAAGGTCTTGGGAAGGGAGCAACTGCCTGTGTGGAAATACGGCTTCTGTGATGGCAAGAGGGCAGAGGGGAATAATGTGGTTGACACTGTTATTGGCAGGGTTTGGTATCATCTGCTTGCAACCCTACAGTACGCAGAATAAGCACGTACAGGGAAAACAAGTGATAGTCTTCCTGTCCATATGAATTGTTTATTAGTAATGGATGTGATGATTTAGCCTGAATACATGGTCTGCCAGAAACAGGACAAGATAAGAGCATGTCAGGAAGGAAGGGTTGAATATGGACTAGCCTTCTGAGCTTTAGGAAATTAAGTTCCTGGAGTGAGTACAAACTTTCTTCAAAAAGTATTTTATCTTATTCTGGATCTTAGCTTCTTATAAAAACCATGTTTCCAGTCTTTGTGAGTAAATGTTAGTTATTTTAGATTATGTCCAGTGCTCCCTTCCTTCTTTAAATCTGTGGATGGTTGTGTCTGTGCTGTTCTTGGAGGGATCTAGTCTTTCTGGATCCTGCCCAGAGAGGAAAACCAAGTCATTCCACCATAAGCAGTGCTGGTAACAACCTGTGACTGCCAGGCAAAGCATCAGCATCCCCTGGGTTAACGGGATAGGGTCTGGGATTCAGAACTGACCTTGAAAAGGATAGGAGAGTGGATGGACCACCTCAGGAAGCGGGGGCCAGGGTAGATAGATTGGGACTTTCCAGTTTGCTTCATGGTACCTAGTGTTGGACGAAGTGTGGAACAGAGCAGAGAGAAGGACAGTGCTTGCTTCCCAGAGGCTTGGAAGAGAGTAGACTGGACGCTGTGACTTCACAAAGCACTGAGACTCCCCCTGGGTCCACTCGGTGGAATTTAGGTCATTGTTTGAAGTTTAGCACAGATGTAAATGCATTATCAAACAGAAATAGCTATGATATTAGGTATACACTGAATTTTAAAATGCTTTATTGAAAAGTACAAGAATAGTATATGTAACAACATGAATCACCGATAGTGATTCTTAATCATTTAGTGCATTAAATGAAGCCTTACTTCTAGAGAAGTTTTTTACTAAAATTTGACATAAATCATGCTGAATATGTAATTACTCTGCTATAACAGCAATGTGAATTTGGCATGGAGCATTTATTTGTCTTTGTAGCAATTTTTCATGACTTAATTTAGTTTTGAAGTTTTAAAACAATTTTATGAAGTTTCATAGCCCCAAATGAAATAGTCCCTGTTCATTCCAAAACTTTGAAGCTGTATATAGAGCATTTGCTTTTTACTCTTTGTATAAAATCTAGTTGTTTTTCTGTTTTGCGGAACAGATCGATTCTTAATGACCTAAGAAAGTATCAAAAGATAACTGTGCCCGTATACATGTATAACTAACCTGTGTTTATTCATTCAAAGGAGAGGAAGTTTCTCCTCCTGTATCAGTTTGTCATATATTTTTCTTATATTCTGAAAAATATTTTAAATTACAAATGGATGGTTGTTCAACAACTATACCTTTAAGCAACAGAGCTTTTGTATTTAATAAGCAAACCACTTTAGAATTTTCCGACGAGTGGCTTTTTTCCATCATGTACTTTGACATTTTCTGTTTGGGAAACTTTCAATGAGATGATCATCAAAGAGTGGAAATGAGACTTGATTTCCGCACTATTTCAAAATATGTCATGGCCTCCCAATTAACACAGTGATTTTCCTGTTTATTTCTTTACCCTTTGAATATTTGTCCCATCCTTAGAAAATGTTCACAAGGAGATATTCTGCTAAATAATCCTTCATATATCAGGCCTTAAAATTCCAACAACTTAGTTGTGTTTTCTTTAGGCAAAACAAAGAATGCTTTATAAGAGTAATAGGAAGCTCTTCCATAAGATGCTTTACATTTGTTTTTAGAGTTTCAGAAGAAGATGGGTCTCTAGCCCATCTGGTGTAACTTTAGGACTGGGGATGATTTTGGATACCTACTACAGGGTGTACTGGAATGTTCCAGTGTGCTGATATAGGTAGAGATGCCCAGGAGTAGAATTCCTATGATCTGTCTAGCAAACCATTTACAAATTTAGTAAGAAGTTCTATACCGACTTAAAAGTATTCATACTAACTATGGTTATCATGCTGGATTATCATTAATAGGTGACTGCTATTTTCTCAGTAAAAGGCAATTAAAAATAGTTTGCGTATGATTTCATCTTTGCAGGAATTTCCCATATTTAATGACTGAAAACTCATTTCTAGTGCAGATGAATCATACAGAGTTTAAATGAAACCTTTTGAGATTGGACTTTTGCAACATCAGTCAGTCAAGTGTATTTATCATTTTGATAGAAACTGAGATAGGAAGTGAGAAATAGAATGGAAAGGCCTGTGTGATTTATTTTTCTTTGCTTTTATATGAGGCTTTGGCTAGTCATTTAATATGAGTTTAAAGTGTGGTCACTATGATAAATAACTGAAGATGTCTGTTGCTGTTTAAAAATGTCAGAGAATTCTCTTCTCCCTGAAATAAATTAATTATAAACTGCAAATTTTAGTACTTTATTCACTGTTATTTAGATTAGCATATTTCTAGGAGCTTTCTGTGAATGTAATTCCTAGCTGCACTGGTGCTTTTGTTTCTCTTCATCTCTGGAGCCAGGGCCCTACTGTAAGGACAGAATTCTATCAGTTGGTTTTGGGTTTTTTTCAACATTTGATGTGGTATTTTGCATACAGCTGCAGAGTAGACAGTTACCTTTGAAAAGAACATTTGGCTGATTTAATTTGATTAGAGAAAACCACCTCAATCATTTCTGAACTAAGGCCGTTTTCATTTTATCTTGGCAGTGGGAATTGGGAATGTACTGACTGTGCTTAGATGTTTGGGGGGAGGATTTGTTTGGACACCCCTCTACTGCCAAAGCGAAACAACCTTAGAGGACTTTGCCCACACTGGTACTTCCCCAGAAAAAGGGAGGGCTGTGAAGCCACTGAATGTCACATTTAACTTTCACTCATTATGACAAGGAATCAGACCCCTTGTGAGAGTTTCTACAAAAAACCCCAGAAAGTTTTAATGCATAGAAATACATAATCATATATTTCAAAAATCCCTCTGATATTAAAAACAGATATAGGATATGAAAGTCTTTCATTTACCACAAACTTGAACTTCCTTAGCAATAGCATTTTGAATAAAGTTGTAATAACATCCAACACATAAATAGAAATATGGTCAGTTTCTTGTAGATACATTGTATCAGTGTTAAGATTGTATCTCTTTTAGGAAGCTTTAGCAAGATTCCCACATTCTGTCATTCTAGCTTCTACTTTCTACTCATTTCTGCATAAATATATTGTGATGGGGTTTTATATGTCACTTAAAGATGAAATTAGGTTCTTCAGATTTACAGTATTAGGTATTATATATGATTTTTGCTCTTCTGTTGCCCTCACTGGTGATCAAATCGCTTTCCTAGAAAACTCAAGTGGCTGACTGGAATATCAGCGTGTTTCATAGTTTCAGCCCTTCAATAAATTACAGTCAGATCGTATTCTCCAGAAAAGATGGTTCTGATCCTTAAGTGCTCTGACTTTGCAGAAATGGATCATGTTATATGTGATAATTTTAACCAGAACATTACAGTTAAAGGAAGGTCTTTGTTTATTCTTGTCTTATGTCATGAAAACCAATATGCACAGTTAGCTGTTCATCTGTGTGAGCCGCCTAGCACTTACTACTAGCGGGGAAACTGCATCCACACCTTCCAGCTAACCCAGTAATGCAGTTGTAAATTTAAGGCTTGAGTTGCCACCAGTGAAGTCAAATGTCTATAGATATACACTCTGTCTGTTCAAGTCAGAAATTCCTTGTCTTAAGATGAACAACAGTGTATTAGCGCCGGCAGACTCTGCAGGGGTCTGCCACCAAGCATGCACATTTGAGACTTTGCCAGTCAGATTTTAGATGCTGTAACTATTTGAGTTCACTAAATGGGGGTATAAAAATATTTCTTCCATTGGGAGGTTTTTCACTGGTATGAACTCGGAGTTTCCGTTGACCTATTTTACTCCACTTAATTACATTCCCTTTTAGCACCACAAATAATTCCTCTGTACCTTAGTATGTGCCCACTGAAATACTTGATGTCAATCTCTCTGTTGTCACCTAAGCAATTTATATAGTGCTGTGTCTGGCCTGTACTCCAGCTTGCATTGCAGACTTGGTCATTTCAAGTGCTGTGTGCATCCCCCCCTTTAAGAGAAGATGTTTCTGTAGCTACAATTAGAGACTTTGCAATTGCTGTACAGTACTGAAAGTTTATGTCTTAATGTGTTACTCACTAGCACAGCACTAGAACCTTTATTATTGGTTCCCAGGTTTCTTCAGGACAGTGAAAGTTAATGACCTATATTATTTTTCTCTACTAGAAAGTAGGTCACAAGGTGAATCTCATGTTGTTAATTGTATTTAACAGTGTATTTTTGTTCGTATTTTTTTGTTTTTATGACTTAAGATTGAGTAGCATCTGTGCTTTCAATTAGCATGTTGTTTATCCTTAGATAACCTTCTAGATTGCTAATGGAGATAGGTCTACCCACTGATCTTTGTGGTTTCCTGGCAGACATCTCTAATCAATTTATTGTCTTAATATTCATGTCTACTTTTTTAAAAAGGCTGAGCAACAAGTTTTGATCAAAGCAGTAATATCCATATCCAGACAGGTTTGGATCAATGACTGTAGTCTGAAAATCAGAATCAAATGTCTCGTTAAACTTAAAAGATTTGGCATTCTTGGAAGGTCCCAGATAAGTGAGTCATTCTGCAGAACCAAGCACCATACCTCTTCATCACACAAAAACCTGTTAATCACATTGACTTTATGTTTCTAACATCATTAAAAAAACCCAAACAAAATACTTACCTGGCATTGTTTTAATTCTGTGCTGCTTATTATTCATGTTGTATCTCTCATTCATAAATGAAGGTTTTATGACTTCTGAATTTTATTGGGTCAGATTAAAACATCTTCTAGAGATGTCAGATATTTTAAAGCAAATCTATATGAAGTAGTGGAAAAAACCCGCCAAACCAAACAGAAATGAGGCTGGAAGTGAAGACCAGGGCAATGCAACACCAGGAATAGTTAGGAGCTGCACAGAAGACTTAGGTAACCAGTTTGACTGAAATTGAAAGGTATTTGTGGCTACAGATAAGCGCCAGAAAGGTAACACTGATGGGGGAGTCTTTTTAGAATACATTTTAACTATATTGGAATGTCCCAGTCCAATAGGATATTGTGATGTTTGTAAGAAAATGCATTCAGACTGCTTGGTTTCCAGTAACCCAAAGTTGAGAGTGGACAAGATCATTTGCAGAAACAAAGCTTAAGTCAGAAAAAGCAAATTTAAATGATCTGCTATCCTGTAGATCAGTGAAAGGATATTGAACCTGTAATTGTGGAAGAAGCTGCAAAGTCAACAAAGCTTGCTAAACCTGTAATAAAGGACCATTTTAATCACTGTTCATAATGAAATGAACAAGTCCCACAAGGTTTACAGACAAAATTTACAGACACTGTCAATGAAGCACCTGTTCCTGGAGTACAAGGAAGAGAGATCACTCTGCATAGCCTGAAGAAGCTAGTAATGACTGGTTTAAGAAATTCTTATAGTTAAGACACACTTAGTGCCCACAGAGGGCACTTTAACTGTGAAATAGTAAAGGAGGCCATCAAATAAGAAATTAATATTATAGGGTAACTTACTTTCTTTACCAAAGTCTATAGTGTATAGATTGTTGGTAAGGGTTTGTACAAGACACTTTCTTTATCAGTTAGCAAAAGTTGCATACTTTTCCTGATAGCAGAGTGTGGGTTTCTGTGAAATGTTCTGACTTCAGGCAGTCTGCTTCTAGCTTGTGCTTGGCGTTGAAGTACGCCGGCGAGGAGGATGTAGCTGCAGCATGTGGGCATTGCCTGGTTATCCTGGACCCAATTTTAAGTTCCATCAGAAGCTTTTTTGAACCAAACTTGTTAATCTTTTACAAGAGGAAGAGTAATTGAGGATGCGTGTTGGAGATGGCCAGTCATGCAACTTACAGGTGGTTTAAGGCACCTTTCAAAACTTTCTCAGATGCAGTTTCTCTTGTGTCTATTTTTCAGTTCCCTTCACTCTGCCATACTTGTCCCATCAGGATTTGGCACTAAGTCGTATAATTATCTCATGATTGATAAAATTCTGACAATACACCAAGTTTCATTGCATGAAATTACATGATTGTACAGTTGCAAGTGGTTGGAAGATGTTTGGTGGTGGAATTTATATTCCACTCTGAATTATCCGAGGTCTGAGTGCTGGAAAGCAGTGGTACTATGCATTTAACTGGATTTTATTTAAATTATTATTATTTAATTTTTTTTTCCCTAATCTTAAAGTGTGTCAGCACACGTTGCTGTCAGTAAATAATGATAACACATTCTGCTCAATCATTTCTTTGCGTTGAGTGTCTGTTTGAGCTAGTTGTTCCATAACTTGGTTTACAAAGCTTGAGAACAGCTGCTTTTATTACAGAACCACTAAGGCACTATAATTCTAGTAAAGCAAATAACCTTCTCCTTTAAGCTGTGTGGATATGCATATTACGTGTGTGTGTGTGTGTGTGTGTGTGTGTGTGTGTGTGTGTGTGTGTTACATGACATTGAAAATTGGAACTTGGAACTGAAATGCCATCTCACTCCTAAGTATAATAAAATAATAGATTTTATGAAATATATTCTGGAAAGAGTAAATGAAAATTAGAAAGCCTGATGTGATGGCAAAGAGCCCAGGCAATATCCAAAAGAGTAAACATCTAATAGTTTAATGTAACTGGGGCACAATCCGCTGCAGCAGGCAATTGAACAGGGGATATCGGTATTTAAAGCAGCAGAACTAATTTTTGAAGCAGCTGGCTTCTTTTTCTTCCTGTGTGCATCACATATATATATATATTTATTTTAAAGGCTCTAGAGAATATTTAGATGATAGTATTATGTGTCTCCTTTTAATATTGACCCTTTTAAACTTTTCAAGTCTTGTAAAATTTAAGATCATGATCTTCTTCTAAGCATGAAATTGCCATTTTAAATTGCATTATTCACTCGGTTGCAGAATATATTAATCTCAGAGCACATCCTTTAGACAAAAATATTGCAGTATCATCTTGTGACCTTTTAAGTGGAGGCTCTCATTAAACAGATTGTTGAGTTCTTGAAATAATATGACTAAAAATTTCTGAATGGAGATAGCATTTCTGATACATTGATTACTGTCATTTTCACAAACCTGAAAAAACAATCTTGTGCTTTGGAAAATCTAAATCTATGTCAGTTCTCTGCCTTCTAGAGTGAAATCATGCAAACTGTACTGCACTTAGATCAGTGGTCAAAAACTGTAGCAGCTTGCATACAGAGGCATTCATGGAAATTAGGACTCCTGTGTCTTCCTGGATTTGGTGGTGGGGGGGTGGTGGTGGGTTGAGAAAGCAGCTCTACAATGTATCTTTCTTCCATATGGACTTGCAACAGTTATTTCTCAGTCAAATATTTTCATAATCCAGATTCTCATTTCAGAACACAGAAATGCCAGTTGTGATGTTTGAAAACCAGGACATGCCTGCATGAGAAGTAGGCAAGGGAAATCACCGGCAAGCTTGACTTTTTCTTCAGAGAAAGTCACTTGCATTCTGTGATAACTCAGAAAGTGGGTGAATGGACCTTTATAAAACATATGAACTAAGTCAATTCTAAGTGGAGACAGCTGGGGTCTATTTAATATCCTGTGTAAAATGGTAGAGGTCAGCTTCCTGGAATAACTTAGGAGTTTTATTTCACGAATATCCTACTGCTGCAGGGACCTGGGGTGATGGTGAGGCTCTTGAACTAGAGTGTGCCGCAAAGAAAGGCTTCAGGGCCGTAGTTCTTCCAGCTCTGCATTTGGTGTGGGATGAAGCATCTGTGGCCTGCGGTATCTGCGCATCCCTCATAAATGTCTGTTGCGTGGGTGCAATTCATACAGGCAACTGGTCTCTTTTTTTTTTTCCTAATCCTATATTCTTCTGACTTAGGCATTGGGATGCTAGTTGAAAAACATTGAAAGATGAGACTTTAGACAGTGAGAGATTGTCAGATATATTGATGACCTTAAATACCTCAGTTATTGTGTAACTGGGGACCTTGGTTCCTTAATCACTTAATTTCTCTTGACAGTTTTATGTCTTTTTCCCTCCTTGCAATTAATGCAGCCATATCTTTACTATCTAAGATCATACATATATTCCTTGTATAGATTGATTTAATCATTCTTTCCTCCTTGAGTTTGGAATCTTACTTTGTTTTCGAGCTCCAGCTATTCCGTTTGTCTTTGTAGACTAGTGCTACTGGTAAGCGTTCACGCACATACAGAAGTTACATGACACAGCAACGGATGTAATTGGTTGTCCGGTGACACCTTAATTAAATGCCTGTAGTGTGATCAGCATGGAAATGAATGTAAAATTGTAGATAAATAATGATGTGCAGTATGGCTGCATACATTTCAAAGTGTGATTTTTTTTTTCTTTGATGTCATGTTTAGACAGAAAATAAATGGCAACTCTAAAGAAGAACAGAGGTAATTGTGTCTGTTAGGTGAAAAACCCCAACAAACCAAACCAAAACTCAACAGTAATGTGTCACTGCAGTAGGCAAGCTGACCGCAGCCAGAAAGGGCTTTTGTAGAGTGTGCCCATATGGAGTATAGCATTGCCAGTTTAGACAACCATACAAAGGCTCAAGACCAGCTCAGCTCTGGTATAAGCCTATGTGCTGTTTCTCCAAACAGAGGTAATAGGGTGATTTTAGAATCTGGGGATGGATTAGAGAACGTAATGAGGAGCCACTCCTTCAGTCCTCAATGTCTCTTGCCATGTTCTTGAAATAATTACATTAATGAACAAATTAATATACAGCTTAGAAAAGGTTAGAACCATTTCCATCTTACCCCATATTTTTCTGAAGTGAGAAAGAGCAGTTAGTTTAGGGACTGCTTGGTGTAAGCAACCTGAAGTGATGATTCCTGGCAAATTAAGACTCGACAATTTTGACATCATCTTGCTTTATGATCTTAAATAATCCATGTCCACTGCTTGATAAGTCCATGCAGCATTCACAAGCAGACGTGAGCCAGCCCTGCCTCATTCCCAGGCAGATGCCTACTCGCTCTGCCGGTGCTTTGAGCCAGCTGGAAGCCACGTAGCCATGTTAGCGCTGCGGAGCCTCAGCCATTACAGTGTGCCGTCCGCAGATCTTCCTCGACTCAGCTCGAGCTGACATGGGCTGCCTGGACATCACAGAGCATGCTCTCCTTTGATTGCAGACCTTGGGTAGATGTACTTTATTTTCATTTACCTAGATGTAAAAATGTTCTAGCACTCCAGGAACGAGACCTTGTTTTGCAAGATTTATTATAGTTTCCTCTTTCAAAAATGTGAAAGACATTGTTGCAAAACAACCAAAATACAGTTTTGTCATGAATTTGTATTTGACATACACCATAATTTAAAAAATGATTAATTTATTTCAAAACTATCCGTGCATTAAAATGTAAACCCTCATCTCACTCTGCTAAAAGACGCCCCAATAGAAGTAGTTGCCTTTGCCCTGAAGTAATAAAACAGTCGAATAAAATTTATTGCCAGCTCAAAATGCTACTAACACCTCATTTTCATTGCCAAACTCTGCAAATAATCTTTAATTTGTTTTCTTTTACATATGTGTGCAAGAGCTTAAAGGAAATACTTAAAGAGCTGTACAGCCTGCAGAATGCTTCGCTCCGTGTACATTAATCTTTAAATGGCTGGCTCATGGTGCCGTGTAAACTGGCTGGAAAAGGAGGAAACGTGTATCAGACATCTACCCGGACAACTGGAGGATGAAAACACCTGAGAATCTTAAAAAAGTAGAGAATTGTTCGTATTTTCTTTGCATATGTTTTGAGTTAATTTAAAATAATTTAAAAAAAAACTTAGTAGAAGAAGTGGCATGACAGGCAAGGAGCTTCTATGGCCATGTGTAAATGTCTGTGAAAGAGAAGAGCAGCCATGAAGTCCACATTCTTAAAAACTTGTAAGACGTAGTGTGTAAAATTCTGATGAAACGTGAGGAGTTTGCATGCTAATGGAAATGAGGATCCCTTTTAATGTATCGAGAGTTTTAAGAGCAATTGCCCCTGGCTAACTTTATTAAGCCAGAAAAATCTTGTAAATATCTATTGAAGATTTATTAGTCTCATTTGTTTCTATTCTGTACAACATGAATATTAAACTCAATCCTGCAAGTTTGTCACAGGTAAAACTCTCTTTCAAATCAAAGGAAATTCTGGACTGGAGCCAAAGCTGCTTATATGCATGTACTGGCTTCATGAGACTTAGATAAAGGCTCTTTTTACGATTGATCCTAGCCTGTGGGGGTTGAGTGAATAGGGCAGAGGCATTTTCATTGTCTGTTCTGTGGTTTTTTTTACTTTTGACCTCTCTTGTTTTAAGTTCCTTGTGGGAAGAAGGATTTTTAAGTATCTTCAGAAATCAATTGAACATAATCTGGAATCCAGCCAGTAAAATCGCTAAGTTTTTGGCTTCCTGGGAAAGAGTCATTGCTCCTAAATTCCATTAAATTCAAGAATCTTGTCTAAATTAGTCATCTAGGCGTCTTCCCTAGCAAGCAGGAAGAGGCAGCATCCCCCCCGCCCCAGCCCTGAGTGATTCAACCTACCTACTTCTTTCCCTTGACCATATGGAGCCCTACATGACACAGGGAGACTAGCCACCAAACCCCTGAACCTCCACTACGAGTTGCATCTCTTCCATGGAAGCTAAGAGGAGAGCTCCTTGCTCCCTCCACATGCTCTGCAAGGCTGTTGTGTAGATGGATGACATGTGAGCTGTCTGATGATGAGTATCCAAAGACAATGGAGTTGTTAGTTTTTTTGCAAGCCTTAAATCTGCCTTCTGTATGTACTCAATTCAAGTGTTACCTTAACCTTGTCTTCCCTTAGTTGTGATGCTTTAGTTTTAGAATAAATATCCCCTCGCTGTTTTCTTTCTCTTTTGAAGTCATACATTCTCTGCCACTCAGTTTTTCTTTTAGAATACCATTTACTTACAAAGAGGAATGAAATAGTTAGGTGTGTAAATCTGGCAGCCTTTCACCACCTGGCTGAATCCTGTTTGTTTTTCTTAGACATGTGAGCAGTTGCCTTTTTCTTTCAATTTTTGGAAATGACCTGAGTGCCATTAACTTTTGGGCAGATGGGATGCGATTTGTAGCATGCTGAGTGGTAGCAACAGGATGCAGTACAATACCACTGGGAGGTCAGGTGAGTTTACTGTGCTCCCGTCTGGCAGAAGCAAATGGAGGAATTCCATTTGTCTGAAGTTAGTGGTGCCCCTGGCATCACGGCAAATGGGCTTCTAGGGAAAGCATCTGGTGTCAAATGCCTGATCAAAGTCTTTTCTCAGATCAGGTGTAGCCAGAAAGCGCCATGAACTGTGTCCCTATTTTTATGTCTTTTAATTTCATGCAGGACAAGTGTGTGTAGAAATCGGCACACGAAATACAGGACACCTTTTGGATTTTCACTCAGTCTATTGCTGAGCGTGGCACTCGCTGCCTAACCGCTGTGCTCGTGCTGGAAGTGGGTGGATATGTCTGGTCCGTTTTCAGGAAATTTTGAGCTGTTCTAGTGAATCCATAAACAGATTGTTTCAACAGATTTAGACATTTTTTAGAAGTTATTTGCATGAGTTTTAAGTATCTGTTTCTATTTGTAAGATAAGAACTGTTCAAATCCACTACAGTTTTTTAGCCCCCGAGGTGAAAACTGGGGAAGCGATGGTTCACAGTTTTGTTGATTTCAGAATTTAAGGAAAAAACCAAATATTGTGAAGAACTGTTTTGAATAAATCATGAACAGCATTTTTAGAGATGTAAGGTCATATTCAAGAAGTGACTTGAATCCTAAAGGTAATCTAAAAGTTATGAAGGAGAGACTGGTACAGATGAGGATGCTGCAGTGCAAAAGGGGAGCTCACATGCAGCGCCCCGAGTTGCAGGGTTCTCACTGCATGGGTGAGAAAAGCCTGATCAGGAACCACAAACATCAGCTGTCAGAGTGGATGCAGGTTGAAACATACAGGGATTTGCATTGCTCTGTCTGGGTGATGAGTGGCTGAGTATAAGGAAGAGAAAATTGCCACTTTTTTGCCTTTATCTTTCATTCCATCTGCACAGACAAATCTCTTTTTTTTTTTTTTTATTCTTCTTTCATTTCTGAAGTATTCAATGCATATAGGGAAGACAAAGCTTTAGGTGTTGTGTACTTCTTTAGAAGTCATGTAGGTTATTTGCATGCTGGAAGTTAAGTGCAGCGTTAAGTACTTCAGTAGTTTGGGGATAATGGATCATGCAAGATCAAGATCTGTCTTGCATGATCTTGCACTACCCTAATAGATATTAAAACATTTCGTAAAATAGTGCTCAAAGTTTGTGTTATGTCATCCGATTGTGCTGTCATAGCAATAAACAGACTCCATAAGATGTTTGCGCCCGATTTCCCAGAGTAATNTATATATATTATATATATATTATAATTTAAGAAATTATGCATAGTTATAAACTCAAATACAAACAAATGAGCATGACAGTGAACCCTGCAATGTTTTACTGTTTTACCCAAATGTCCTCCTTACATTCTGTTTAATACATAGATATCCAGGATGTTACATTAAAAAGCCTACAGATTTCCTTGGTGTTTCCTTGCATACATTAAAACAACACAATTCAAAAGGCTAAAAGGAATTAATTTGGTTTTCAAATTAACAGCCATCTTTACTAACATATACACTATGTATTTACTTGTGCCTATTAGTCTTGTGGACTTTAGCCAATTCAGCCTTTTATTTCTCTTCAGACTTTTCTATTTTCCTGCTCTTGCTTTTGCCGTGGAGTTCACAGTATTGTTGAACCATGGAAGTTTTCCCTCCCTATAGTCAGCTTTTCACTCTTCTTTGAGAGACACAGACCATTAGGTCCCATCTTTACCTATGAAACATTTTAGAAATGTATTTTCTTAGAAGTCTTTAATGTGTCAGTGTCTCACAGATCACTACAGCAGTACCTTTTCTGAGGCTCTTAATCCAAGACATTTTACACCTAGTGTTCTCTTTCATCTCATCATCATTGTTTCCAGCTCTGGGCATCTTTCAACTGCTACCAATACTGTCCCTTCTTCCTAAGAAGTGGTAGTAGCGTCAGCAGGGGTCAGGTGTATTTGGACCATTTAGCAAGCCCCCTTACCTAACTTGTTCAGTGACTCTGATGACTATATTTGCCTTTCATAGTACTGTCAGTCAGACTCTGGTTATCGATATTCCTGACACCTTAGTGTATGCTGGAAAGTTAATTTGGATTCAAACAGAACCTGAGCTTTACATACAGCTGCTATCCCCCAGTAGAGTTGTGGCTGTAGAGTAACCTGGAGGTCATTCAGGAAGAGAAGTCCCTGAATTGATGGTAAGCATCAAAACAGTAGAAGTCTTCTGTCATCTTCTGCAGTACCTGCTGCTTGCTATTTAGATTTCCTCATGCATCTCTAAAAAGCAAGAGCTTGGAATCAAATTTGCATTAGAATTACTTACTACTAAAAAATGCTGAATTAAATGCCTTAGGAACTGCTGTGATACTGCAAGGACTTAAAAAGCCTATGAGAGTGTCAAACAGGACATCTGATTTTCTGATGTGAGTACTTTTTATATGGAGTTTATATTTGTTATTTTTTGTGGGTTGCCATCACCATTAAGCCTGAAGTGTAAATAGATTAAGCTACTAAAGAATTAATTATAATGTAAAATCTTCTGAGGATGACATGTTGTTTTTCTTTAAATCTGGAAAAGAGGTGATCAAGTTGGATTTTGATCCTGTAGGTTTGGTGCAAGCACGAATTCAGAATGTGAACTGCAGTGTAGAGTCAACAGCAATCAGTTTGACTGTGAGCTTCACATAAATAAAACCTGGCTTTTGTTGTATTCCATATTGCACTGGGTACAGCTGGGAGTCCAGAATAACTTCTGTAGTCCTTTGATTCAAATTAATTAAATCAATATTCAGGCATATGTTTTGTTTACATGTTGAGCAATTTAGGGAAAGTAAAAAGGAACACGGTTTTCCCTGAGGAAGACATTCTGCAGAAAATCTACAATGCTTAGTAAAAGATGCACATGCACTCCTAGTGAACTGCGGCATCTTTAATTCATACTCTGAACTGGGAGTTCATGGAAGCTAACTGGAAGCTCTCACTTATAACGGCAGCATACATGACTCTGAAAGGCAGTGTACGTTTGCTTGCTCAAGGATCACATGAGAGCACTATGAATAGGTCAGACAGCTCTTGCTGATCCTAAACAATCTGTCAGCGACTGTCTTCACAACAGGTGACGTTATTTTTCTGATTCGGGGGTGAGGTGGCATGTCCCTTGCAGAGAGTGTGACAGTCTGTTTGGTACAGCAGTGCACAGGGGTCAGTGTAGGCACCAGCAGGCCCGTGTTTCCCCTCTGTAATGGCAGCTCCTCAGTGTGTGGCCAGTTTGGATGTAAAACCTATCGCAATGAGATTAAGCTGTTAATGGGCTTGCGAGGAGTAGTAAGTGGAGAACCCAAGGAGAAGCCCTGAAAGTGAAGTTCTGCAAGGAAGGATACTGTTTGAATTACTGAGCCTTACCTTTCTGTTCCTCACCTATTAAAAATAATCTCTGTTCTCAAAGAAGGTGAGCAAGAAACGGCAGGGTAAGTGCTAAAAAAGACAGCATGCTGCTATAAACAGAGAGGTGCAGAGAACGACTTGTCAGGTGTATTTTTCCTGAAAGTAAGACTCTTTAACGACTGAATCTTTTAGTGACTTGGGTGGCACGAGGAATAAATGTACTTGGTCTTTTCATCTTTTGGGCACAAATCTTGGCTTCTGTTGAAACTGAAAATTAGTTTTGGTGGTTTCATTGGAGCAGACGTTTGTCTGCATCACAAAACCATTCCGTCTGGCACCGTCGTTGCTCGAGTGGGGCCCAGTGCAGGAGAACAGGGGTGTTGCAGGTCAGGCCTGCAGTCGGTACTGAGAGTTGAAAGCTTGCCCAGTCAGCCCACACTAACGGACTTTAGCCAGTGCTATTTACTTCGCTTTCAAGAGCATCTATTTCTCTCTGTCACTTTCTCTGTCTCTCTTCCTCACACACACTTAGAGAACAAAAACATCTTTTGTACAGCTAAGCATTTTAAATAATTTTTCCAAGTCAGAAAGGGAGAGTGACTGGAAAAAATTACAGCACAAAGCTCAGCTTGCAAATGAACGACTGCCTTGTCATCCTAATATCCCCCTTCCTTCCCTTAAACCTCACTGGTGAGTGGGCTACAAGCAAGAATATTGGCTGGGCTCTGCTGGAGCAGATCTCCAGGACAGGACTTTTTTCTGCCTTGCTTTCAGCATGCAATTGCTTCTTCGCAGTAGCTCTTTCTGCTCTGTGCACAGCAGATAATGAATGAGCAACTGCAGAGTTGAAAACATCTATCTGCATAACATCTGCTTGTCCTAGATAAATTCATTTATTTTATCCGATGTTAAGTTCTGCCCTTTTCTGTTCTTTGCCTGAATCAGGTTTCTTCTGAAGACAAGAAGAGATCCTGCTACTCTTTCCTGGAAAGGTGGCAAAGCCAGAAAAATGCTCACAAATTCCAAGAACTCACTAGAAACACTGAGAGTAAGGACTTGAGATGTTAAGTTGCCATTAACAGAATACAGATACCCAAGCTTATAACTTGGGCTCTAGGTATCTGACTGCTGCTGGGTGGAGCTTGTGGTGGGCTAGTTTACCATGCTGTGCTGTTATACTGTATGTTTTCAGTACCAATCTGGGTGACTTGAGTGTGGTCAAAGAGCATTAACTTGCAGTCTGTCACCACGGCATATCCTAAGTATAGATGTACGTTGGTGCAGCTACAGCTGGCATGATAAGCACATTGGGAAGCTCCTGTTGACCCCATACACTTTTTGAAAATGGAACTTAAGTCTTGCATTAGTATATGGCTTTACCAAAATTACCCCAGAAAAAAGGCACTTAAAATATGAGATAATTTTAGTTTAGTGGCCTGTTTATCCTGAATGTGCTCTCTTTTTTATTTAAAAGTGCCTCACTAAAGCTCTGAGTGAAAAGAATCTACATCTGAAATACCAGCTTTCAGGGACATAGAGGAGTAGGTGATTGTTGATTGAGACAAAGCAGCATGTCCTGAATAAAGGGAATGAGCTCTGTCCTAAGTTTCAGAGTGTGAAGCTCTATTTCCTGTTTTGCTACATGGGACATGTTCTCGTAACGCACATGTTCCACTCCACTTGCCCAGCTATTGTCTTCTTCATCTGAAATATGACCCCTTTGCTACAATCCATTGGGTATATGTGATTCCAAGTAGAGACTGTTTCTGTTAGCAGATTCATTTTCCTCTTCCAAAGTAGACAGGAGAAGGTAGCTAATTTAAGTATGGGGAAAACTGTTGTTTTGGAGGAGTAGCTCATTTAAGAAGATGGGGTGAACAGAAGGCTTGCTACTGAGTGGTTTCCAGGGAATAGAAGAGTCTTAAGCTGCTGCTGAAATTTGGGCTCAAAGGATGCCTGACTGCCGTTCTTCAGTGCTTTTAAGTATGAGAAGCTGAAATTTTCTTTGCCCTTGAAAATTACGGACCCATTAGGATTAACCTCAGCCAAAGGCAGTGAAAGTAGAAAGTATTGAAGCTCCACCTGACATATTTGACAACAAATTATTGTTTACTGTTACTGGCTGCTGTTGTTTCACATGGGCACCAGCAGTGTGAGGTACCAAGGATTACAGAGCCTAGGGAGCAGCGGTGAGGATCTCTCGAATGCAGATACATTTTTTAACAGTCCAAATGGCCAAAAAGAAAGGGGTTGAAAGGGCCAGTTGAATCTGGTCAATCTACAAATGCTTACAGGACTGGTCCCACAGGCAGGGTTTTTGCTCCTTAGAGCATGGAACTTGCTTTGAGAAACCTGATCTACCTGAAGCTCCTTCTGTCAGAAAAGAGAACATCTTCAGTCCTGGGCTTTCAAGCTGGTGAAGAGGGATTTAAACTAAACTTTCCAGAAGAGAGGAACCTCAATCCACCCCACTCCTACCAGTTTGATGCCAATGACAGCAATGGATACCAAATTCTTGGGGAGAATTGCAGGTCAGCAGAAGAGCATCTGAAGTGAAGCACATAGAAATTCCAGACACTCCAGCAAGTCAGTCAGCTTCATCAGGGGCCCAACTTAAATGCCTCTCTGCAAATGCACGCAGCATGGGGATTAAGAAAGAGGCATTAGAAATGTGCACACATCTGCTGACCAGGAAGACTGAGCAGATCAGGTCCTCTGTAGACAGATAGAATAAGCAGCCTTACATTCACAAAGTCCTGGTTCTCACAGGGGACTTCAGCCACCTCCAATAACTGTTGAAGGGACAAGACAGCAGGGCATAAGCAATCTAGGAGGTTCCTGGAATACGTTGATGGTAACTTTCTTCTCCAAATGATTGAGGAGCTGATGAGGAGAGGTGCTGTGCTGGACCTTGTTCTCACCAACAAGGAGAGGCTGGTGAGGAATGTGAAGCTCAAGGGCTCCTTTAGCTGCAGTGACTATGAACTGGTAGAGTGCAAGATCATTAGGGCAGTGAGGAGGGTACGCAGCAGGCTCACTACCCTGGACTTCAGGAGAGCAGACTTTGGCCTCTTCAGGGATGTGCTTGGTGGAGAAGCTGTGGCTGCCTCCTCCCTGGCAGTGTTCAGGGCCAGGTTGGGTGGGACTTTGGGCAGCCTGGTCTAGTGGAGAGTGTCCCTGCCTTTGGCGGGGGTTTGGGACTAGATGATCTTGAAGGTCCCTTCCAACCCAAACAGTTACATGATTCTATGATTCTATGATAAACCTCAATCATGCCCTGTAATACCCTTGGCATCCCAATCTTGTGCTGTTTGCATAAACACTGTTAATTGTACATATATTCTGTGCTGGCTTTTTGTGATATGGATGAAAACCTTTTGGAGTTAGGTTGAGACCACCAAACTCTTTCCATGTGAGTCTTTTTCTAGGCTTATGAAACCTTAAAAGCATATAACTGTGCTACTGCACACCACACCACGGTCCTCTTAAATACTTCTACTCCAGTTCTCTTTCTCTGTCATACATAAGATAGCAAATAGCTTTTCCTAGTAAGGCACTTGTTCCCAAGAAAATTCAAATAAATGCACACTATTGAAAAACTGAAGAGGCCAAGGACAGGACTATGCATTAGATCAGTGCTGTGAGTGACCAGCAAAGTAAGGGGATATGCGTTCATATTGGATTAGTCATACTGCAATAAAAATAATAATAATAAGCCTTTGGATGCACTGGCAGCAAGTATCTAATTCTTTGGTGTTCCCTTTGACTATGATTTAATTTTCCAGATGTATTCACTCATCTCTTTTACAGTAGCCAAGAGAACTGATGCCCTACAGTTTTTCAGGTCTTACAGGCAGATCTGTTTTGTTGTTTAGGTTTTTTTTTTATTTCTCGCAGGAGTCTTGGGCTGGTGGGTTTGAACTCCATTGCTGTTATCCCCAGTTTGCTCAGGAAAACTTGCTTATTCCAATTGAAAGTGGGCAACTTTATAGCATTTCTCAAAAGCAAGTCCAGTAACATTTCAGGACTCTCTAGAAGTAGTTATCAAATTAGTACCTGTCATTAGCCACAATAGTTTTCAAAGGAATTTGCATAGTTGTGCCTTTTCTTATAAAAGCATTAGCTATTCAGACTGTATATCATAAAATGAACTGAGGTTGCATTTATCAGATTACTTGTTGTAAGAAGCTATGTAAGAAGCTATCAAGACGCATCTCCTAGATTTCTGCATTCAAAACCCCCGTATTTTCTGAGGAAGGCAGGTATTCTGCTAGGTTGTAGTAAGATCCACTTGACACAAGACACAAAATAGAACAGGGACATAGATTTGTAGCTGAGAAGCTTTTTCATTTTTACTTTAGTGCAATTAATTTGAAAAAAAAAAAAACCAAATGCCTGCATTAAAACACAGGTACTCTGTGTGTGTCTGTTCAACAATGTTCCAGTTCGGAGCGACACATAAGGCGGTGCAAGACTCCCAGCCAAACATCTTGTTAAATACTTCAAATAATTCAAATGTTTCTTTTGTAAGTACAATAGAAGGGCAGGGCTGGTGTTTACAGAGTATTCAGTATGGAAATCCTGTATTAATTGAAGTGCGTTTACTTCACTTAGGACAATACTCACCTAGTAACTCTTGAAGTGGAAGGCATTTTGCAGTTGCCTGTTCGTGAGAGGCAATCACATCCAAAACTAACCCATCACATACAGAAAATAATAAGGGAATGGCTTGAGAGATGTCCATTGTAGACATCAGAGATGCTCCTAGCCAGAGAAGACAACTCTATGGATGATTTTCTCAAAGTTTGTGTAAAAGAATATTGTTTGTAAAAAGTAGTTTTATCCCTATGGAAACTACTAAATAAAGAGGCTGTGCCTTTCTTGGTCTATTTTCACAATGATTAGCATGAACAATGCCAGATGTTGTCTTTTTGTAGTATCATAGGCCCATATAAGCTGTAAATTTAAATTATCTTTCCAGGGCAGCAGCTGTATTTTCTGTGAGTAAACATGATGTGCTTCCACTCAGCGCAGAGCAGGATCTGAAGTTTTTATTATTAACAGTAAAGGATTTTCAGTTTCACATAAATGGTGTATAAAAAGGAAAGATATTATTACTCGACAATAGGTGACTAGAATTGTACTCTGATGAGTTCCTTGTTTGGCTGTGCCAAAAAATGCCAGAATCAAAGTAAGGCATATACAGAAGAATTAAATAGAGAATCGGCATTGGAAATGCCGATAATGTTGGAAATTATGTATTACTTCTATGTTCTACATACTGAAATATTTTTTTTCTCTTTATTGCTTGAATTATAATTCTGCTGTAGTAGAAAAGATAATTTTACCAGTGTATTAAATACCTGGAAAAAAAAAAGTGTTTTAGAACATTTTTAGGTAAATGTAGGTCAACACAAAGGAATCATACAGTTGAAAATATTTTCCAGTGTTTATGTTCAGATGTTCAGACCTGTCTGGCTCCTCTCTATTTGCATATGTTGGGGTTATAGGCAGTCTGGCTACATTCCACATTGATTTATATAAATATATCACAGATTATTAAACTCCCGCCAAATACCAGCAAATTTCACTTTTCAGGAAGGTTTGTGGCTTTTTACAAAACTGCTTTCGGTGTATAAAACATCTCTGTACCCTGTATGCCCCAGTAAGGAGTTATAAAGAGAACAGTATTTGTCTTTTTGAGAAATGTGCCAAGACACAGTGTTACAGTAATGATGTTACTGTAATAATTAATATTTGCTCATACGATGTTTACAGAATAGGTACAGATTAGTCTTCTATTAGAGGTAGGGTGACAGTCTCTCATATTCTAGAACTCTGGTTCCCAGATTATTACTCATGGAAAAGCGTCTGTAAGCTAAAAGGAATGGGCATGCATCTGTTTTCAAAACATGGTGGGTACTAAACAATTTTTAAGTGCCTGACCAAAGATTATTTTGGAAGTGCTGTTAAAGTGGGATGGTGAACTTAACATGTTAAATCTTTATTATCTCAAGTGAAACATACCAGTCTTTTAAACCCAAATTACAGATGTGCCAATTCTTTTCTTCACTTGTGAGATATTTTGAGATTTGAGGTAAGAAGTAAAAATCTCAGTACAAAATGTTTTCCTAGCAGATGTCCTCTTTAAAAAGCAGTGACCTCTGAGGCTTTCTGTGTGATCTGCTGCCTACAGATCCTTTAGTCCCAGGACAAAGAACAAAAAATAATTAGTTGATAATGTTATCAGAAATGCTGCACTTTGCACAAAGTAGGGAAGTGGTTTTTCTAAGAGCATGAAAGATACATGTAATAAACCAAAGCTAATTGCTATGGTGGTGACCAAAATAAGCAGTAGTATCAACACCACTTTGGTTTGTTATCAATGACAGGTTCATCAGTTTAACTGCATAGACTTTTTTCTCAATGTATCCATACATTTTTAAAATCTGCTGTCATCTGATGAAAGGGGCAATTGTTTTTCTGTATCACTACAGAGAAAAAGGCAATCTGATTAAACCAAAAGAATAAACACATTACTAAAGAATGTGAGCTGGCAACAAGCATTCTTCTGTCTCTCTAATTGTGTCCTATTATGATTTTGTAGAAGTGGAACTTGAGGAAAGGTAGTGAAAGTAACTGGTATGATGGGCAGATGTCTATGGAAAAGGTGCAACAGTGATTAAAGCTGATGAGGTGGATGAAGTGTAGAAGATGTGAGAGCTCTGATAAGGCCACACCTCGAGTGCTGGGAGCAGTTTTGGGCCCCTCACTACAGGAAGGATGCTGAGATGCTGGAGCATGTCCAGAGAAGGGCAATGAAGCTGGTGAAGGGTCTGGAGCACAAGTCCTAGGAGGAGCGAGGAGCAGCTGAGGGATCTGGGGCTTGTTAGTCTGGAGAAAAGGAGGCTGAGGGGAGACATTATCGCTCTCTACAAATACCTGCAAGGAGGGTGCAGAGAGGTGGGGTTGGTCTGTTCTCTCAGATAATAAGCAATAGGATGAAAGGAAATGGATACAAACTGCCCCAGGGGAGATTTAGGTTGGACATCAGGAAAAATTTCTTTACTGAAAGGGTCATTAGACATTGGAACAGGCTGCCCAGGGAAGTGATGGAGTCACCATCCCTAGAGGTATCTAAAAGGCAAATAGATGATGTGCTGAAGGATGTGATCTAGAGGTGGATGTAGGGTTGGGCTGTGGTTGGACCTGATGATCTTAAAGGTCTCTTCCAACCCAAGTGATTTTATGATTGTATGAAATCCTAATTAAAATAAGAATAGAAAATAATCAGATAGGAATGTGGTATTATGAAGAGCTTTGCAAATTATTTTGAATTAGATGTTGTGCAACAAAGTGATATGATAAAAAAATTTCAATAAAAGAATGACAGAAAGGGATGAGAGAAGAAAAAAAAAACCATAAAAGCTTTTTTCTAGACAGCATCCTGACTCTGAAGGTATTTCTTCCATCCAGGAACTTGAGAGAGGAGTCAGCAAGAAAATTCTGTTTCTGCCAAAGGAGATGTAATTATAAAGTCATGTAATAGTTAACAGAGTTAGAATGAAAGAAACTGAAGATGCCTGCAAACATCCTGTATATTTTTTTCTCAAATATGCTTCTTGCAAATTTGTTTTTAAAATTACTGTAAGTCCTGTAGTACAGAATGTGGGTAAATACCAACTAATTTTCTATATTAACTCTAGTTCCTCTGTCAAAAAATACACTCTTTTCATGGAATTATTTTACTTGGAAGAGCTGATGACTTTTTAGTACTATTTCAGAATCCACACACAAAAGAGAGGTATGATAATATCGATATATCAGTAGTTATCTTATTGATCAATAGCTCAAAGATTGTGGGGAGCCACAGCTGGTCCGAGAGATTGGAGTGTGAGCGAGAGGAATGCGAGTTTAACTCTGACATTGAGCAGATACCCGTGTGCCCTTGAAGAGGATGGAAAGTCCCGAGAAGAGCTGAGAAACGAGAAGAGCTGAGAAACGAGATAAGGAATTGCTGGACTGCCAAGTAGAAGGCAGTTCATTGAAGCTGCAACAGAGAAAGAGTCGTCCAATGAAATGCTTGTTGCTAACTGTGTTGTCATGTGTGTGCCAATTGGATTCTAATACGAGTTACAGAGAGGATAAAAAGGAACGCAGGCTGTAACAATAAAGGTCTCTCTCAACTCTTCTCAACCCGTCTTGACTCACTTTTACTTTCCTGATCATTACGACTTCAGCTCCCTCAAAAGATTGCTCTGCCTTTGGAAAGATCTTTTTTCCATTCTGTATAGTGTATGAAATTTAAATAGACTTGTATGAGCTGCAAGGTATATATGCCTGTACTGTATACTTACCTCCTCTTTTCTTCCTCTCAGATTGTTTGATGTGTGCACCGTGTCACGAACAGACAGAGAGACCAAGTTAACATTAGTGTTTGAACATGTGGATCAAGACTTGACTACTTACTTGGATAAAGTTCCGGAGCCTGGAGTGCCTACTGAAACTATAAAGGTATTTCAGGAGAAAGATTTTGGATATTGTTTTAGAAGATACAAGGTAGCCCAAGCAGAGAGATAAATCACAAAGGCAAACAGCATTTTGGTTCCACGGGCTTTTGTCATATCAAAATTGAGTAATGCCCAGCTTGGGACATGATTTGCAGCACAAAGATCTGTATTCACTAACATAGAATACCTTTGTGGAAATGTTGCTCTTGGTTGATTTTTTTTTTTCTCTTTTAAAAAGTTATCTACTTTTTTGCCAAACGTAGCATTTCAGATCAATATGAGTGACATTGGCTTGCAGCTGTAGGGAGATGATTCCATTATTGTTTTGTCCAAGACTATTTGAAACTCCTAGAAGATCTGGTAGAGTGCTGCATATTGTTAGGATTCTTTTTGCCTTTCTTTTCCCCAAGAGACTCCTATAATTTTGTGTCCCTGTTGCCAGAAAGGTTTCTATACGTTCCAGGATCAAGATATGTTCACCGTGGATTGTGGGTGAGCTCTGCAAAGGATGGGCTCAAGGGAGAGGGTAGCCCTGACCAGTTGTAGAAGCTGGGAAGGCTCTCGGAAACTGGAAGTATAATCATGAAGTATCTCCATCATGTTACTGCATCTGCATCTGTAAGGGAGGACCTCTTCCCAGGATAGGACGTGCTTACATTATTGATACTAAAATGCACATGCCAGCTCCTCTTCACTCCTGGGAATTTCACAGCAAAGTGCTACATTGAGGAGCCTAGCTAGAAATGTCTGGCAAAATATGAACACCTGGGAAGAGAAGCAGGGGGATTGATGTTCCTACATTTTGAGTGTCAGTTTAACATTTCTTTTGATTTTTCTTTTGTCATGAGAAATAATTTATGCTTTCGGAGACGGATTGTCTTGCATTTGTTAAATACTTTCTGGAATTAAGTTGTGTCATCTTAGTCTGGAGAAAGTCCTGAGGGAGGAAAAGAAAACATGAAACTTATCTGAAATTTAATTGTTTATAATTTTTTTGTTAACAGCTTCAAACTTAGGTGCTATTTGATCTTTCAGTATAAAATTAGACATAAAACTGATAAAGATCTTCTCACTTGTATCAAAGTCACAAATGTATAACCTCAGTCAGTTCCATCAGCCATGGTTTTAAACAATTTCAGTGAATAAAATATTTTTATTTTTTTTAATTGATACAGCTTTGATTCAGTCCCAGCAGAAGACGGGACTATACCTCTTGCATTTTAAGGACTCATTTATGATAAAGCTTTTAGAGTTGTACTTCCTTCTAGGGCTTTGAAGCTAGCTAAGGGAGCTGTATCTCAATGTAACTAATACTGTGAAAATAGCATGCAAGGTGACTGACGTTAATATATGGAAATGGATGGGAACTGAATGACCAAGCCTCTGAAAACTCGATTTGACATATCTTTTGAGCTGTGTTTCATTTAAAGCAAATAGAAGAGATGAGCATTGGACTAAAATTTTTCTGATTTTCTAAAAGCCTTTACTAAATTGTACTACTGAATTTCACTGTACTACATATGTGTGAACATACATTTCGTGGAGGTTATATACTGGCAAAAGAAATTGGTTTACTTTTGAAAATTACTATTCTGCATATGTGGTGTACCCCCTAGTTCAACCTGGTTGATTTGTCTGATAGTTTGCACAATAAAGAGAAATTTAGCCACACAGAAACAAGGAGGGACAATTCTAGTCTTTATGTGCAGTGCAAGTTCAGTGAAATTAGTGAGTGCAAAGTTCAGGTTGTAGTGTATGCAGCTCGTTTCAGCTGGGTGAGGAAAAATGTAAAATTGCGGTTTACTTCGTTGGTTCATTTCAGCATTTGCACAGGAGCTGATGTGTTATTTCTCAGATTCTGTTTGACGTGGGAAAAAATAGAGATTCAGTTAACTGAAGGTGCACCCTGTTGCTTCACTGAGTGAAAACATCCAGTTTATGGAGATGGTTTTGCTGATAGTCAGGGCTGGCCATGAGAAAGGGTGTCAAGGCTTATTACTAATGCACCTCAACACCTTTCTGATGATAACAATCTTTATGGATATTCTTCATAGCAACTAATGTAAAGCATAGCTTTCCTGGCTGCAGGGAAATATTGCCATTTTTTGTCAACCGAGCGTTTAACCCAGAGCGCCTGTCATTAAATGACTAATCTGACTTTTTATAGTTTGGCTTTTGAGGTTAATATGGATTTGTACTTCATTTATTTTTCAGAATTGCAGACAATTTGTGTAGAGTATTTCCCCTCATCACTAGTGCAGTGCAAAACAACTGCCAGTATTGTAAGACCATCTGTTGAAGTTCTGCATGTGTCAGCAACACCAAGGTTGCCAAATGAGCCGAGTAAGCTCTGGATAGCTTGAAGTTGAAGGATCTAATACACCTCTTTGGCACCATGGAGTAAACTTAACAGTTGTTAGTGGAACTTGAATGACATAAAATTACTATGAGAGAAGTATCAGCTCAAAAAACTACTTTCTGTGTCAATTAGCTACCATCATCGCATATCATTTGGGGGAGGGAGACTCAGCTTTTACTGGTTTGGGGCAGGCAGGGCTTTTTTAGTTACCAGCTGTCAAGGAACAGTGACACTGGTACCTTTTTAAGAATTTCCTTTATGTTTAGCAGTTCAGAGAAACTAATTGTATCATTTAAACACAACTAAAGCTTTTGTCTTAATGCTGCTCAGCAGCGTCTGTCTAATACCTAAAGCCCTGCAGCAGGAGTTACCCCAGGGGGTATTTTAGGAACATAGCCACAGGTGCCCATAAAATAATAGCAGAGGCAGTTTCCCTTTGAGGCGTTGCCTGATAGAGGGAATACTTACACAGGACGTTCTCACTTCCCCTCTGTTGCCAGAAGCATGAATGCTGTAGCCCACTTCTGTGGCCATAGCTCTGGCTACTGAGTTCTAGGTTGTTCTGGTCAGAGGAATTTTAAATCTTTTCTGATGAAGCACTTACTACTACATTATTTTTTAATGAAGTGTTCTTTGAGCTAGAGACATGGATGGAAAACATGACTCTAGGTACTTGTGGGCGTGGCATCCACCTTTGAAAGAGAACTATGTTCAAGCCCTTGATCTAATTAATATGTCTTTGTAACTACTGGATTACAGTCCTGCTCACCCTTGCTGGCTTCCTCTGTCAGACCTAAATAATATATGTTCCATATGGAATGAATCAGAATCAGCAATGACATCATCTTCCTTCTTTCCTCTCTACCTATCGTCCCCTCCCTTCTTTTCTTCCTGGATATTCTTTAACTTCAGGGCAGTTTATGTGGAAATGGAAGGTATGAGTTCAGTTTCCTTCAGACACAGCTGTTAGTTATGTATAGGTCTTTGGAAACATTAATGGCCTTAGCAGTTGAGCCTCTGAGAGACTTGGCTTGTTAGGAACTTTTGTTAGTTGACAACAGGGTAGTGGAAATGGGAATGATACATCTGGCACAGAAAGTGTGGGTTTTTTTTTAAAAAAAGTAGTTAAAAGGCATTTTGATGTGCTAGTCCTTGGGATTGAAGCATGTGTAAGCCAAGACCTTGCATTCTGATGTGATGCTGCAGAGGCTGGTTTGATTTTTTGAGATCCTAAAGGATTAGGTTATGGATATGGTTGTTATAACGCTAATTGCATTTTTAATATGGAAATCCCATGCATGCAAAAAGTTGATGTTTACTGATTGAAGCTATTGCAATACATATAACAGTATTAACTTCAAATAAATATATATACATGATGGCTTGGTATAGAGCTGTAAATTAAGTGGTTTAGGAATGGCTCTTTGTAGTTCCCTGCAGTCACCTTGTTCTGCTGGGCCAAGGAGTCTCTTAAGAGTGAGAGGGGATAACAGACTGCTCTTTCATCTTAGTAATGAACAAAGTCAACTTTGCAAAGTGATGTCATTATAAGTAAACTTGTGACTTCTTGCAATAGTTTTCTCACAACTAATCAGAACTGAGCTACAAGCCTAACATGCTAGCTGGGCTACCTCTGTTTCAATCTGACAGTCAACAGAGAAGGGAACAGAACAAAGGTCTCTGATATCACAGGTGTATGTATACATTATCTATCATGGATTGCTGGAGAATGTCCTTCTGACCAGGTCCATGATCTGGGAATCTTCGTGATATTCCTCCCAGCCTAGAACAGGGCAGCCAGCTCACAGAAAGTACAGGGTTTGAGGTGTATCCTTTTCCCCTGTGTTTCCCAATTCCTCACTCAAGTGGATGGCTTCAATGGATATTATTCTGTATCATCTCCTTTGCACATGAACCATGTGATTCAGGAATCCAGGTTTTGTTTTTTCAATGCCTAAAATTTAGGAAGTACAGCAGTGAACCTAATTGCCTTTTACAGATTTATCTGATAATAGCCCATGAACTGAATTTTCAAATATTGCCCCCGGTCCTAGAATAAACATTACTGTTGCATTTCCTATGACTTCCACTACCTGCTATCAAACCAGACAGAGTGGTCACACCTTTGCAGGACTCTTAGAAAATGAATATGAAGATGCTGCTTCTCAGAAGGCAAACAAGTGTTCAGTGTTGTGGGTCATCAGCCATCTGCCACGGCTGTACCTACTCAGTTGATCACGTATGAGATGTGGAGCAGACGTCACACAATCATGCAGTTCTGAAAACAACACAAGATATTCCAGGAAAACAGATTCACCAGTACTGAGAGTCTTCAGAGTGTGGTCATATTTAACAACATCAAAGTTAAATGTCACTACAAAAGGAGCCTACTGAATTAATAAGGAAGATACTAAGAGGAGCACCGATACTACTTCCTCTCAGTAATTTTGCAGTAAAGGAGGAAGCAAAACTTAGTGAAGAATTTGGAGTCTGCAAATAATGGATCAGATCCTCAACTGATACTAAGGGTGTAATCCATAAGCTTCAGTGAAGCAATGCCCATTTACAGCTGCTAAGGATCTCATTCTTTGCAGAGTATATTGCAGTAATTTTTTTCTGACTCTATATTATGAACTAAAGAAGAGTTGTTACGGTAAATAAATGAAAACAAAAGGCTTGAACTGGTATATTATTGTGAGGTACATCTTTTATTTCCCCTCAGTTATCCTACTATCAGAGGTTAGACTACTGCATGGCAGGATAGCAGTAGAGAGAGCAGGTGGCCTGCACAAGCGACAGCCCTGAAGGAATCAGACCTTCAAAAAAGGATATTCTCCAAAGGGTGGTGGTTCCCTGTGTTGCGGGTGTTGTCATTTCTTTCCCATACTGTGCTGCATATTCTCAGCCACACCTTCTGTGGTGCAGGTAGTAATGTTCAGTCTGGACAATGGGCTAGGGAGTTCTGATTTGAAGGAAGCAACTGCTGAGCACAGGAGGCCATAAAATATAATTTTGTATCCGTACACTTAGTTCTTTAGTCTGGACCTTTATACAGTCAGTGTACAGCCACTGATGTTAGTTAGGGTGGCGTTAAATATCTCCAAATCCCAACCATTTCCAAATCCAAATGCAAACATTTTGAAACTGGTGGTAATGTAGAGTAGGGTTTTTTGCAGTGCTGTAGCCTAGGACTGCCCAGACCTCTATTGCTTGCAGACTGAGAGCCCATAAAAATGTGAGGCACTCCAATAATTTTAAATCACTCTGTCCTGACCAGGGTGATATAAAATCATTGGAGCACTTCACATTTTTACAGTTGTTCCAGCTTGGAAAGCAGTCAAGCAACATTGTAGCATAATGCATGAAAGCAACCTGCCTGAAAAATAATTTTAGTCATTCAAAACAATGACACTGAATTAGAAATGTCACTGTGAAAAGATATCTATGAAGGACTCCCCAAATAGACATCTCAACCTACTTTTCTTTTATGGCCCAAGCTCTCAAGGCAGCAGTACAGGCCACTAGGGCCCTGAGGGACACATCCCTTTTGAAGTCAGAATGAAGCTATTGTTTTCAATAGATGGAGAGCCAGAAATCATCTTTATTCACAAAGTCAAAGGGAATTAAGAAACTGAAAGGATTCTGAATTGTGGGCAAGGATGGAGATTGAGCCTTTGGTAGAACAGAATTTATGATCTGGCCATTGCAAAATCTCTGGATTGCAAACACTGGAAGTGAACTGTTATTATCAGGTCATTTCATTTTTGTTAATTCTGCAGAGTAGGACATAGATGCGATGGAAGAAAAAAGCAAAACCAAAAAATACTTATGGATCCTACTGCTCTGGATTCTTTTGAGACACTCTCAGATTGTTAGTAGCCCTGTGTTTTTGCTATTGGAATGTCAGTTTGTTAGGTCTGTGTGAAATGCTTTGGTGACACTGGTCAGAATATTCTGGTAAGAATAATGCCCCAGCAGGTGTAGAAGTGGGTCTGGACTGCAGGGCAACGTATCAGAAACAGTGCCATACTGTTCCACAGCAAGCCACCAGCTTGCCTCAGGAGTGGGGAGTATTTTCAAGATCTTCCCTTTGTCTTGGGGTAGTGGTGTATAGTCACAACTTGAGCTGCAAGTAAATCCTGCTGCAGTGATCAGCAGAAGTGTCACTCATGTTTTCAGCGTCTTTTTCTTCATCAAAGATGAGAAGCCACTGTTAAAGCAATTAAGAGGAAGCTGTTGCAGCTCACAGTGCACATAAAGCAGTAGCAGAACAATAGGCTGAAATGTTTGGATTTACTCATGTTCTGAATTTTCCTTGCAAGCCATATGGTACTTTTGACAAGTAATTTGAAGGTCAGACAGCAGCAGATGTGATATAAAGAGGAGATGTTCAAAGGGCCATTCTTGATTTTTATAGGGGCAGTCAGAAATCACTTTCTTAATAGTAGTTTCTGTGCTGGACGGAAACCAGGCCCCTATACCTCCACATACTCACAGAACTACACCCTGAAACAAGCACACAGAGGTGGGAAAGAGGATGCAGAACAGCACAAATCATGACGAGGTAGATATTTGGGAAACCTGACCAACATATTTTTTCTCATTGAACACCAGATTCTAAGGGTTGAAATGAACTGATCTTGGACAGAAGCATTGCGGCAGGGTACCTCTCCCATCTCAGCCAACCCAAACGATTGCAGCTCAGATTCTCTATGCAAGAATTTTCACCAAGTCTCCTTATTTATTCACAGCAAATACACAGCTGGAGTGTAAAACAATTACAAAGTTGGCCACAGACAGCTCATAGCTAATATAAGGTAATACAGTAATCAAATAAGGGTTTTTTTGCAAACTCCTTTTTCTGTTCCACCCCAAAAGACATTTAGTACTCCTGCACTAGCCGCGTGTACAGCTTCTGTGCCAGTGAATAGGCAGGTTATTGTATCCCATAGTAAAAATTAATCTGAAGCGTGTTAGTTTAGTGGCACATTGATTTATTCAAGATAGATATGTTTTGTTTGTTTCTTTTCCTCTGTAACAGATGTATTTAGCTTATGCCGGAGAACAAAGTTCCATACAAATGGACAAGGATGGAATTTTTTGTATTGCATGGTTTCATATGTAGAATTTAAAATGAGATTTAAGAATTTTTAAGTCGTTTATATACATATATAGGTACATAAGCACACACATGCTTATACATATAATTGTTGTAAAAGCCCTCTAACGTATTTGCATTTTAAAAATGTTGCTATTTGAGCAATTGGGGAAGAAGAAAGGGAAACTTGATCATCACTGCGCTCTCTATGAAGCTCATGATCTCAAAATAGCCGTGGGCCAGAGGAAGCCAAAACTGGCAACTTACATGCTTAGAGAAGAGTCAGAAGTGCAAGAATATATAAGGGGAGAGCACAAGTTCTCCTCCTGTACCTAGGGAGTGGTTTGGTATATATTTTCTTTATATGTAAACATGTGAGGGCATTCTATAGATACACGTGTATCTATGCGCGTGTATCTCTGCTGATTCCCGGGGTCCATCCCTTAGGCTTACATTTCTGCTCATGAGATAGAGCTGGAATGAGGGCTGCTGCAGTCCTAGGGAAGGAATAAATGGGACCCAGCCGCGGCTGCGCCTCTCCCTCCTACTCAGTGTGTCAAATCAGAGACACATGGAGAGCCCCCGTCTCACCCACCTCTGCAGATACCAGAACAGGCACAGTTCCTCCCTGCTTCCTGTCATCTGGCCATCAGGGATGAAGCCATGCAGAGAATCACCAGCCAGTGGCATTGGCCAGCTACACTCAGCTGCTGAAGCAACCACAACCAAACCCTCTGACACTCAGAGAACTTCCCAGGATTTCAATGCAATGTTCTCTGCCTGTGCTAATCCTCTTTTTTCCAGCCCTTTCTTCTGTCCTTCCCTTCCACCTTCCTTTTCTCACCTCACCTTCACTCTGTACATATACTGCATATCCCTCCTCCCTTCTATTCTCTTCCTCCTTCCAGAGCTTTTCTCTCCATCGCCTTTCTTTCCATTTTGCTTGTCCTTGCCTAATTGACTCAACTCCCATAAAAAAAGTAGTATCATGGAACTGTCACACTGTTTCTCCACCTGGGGTCTGTCTTGTCCATTTTATTTGTGAGCTTTTAATGGAAGAGGTGGTGTGAAAACCTTTGACAGTATAGTGCCCACAGTGACAGGTCCTCCTTTTTGGCTGGCCTTTACACAATACCTTGTTAAACACGTACCACGATAATCAGATCCCACAACAGCATTATTTGTCTAAACAGGCGCTGCTCTTCTGCTTTGCTGTTTCCCCACCACAGCCACTTCACACATTTACATAACTGCTTCCTTTATATATCAGTGCTCTGTAATCAGCGTATGGTTTATGTTACAGGTTCCTCAGGTTTCAGAGTGAAATAAAATGAGCTTTCTTCCATTTCGACAATATCCTTCTTTTTAAGAGGTCCAAACAAAGACACACATTATTAGTAAGTTTGCAAGCAGCTGCCAGAAAACAAATTTTAGAATGGAAACGTGAATGAAATAACAGAAATACTATTTGTCATTTGCTCTTAGTGTAAAAGCAAGGGGAAATATTTAGAAATTAAAATGATTAATTTATTTGTAGTTTTGATGAAGCAAACGTGGTTTTGTAATCCTTGCCAATGTCGGTACTCCAGAGCACAATTATGGGTCAAATCCTTCTGTGGTGTAACTGTGAGCTTCTTAGGGTTCCTCCAGGGGTGCGTGTGGTGCAATGCTGTTAGCATCAGTTAGCAAGCAGCCTTTCATTTATTTTCATGCAAAGTCTGAACAGTTTGCAATTAAGAAAGAGCAAATTGCAAAGGCTCAAGCTCCTAGATAGAATCTGTCCTTAATTTGGGGGTTTGAATACTTATCCAGAGACCCATAAACATCAGTATTTTAGGTTCTTCTTCTCTGTTATTGTTAACAGCTATACAGTTCAACCAGTTATGCCATTATACATAAATGATTTAAACTCATGCTGAATATATACCTGGACCTCTGGAGAAACCCCAAAGAGAGCAGAAGCTCTGCTCCAGCAAAACACTTAAGCTTCTGCTTATTTTATGTGAACTGATTGCTCCAGCTTTAGAATAAGTGAGGTTGAGAGACAGTGAATTAGAGGAGATAACAGAGAAGAATCAGGTGTTTTCTTGTACTCCTGACCAGATGAATTCCAAGGTTAGAGCAAGGAAGAATTGAAACTGTTTCCATAGTCTCATATTAGTCATGTACATGCATTTTATTCATGTTTAAATGCTTTGTCAGAGCGAGAAAGTAGTCTTCCCTCAAAACTTCCATGTAAGCAATGTCTGTGTCTTTGGAACCAGACTTCTGACTATTGACGAAGAGGTGTTGTAGTGGGTCATCACAGTCAACTGACTCAGTAATGGTAAAGGGCTCTGGAGGATCACAAGTTTGATGGACCGACTGGTTCATTTATTTCTTTTTTTCATTAATATCATAACTGTTCTGGCCACAGAATTTCTCTCATTTGCCTTTGAAGATTGTGAATTTTGAGAATAACCATTTAAAAGAAGAAGCTGGATTTTTACCAACATAACCAGCTCATTAGAAACCAGCACATTGTATCTTCATTATTGTTGAACAAGGTCTTACACCATAAAGGGCCCATTGAAGTTAGTGGCTTAATTGCCAAGAAGGTTACTGCTCAACATTTTTCATTGTTGCTAAATATGTGATTTTACAAACAGTGCCATAAAAATTCAAGTATTTCTAAAATGACCCGCTTCTTTGGTGTATGCAGTAGGAAGCATTTCACTGTAACTTCAAAATGCCAAAAATAATCAAGAAGACATGTTAGCCATCTCCTAAGAGCATTTCATTTCCAAGCCAATAAATTCAGCTGCTAAGTTTTTGTCCTTTGTTTTAGGATGTGACAGTCCTGTTGCATAACTACAATTAAGGAATCTCAGAAGGCTCCAAAATGTTACAGTGTTCTGTGGATGCAAACACTTTTAGTTTTACAGCACGGAAGGGTCACTGGAGTGGCAGTGTGTTGCCTTTTTTCACATCTGATTCATTCTAAAATAATCTTTCATTTGAAATTAACTTCAGATATTCCTGTTCTGACAAGCAGAGTAAATATTTTAGCAAGGACATTTGAGAGAGAAATTCTGACAGTAAAATACTCCTCCCTTAGTTTTACAAAGGAAATACTTGCTATCCAAACTCAGAGTCAACATTTTAATGGAAATTGTTCCTAAAGAATATATAGGATGATACAAACATAAAGTGCATTTAATGAAAGAGTATACAGATGTCTTTCATGTATTTCAAATAAAAATGTCTAATTTGAGACTTGAGAAAGTTAACGGTGATCTCTGAAACATATGCTTGCTATTACAATAGTACGTTGTGTATAACTGTCATTCATTGAGAAACAACACAGACCCAAAAGACATATAAAAACATGGAGTTAAAGGAGGAGAGCAATTTTTTGTGTTTTTGCCTTGATTAGAATATATCCCGTTCTTGCTCTTTATTTGTTCACATAATTCCTGCTGATATCCGTAGGGCTTGTTGAAGACATAGGAAAAGGAGAGCAGAGGCCAAGCTGCGTGGGCTATAGTGAACCAAAACTGCAAAGAGATGCATACTTGACAGAGAGTTTAAAATAAAAACAAACCACAGTTTCTTTGCTTGGTTTCTGAAGCAGAAAGTCACAAAACAAGCAGAAAACTTTTGGTTCTTGATGAGATGGTTAGTTTAGCTTCCTTGCCTCAACTACTCTGAGTGTTTCAGACTTCAACCTTCGTTTCAGCGAAAAGAATTTAGATCTCATTCCGCTTAGGTTTATGTCTGTGAAACTGAGGCCTCAGAAAATATTTCAGAAGTAGCTTTAGCCTTATGTTTGCATGTTGTTCTTTTGCAAATTTGGTGGAGGTAACCTTGTTTTGCTAGTTAGCAGAATCACACGTTATTGTGACAGAAAACTAAGAACAGTCCTTCAGTGAAAATAACAAAGACCTACCCCATGGTGATTGATGAGAACGTTGTACAAGTGAAATGAGCTGGAAAGTCATCATCTTGTCTTTTCCTTTGCCACAGGAAAAGCATAACAGAGAGGTTTCTTTTCTTCTGGTCCTGATAAGGAATCTAACGAAGCATGAGGAGAGGTTACACAGCATGGAAATGTGTTACACCCAGCTGCTCACTAGCTTGCAAAGCTGCAGTAAATAATACAGTTGCTATTTAATAAACAAAAGAAAACAGAAGTCCTTTGATAGTGATCCGTAGCCTCTCTCATTCACCCTTCTGAACATAGAGTTTGTTTCTACTTAATTGACTGTCGTTTTGGAATAACATAGAATTTGATAGTGTATTGTATGATTTGTAATGTCTTTTTCGTTGATAGGGAAAACAAAAGACTTATCTTTCTAGGGCCTGATTCAGCAAAGAATAGACATTACATGCTCCAGGTTCTCTGGATGGCAGTTAGTTCTGTTCTCATGGGTTTTCCATGAATAGTTACAGTGAGGATAGAGAAGACATGTGGTTTTCTTTTCCAAATTGGCTTACATACTGAATAGCGTACTTTTTTGCTTGTCAAGAGTTAACCTTTTGAGAAGCAATGATGCATTTCTGACAAGCTACATTTGTCATGTGCATAATTTGTGCATCTTTATGGAAGCACTTTGTTCCACTGACTGTCTCTTTTCACAAGTTAACTTCTAATGTACCTTTGACATTTTATTAAAAATCTCTTAAGAGTTTGTTTTGTATAGCATTCGGGGAGGTGGGAGAAGGGAGAGACTATCATGCCTGTGAAACATTGACAGTAATCTTCTCCCTTCACAAGGAGAGTATTGAAACTCATGTTGCACCTTTCCCCCCTGTCCCCACACCTCGCCCTCACCCCCAAAGCAGAGCTGATTCTTTTCCATTGTGCTAACATTAAGAAATAAGTAGGCTCATTGCTCATTGTGTCATGAGTCGAAGATGCCTTCTTCTTGAAAAACCAATGTTTTTCTGAGTGTTCAAAAGAAAACAAGGTGAGGTTTACACTAATTTACACTAATATAAATCAATTCCATTTTGCTCAGAACTGGAGGGGCTATGGCCCCTGGCACTTCGGAGAGATGTGTCAGATGTGTGGGACCATATTCCACCACTGCAGCCACAGCAATCATCTCAGGCACATTGCTACCTGTTTGTTATATTGGAAATACAGAGATGAGCTGCTGAGGCATTCTAGTAGCTGGTATCTTGTGCTGTATTACCTTGCTCTGTAATCCCCTGTCCTGTGGGAAGCAGCAACCCAAAGAGATGGAGTTTGGCCACAGGACCTGAGAGAGTGGTGGAAGAGGAAGTGCAGTGGAACAGGGTGCAGTGAAGGCCTGAAAGGTCACAGCTAGGGCTGAGGTAGGAAAGGGGAATATGAAAGAAGGAAAGAAAGAACTAAAATAAAAGGTAGGAAATAAAAAAAAAAAAAAGAGAAAGTGATAGGCCATATTGGTGGAAGGGAATAGGCAGCCATTTCCCTAGTTTGGCGCTATTGACAAAACTGCTCATGCTTTCAGTGAAAATGAAAGACTTTGTGTACTTGCTTGACTCCTCTTGCAAAATCTCTTTTCTATGCCTTGTCTGTAGGATAAAGCACTGGCCTGTTCCCCTCATAAAGTTGTTGGTTTGAGAGCTATTCATTTTTTACTTCAACTTAATAGAATTGCAAATGAATTGCAACTGTAATTGCGGAGAAAGCTCAGTCTGCTGAGTACTTCCAAGAAACAATTATATTTTTCCTTTTTTTTGATACAGGTGTGCAAAGGCCTCAGTAAGATTATCATCCTTAAAACTATTTTGGCAGTTCACGCAGTGCTTATAACATCATTGCAAAGCTGTATGTGCGATTCATGGCCAAGCTGGTTCCAGTAGGCCACTGGCCCCTCTTGTCTCTTCCTTGAAGCCCATTTCTACCCATAACTTACACCCAAGAAATCTTTCCCCTTGTGTATAGCCTTGGTTTTCTTCAAGGTTATTATACCTTTTTAACTGAAAGCAAATTGTAGATCTTTGGAGTACTCAACAAACATTAACCAGTTAATCTTTGCAACACTCATGAAGTAGTTAACTATTATCCCTAAATTTATAATATAGAACAAGAGAGGCAGCTAAGTTAAATGAACTCCTGTGACTAGAGCTTAGGTAGTAATTGACCCCAACACTGAGCATTGTACAGCACTGGTGAGCATCATGATACTTCTAACATTCAAGTACATTACAAGCAAAAAACCAACTGAGCTTTATTTATTATTAATTCCCAGGAGAGGTTAGGAAATGGTTTTCATCTTGCTTTCCCCAGAGTTCACATCTTTAATAAAAACTGTTAACTATCTTTAAAAAAGTGTGTCTAATTCTAGAGAATAGCTGGTTTATGATGTCTGGTGTCATGTTGAAACTTTTGTCTCAGAGAAGATTGTCTAAATCGCTCTGAAGGTCTTGCTGGTTCTGATGAGCATAGAATGAAAATAGAAATATTAAAAAGCAGTGGTACCAGCTCAGGTCTGTGAAAATTGATGAGTAGAGTCCCAGTGACTTCATTGGGCCTGTGCTGAATTCCTTGACCTTTTTATGATTGAAGCAATCAAAATTAATTAGGCCCAAAGTCCAAACTCTACAGTAACCCAATTTTTTAATCCACAAAAGTGACTCTGCTATCTTGCCAGCCTCTGTGCCTTGAGAACAGATGTTTCTGTATATGTCTCAAAATATATTTCCTTATATGTCAGGAAATGGAGCAAGCTTGTGCTGTAAGTTTAAATAAGTTTTCTAGGAAACAAAAATTGCTGGACTGAGCTTATAACTTTGAAGTGGCATAGGAATTAGGTGCCTAAGTCCCACTGATTTTAAATGATGTTTGGATTTGTAATCGTAGGATCCTATTGACTGCTCTTTTTTCTCAGTTTTAAAAAAACATAACTTACTTTCTTGTTGCCATGTAGGTGTTTCAAAAAGAACCCATGCATTTTTTAGCGGATATTGTTTTAAAAAAAAATAACAAAAAATACAACTGAGAGAGAAATTAAGTCTTGAGCCTTTTGTGTCCAGCCAAGGATTTGATAGTTTTCAAAAAAGTCTTGGCTGAAATGTTCAAAGCCGACATGGGTGTAGGAGATCTGGTTATCATAGTCTCCTGGGATACTTCTAAAGTCTCATCCTTTGTTGTTATGTATCAGTGTATAAACAAATCTCAGCCTTCTTGATGGCACACTGTAGATATATCCAATGAGAATTTCTGCAGAAATGTCAGTGATGTTGCCAAGGTGTTGATAGACCATTAGGAGGAGTAGTCTGTCATAAGCTCTATTATTTACATAGTTTGAATGCTCCTCTGAACCAGAATCCATGTGGTCTGAGCTGTTTGCACATGATTCCGAGCATGTTAAGATGTGAGTCTTTGTTTGGAGGTTAGCCCTTCTTGTGCTCAGGTGACAGCTTAGGGCAGTCATCTTCCAGGGCCTTCCACATTATCTCTAACGTCACCTTATGTTAGGAGTCCCCAGAAGATAAATTTACAGATTTACTCTTCTAGGAGACTCCTGAGTCCGAAGCTGTTTGTAAAGCATTTTTCTTGATGTATGTGCGCAGCATTGTTTCAGCTTTCTAATCACTGACCAGCTGGCTTGTTAGTGAATAGAGCTGTGGGCCCCTTGCCACGTTTCATGTGAGGTCTTGGCTGGGTGGCCAAGCAGGCAGCCTGCAGCCAGTGTCAAAGCAATTCAAGAGGTATTGGCACAGCAGTGTCCCCATTAATTTCTGCTTGTCACATGCTGTCATGCAAGTTACACCAGAGAGGAAATGACCGTTAAAAAAGAAAAAAGAAAAAAAAAAGTACGCTTGTGGCACTTGGTCCCCTCCAGACGTTATCCCTGAGGTTAAACAAGTGGATACAATTAGCTGCTATCCACAGACAGCTGCAGGGAAGGAGAAGCTGAGATCTGGGCCCCACAGCAAAGTGTCTTTCCTGTTAGCAAGGAGTGTCGGCTGTCAACATATGCCATATTTTTTAACCCTTCATGGAGTTTGAGTAAATTGAAAAGAGCTATTATGATCACCAGTTTCACAAAGGTGCTGGTAAATAGCTGTAAGGCCGATTGAACAGCGTTCTCTAGGGAAGGGGTTTGTTTGGTGGTACCATTCTCATAAGGACCAGTATGAGTGACAGTGGAGGACAATCAGCTCATCAGTGGTTGATAATTTAGTGGAGTTTGTATAATCTGGCAGGGAGCAAGAGAACAATTTTGGTGAACTCCTCTCAGAAGCATACTGAAGTAGTTAAAGGGAGTTATACCCAGGTTTGTGGATTTCCTGGGTGGACTGATTTCTCTGATTACGTCAGGAGAGCTTCCACAAGGATTTTAACAAGTGATGATACGTTTAGGATGTCCCAAAATACACCTTGGGAATGCAGAAGCAAAGTCTGTGAAGAGGAAACTGCAATGATGCCCCATGATGAGAGAAGGAAATACATGCTATTCATGTAGAAGCAATCAAAAATCTTTTTTTTTAATGGAAAGCACTAAGCTCTACTGAGAAATAATAGAGGTAGGGCAGCATTCACAGTGCTCCAGAATAGGTTGACTTAGTCAGTTGAATGCCTGGGTTTTACCGTAGAAGGAAGAGGGTATCAACAGAATCAGCTGAAAGAAGGGTGACTTGACTTGTAGAGAAAAACAGCTGTTAAAGAAGGTGGGATTATATGGAAAGTGTATTCCATAATTCAAACTGCATCTCTGCCCTGGCTATCCAGCTTGACCTGGTGTGTCACTTAAGATACCATATTTTGACTGGTGTCAGTCCCCAGACATGGGCCAGAATGAACTTCAGAACCAATCTGTACAAATCACAGATGCTATTTCAAGTCACTTGCATGGGGCTTAGCAACTGGGTGAGCCAGTAATGTGTTTGGGGGAATTCTTGGTTCGTTTTAGGCCTTATCTCTTTTTCAGATGGTATGAGGAATAAGAAAACAGAGTGGGTAGCAACTGTCAAACCAGTATGCATTGTGAGAGACAACTGTCTCCTATACAGTTTTACAAAAAGCTTTTAATGAAAGAAGGGAAGTTTCCCAGAAAGTATTTGGGGGTGTACAAAACGGTGATGATATCATCCGGAGATACAGGGGAAAAAAACCCTGATTGTTTGCTTATGTAGGCTCAGGTCTGTAAATTCTGTTAAGATCTATGCCTTCTTTTGGTTTTTCTACTGGGACAAAGTGTGGAAAGATTTGAGCAGTGATAAAGATTGTTAATCACAAAATTACAGTTACTTGCTATAAAAATTTCACAGCCAGGACAGGTCTTTGTAACAGCGCCACATTTGCCAATTTCTGTCAAATAGTTAAAACAAAATTCCCCTCTGTTCTCACTTAATTTGCATGAATTTTCTCTTAAAAATACCAGTAGCCAGATAGGAAATATTATGTGTTTCATTTGCATGTAAGTAGGACAATAATTATATAGGTTTCCTTTCATTCATGCAAATGCTTCTCATCAAATATGAAAAATAGCTGCTGATAAAGTAAAACGTGACAGATCTGTATTGCAAGCTGACTTCAAAGGTGTTGAGCTATGAAATGAGAAATTGATGTGGAAAGACTTGTAAACACTTAAATTAATATTCATCTGCCTGAAATTAAATGCATCCACATGTGTGTTGATACATGTGTATGTACATATGTATCCCATGGATGTTGAGTACAAATTTCGTATACTAAATCTGATCGTTGGTTCACAGCTACTGAGATCAGGATGAATATCTGGTGGTATTAAGATACTGGTAAAAGAGCCATGTATTAAGACTGAAACTTTTAAAGATCTCTGAAATATTAATCCAAGTCTCTTATTTTAAAGAGGGCAGACAGAAGGTTACTCAGAACAGTTCCTTAAACATAATCAGATACATCTATTTGTCTTACCTAGTCTTAATTACGTTGCCTTTGCTGTTGGTGAGCACTGATGTTTGAGGATTGCTTGCAGCACTCCAAAACATGCTTGGTCAGGATCTCCTGCAGCAGAACATGTTTGGTGGTTCCCTTCTTACTTGGAAAGGGCAGGTCGTGACTTTGAGCAAAGGCACGAGAACATGTTAAACCTGCTGTGGTGGATATGAATTGAATCCAGTCTACAAACAGGACCATGACAATAAAAGGAAAATACTGCCTTGGTTCACTGAACACGGTTGTTATATACATGCATAATATTCAATCATAGACTTGTGGCAATGCAGTAGCATTGTTAGACCTCAAACATTTTCAAAGACTAACACAGATCTCCATAATTCAATTAAGAATTTGCATTTTTCCTGAACCTTGTGCACAGTTGTGGTCCTTTTGCTTGAGACTGACATACAGTGTTCATGATCCGCAGGCAGGTCTGTGCACGATAGTGACATTTGCAAATTTTACTAGTTTGACTATTAACTGATGGAGTGATTATTGTATTCCACAGTAATGTATTTAGGACTTTGTAATCTTGGTTGCCTCACTACTTCTAATAGCAACCAAAATAGTCTTCAAATCAGTAGCGTTTTAGACTCCAGTCCTTCAGGTATTGTATCTTAAATTGTTATACAAACACTTCTAGCAATTAAAAAAAAAACCCAAAACAAAACAAAAAAACAACAAAAAAAAATACGGGACAACCTAACTATATTAATTTCAGTGTTCACACTTTTGCAGTGGACTAATGTGGATAACATTGACTTCAGTGGGATTACTCAAAACACTGAAATGCGTGTATACATCCATGCATACTTTTGTGAGTGTGCCTGTCTGTAGGCTTCTTCATCCTAACAATTGGATAATCCAGAATCACTTGTCTGAGCTGTTTTCTTTCTCATAAAAGTAGTTTAAAATAGATCAGAAACTGTTTTTCAGAATATATTTTAAAATATACATTAATCTGCCATGAGTGTATTAAATTGTCTTTGATATGATTAATCTTACAATTCAGAAATAATTACACAGATATTTTACTTCATATTTAAACATATATTTATTTGATAATTAGTTTTCAAGAAATTGTTTACCTTTAGGGTAGCAGCATACAAAACAGCAAGAGTTCTTAGACCAATTTCTTGCCTAAACTTGGTAGATATTAGCTCCCTTCTGCTAATAACACACTAAATGAATTCCCTGTGCTTTTCCCTCCGTGTACCATTTTATTCTGGGAACAGAGAATGAACTTTTTATCTTGTACAGTAAGGTTGATTAATACGACTAAATGAATCAGATGTTTAGATTTATTGTTTTCTTGTCAAAACAGTGAGCATATTTAAATTGACCATGCTGTGAAGTTCACATTCTCTTAGTACTTCCTAGTTACTTGCCAGGAGTATCACAGCAGTCTTCTCTTCTGAGGGACAACCCCTTACCCTGTGAATACTTGTGTGGAAAGCAGTAGTACTTCTCCAAGATGAGCTGTTACCCAATAGAAGGAAAAGTAAGAGGGTATATATTGGGTTGGATCATGCAAAGAGCACAGCCTCCTCCCCCTTCTGAATGCCCTGTAGGGAGACCAATCAAAGGAACTCTCTTCTGAGAGAAGGAAAAGGGCACAAGGGCAGGGATCTATCTCCATCTCACTGGGCTGCCCTCAGCCGCTGCAAGAGCACCCTGCAGCTCCATAGGCTGTAGCAAAGTGCTTCTCTGCCCCCCACCATCAGAGTCATGGCATTCTGGATAGGCTGGTGTGACAGGTTCTCAGCCTTGTGTGAGGACAAGAGTTAAAAAAACAGAATCACTGCATCTAGCAGGGAGTCACTACATTATTACTAAGCCTTTGGGATTCAGTGTAACAACATTAATCATGTCTTTTGCTATTCATGTATCTGTACTGTGTAATTCCTCAGGAATGCCATTGTTTCTTTGGCATTAATTAATGTTGACTGTTTGTTACAAAGTATAACCATAGAAGTGCTGTAATTATTCTGCTTCAAAAAATAGCCTGTGAATGTGAAAACTCTTTAAACTTTCATTCCAGCATGTTTAGAAAATACCCCTTAAAATGAAATCAATGCAGGGTTATATAGATTATATGTATCCTCATCCTGCTCCTCTTCTGTTCAGATGCTGTCCTGCTGCTCATTGAGAGGCAGTGAGCCTTTTCGTCACACCAGTTTGACTGATTCATTGCACGTTTCTGTGTAAAATCCAGCCCCTTTGTTTATACTTGCGGTTGTCCCTTACGTAAACACTCCTAAGGGAAATGTTCGGGGTGAGTATCCCAACACCTGCCATCCCGAACAGGGACATTCCGCTCTGCTCAGCAGAAAGAAAAATGACTTACAAGTAATAGAAACTACGGGTGAAGGATGCAGGTCAGGTGTTGTGCAGGTGCATGAGATACTCAGCGGAGGAGTAGGAGACATGGTAGACATCCCAAACGGTTGTTGGGTTTTACCAAATGTCAGCACAGAAATTGAGCAGAAGAGGAAAGGAGACAGGTTAAAAAACAACAAACCCTAACAAGGCTGTGCGTTAGTACTAGTTTAGGCTCTGTAAGAGCTGACAAGGAGCTGTACTGTGTTGCTTTCATTTGATGATACTACTGAGTATATTTGTGGGGTTCCAATTCTACAGACCTACTGGTATTAGAAACTCCTACCACCATGACCAAGGGCAATCTTGTTAAAGGCTTTTATTTCTTCACACAGTAGTTAATAGAGGAAATATTTGAGCTTCACATAATGAGAGCCATTTGTAAGTGCATGTGACGTCTTGGTGCATGTGTTTTCTGAAGACATACTGTTCCTGGTGTCTTCCTTTGGGTTGCATCACACTATGTCCCCCTTTACAAAGACAAAATCTGGCATCTAATGCCTTTACCATGGTGTTGGGTTAGCCTAACCCAGCAGCCAAACTCCCACCCAACCACTCATTAGTTTCCCACATCTCAGCAGGATGCCTACAGAAAATAAATAACAAGGAGCAAGAATGCTTATGGATCAAGAGAAGAGGAGGAGATTGCTTATCAGTTGCTGTCATGGGCAAGACTCACCTTGAGAAAATTAAGTTAGGTTAATGCCAATTAAGATAGATATTTAAGTGCTAATTCAGGTAGTGGGGAAAAAATACAAACATTCAAACACCTTCTCCTCCCTCTTTCCAGCCCCTGCGTAACTCCTGACTCTCTGCACCCTGAGAAACTCGGGGGCAGCAGGTGTGACAGGTGCTGTCAGTCCATAGCAGCTCCTCTGCCACTCCTTCCTCCTCACACTTTCTTCCTGCTCCAGTGTAGGTCCTCTCCACAGGCTGCAGTTCCCTCAGGAATACCCACCTGCTCCAGTGCAGGTCTCCTCCACAGGCTGCAATGTGGATATCTGGTCTGCCATGGTGTACATCCTCTTCTTCCTCCTTGTCCTCACCTTGGTGTTCCCTGTTTCTAACTCCTTTTGATCCCTCCTCCTCTTCCCCTCCAGCCTTTTCTGCACTTTCTTAAACATGTTTCACAGAGGCACCAACACCCAAAACAACTCCATAATTTCTGGGTTTTTTTTAGTAGATACTTGAATTATTTGGTTGACAGACATGCCATCTTCTTTTGGATTGGACAGGCAGAGCAATCCAGAAGATCTGTCTGGTCTTAAAACAGCAAGTAAGTTACTGCAGGCAATTGATACATATTTGAGCTGGAAGTAAAAGTGGTGGAGGATTCATAAGAGATCAGAGTGGTATTTTGAAAATCAATGGCTTGGAAAGGGTTTATGAATCAGAAACTGGAGGAGAGTCCTGACATTCAGGGATGATAAATTCCGTAAACATCAGGCAGAACAATGCCACCACTGATACCGTATATGATGGAACATGCAAAAGGTGCAGCATTTCCATAACAAATTTTGCTCCTGTTTCCATTATGAGGCTTTTAAAAAATAAAGCTACATATTTGCCATTAGGGAAAGTGGATTTCTTTGTTGCATCCCAAAATAGCTCAGTTTTCAACTGGGTTATGGATAAGTATATTAGACCACATTGAAAATGTAGCCTGAAAAACAGAAACACTGTAAAGCCACGATTTTCTGAAAGTAATTACGGTGGAATAATGTATATATAGATCCTCAACTCGGGCCACAACCCCTGTAGGTTTCGTGATATTGGAACCATGGCAGAAATCTCTAACCTGCAACAGGCACTGTTCTCTGTCCGTGTTTGCAAACACACAATGTCCAAAGAACATCTGATAGACGTCAGTAGAGGTTTGATCATGACTCACTAGAACTTGTTCCTCAGATTTTCTAAGGAACGATTCTTCTTGTTTGTCAAACAGAAATGATCATTTTTCAATTAACTTCTGAAATATGATTTTAATTCTAAGTATGGTATGGCTAGCTGTCACAGAAAACGTCATGGGGAAAAGCAGACATGGAACAAAGTAATCCTTGAGGCACATGAAGACTCTCTTGCAGTTATTCCTAGATCTCGGTAATTGAGATCGTACTGGGTAAACATCAGTAAGAAAAATGGATGCATTTCCGTCGGACGAGTGGAATTATCCTGATTGAATTAGCTAGTGGTCTGGCTTGTGCATGTTTACGGCCTTTATCCAATTTGCCAGCAAAGGTTAGCATCTTCTGATAGTAGTTACGCTGTCAAAGAAAACACACAGCCCAGAGCAGGTCTGATATTTCTTGGAAGTGGTTGACAAGAGTATGAAGCCATTTTCCAAACATGTGGCCTAATGGTTTTGACTATGCTTATGTACAGCACAAAATTAATCATTTGTTATGGTTAAAAAAAACAGTAATTGAAAAGCTCTCTGTCATTTGCTTTGGTATTGAAAATCTATTTCTTCAAACAAATACAAAATTCTGAGCTGCACGATTTCATACTCTCTATTTAAAGTGCATAATAATAAGGCCATTTCACGTGATTCTGTCTTTGGCTCCTTTTCTAACTGGCTGACAATTTAAAAGCAGGACAGTAATGAACCACAAAGAGCAAATGATCTTTTACATCAAGGTTCCCTTCTTTACACACACAAATCTTTTGGCTGTTCTTCCAAGAAAATTTTGAACTGAAATCTGTTCATACATGTAATGAGGGACAGCAAAAGAACATAATCAATAGTCCATAGTGAACACTAGAGACTAACTCTGAATTTCTTGGAAGAGGAAATACAGCACTTCTTTTCTAATGCGTTTTAAATTTACACTTCCCTTGTGCCCTTTTCTGTGGCACATCTCATTTTTTGTGTGTGAAGAGAACTTCAGTAAATGATAATCACCTTTTGAGTCCTATGTGAGAAGGGAGAGATATACCAGTTTCCATTTGCAAGTATTTTTTTTTTACCTGTGACTGGAAGACTGAATTTAGAAACTGAAGACGTTGCTTATAAGTTGCAACTAGCAGAGCAGAGTTGCACTTGCTGAAGTAGAGAAAGTAAGTTGAAACAAAACCAGCATTAATCATAGGGAAAACGCTTTTCTTGGTACGTTTGGTAACTGTAGGAATGAGTTTACATACTTGACAAAGGAATAAGATGCAGCATGTCACTAAAAAGAGACTTGCCAGGGTCTACTGACTAGGCACGAAATTCTTTAAATTATTTTCTTATTTTATTTGATATTATGTCTATCTGGAATAAAAATAATTTATGCCCAAATTCAGTGAAACCATTACATACATACTCCAGATAACCACGCACTTAAATGTTCTTGGCATGTTCATCACATCTGCGAGACTGATACAAAGACTAGTACAGATAGTACAGAGTGAGCAGACATAGCGTCACAGAGTCACAGACTGGTCTGTGTTGGAAGGGACCCTAAAGATCATTGAGTTCCAACTCTGCTGCCACAGGCAGGGCCACCAACCTCCAGGCCTGGATCTAGACCCCTTCCAACCTGGCCTTGAACACCTCCAGGGTTGAGGCATCCACCACTGCTGGGCAGCCTGTTCCAGCACCTCACCACTCTTACTCTGTGAAGAACTACCCCCTGATATCCAATCTAAACCTTCCCTCCTCTAGCTTAAATCCATCCCCCTTGTCCTACCACTATCTACCCTTGTGAAAATCTGATTTCCCTCCTGTCTGACTGCACCCTTGAAGTACTGGAAGGCTGCAACCAGGTCCCCCTGCAGCCTTCTCATCTACAGGCTGAACAAGCTCAGCTCCCTCAGTCTGTCCACATAGGGGAGGTGTTAGAGCCCACAATCATCTTCCTGGCCTCCTCTGAACCCTCTCCAACAGCTCCACATCTTTCTTGAATTGGGGGCCCTAGATCCAGACACAGTACTCCAGATGGGGCCTCACAAGGGCAGAGCAGAGAGGGACAATCCCCTCCCTGTCCCTGCTGGTCACCCCTCTGCTGATGGAGCCCAGGACACCATTGGCCTTCTGAGCTGCAAGAGCACACTGCTGGCTCATGGTCAGTTTCTCAACCACATGACATAGTGATTCTACCAATGGCAATCTGCAGAGCTGGAGTCCTAGCTCTTCCACATATTTCTGAACTGCAAAGGGAAATTATATAACTGCTTTTTTTTTTTGTTTGTTTTAAATGTGAATACTTGTTTTAAATGGGCAAACCCTATTTTTCTAGTTAGCAAGATTATAAAATCTCAACTTTTCCCGGGGAAGCAAAGGGAAAAGGTGTCAGCTAATAGGGAATGGGGTTCTCAGTTTGCCACCATTCTTCAAAGGTGCTGATAATTAAGTGTTGTCACAGCATCCGTAGTTCCATGGTATTATCTCCATTAACAGTGTCTTCAAGTAAAAACTGATTACTTTATGATCAGCCCACTGTTACCACTGTTTGGCAGACCAGAGTTACAGGCGGTATGGCTATGTTTTATCAGAGGTCAGATTAGAGCTTCCAGCCTTCATATCTGTACATCTTAGGGGTCATTTCCAGCCTTAAAAATTCTATGATTCTATGATTTTATAATACTTGCTGTAGAGATAATCAGGGAACATTACATGAAAATAATAATTTTGTATTAAATTATAGAGCAGTGTCTGGAAAGTGTATCTTAAAAATGCATCCAGCTAAAGCAACATTGTCAACTTGAATGTTTTGAGCTATTTTTAAAACCTGTTTCACATATCATTCCTTTTAATAGTGTGCGGTGAATATTTACTTGAAATATGCCCAGGTCCATAGAGAGGAATAAAAGCAACCAACTTAATTAATCCTTCTTCCCTTTTTTCATCTTTCATGCCATCCAAGATCATTTTGGTTGCTAATAATAGACTCGGCAGACACACTGCTGCATGGCTTACGGAAATGGCATATGTCCCCAGCAAACACGGGGCTAGTTTTGTGAACTCAAGTAACAAATCTTTCCTTCATCCATTTGTTTCTTACTTGTTGCAGCATCTTCTTGTAACTCTCTGTTTTGCAAATATAATTTTCAAGTTGATGGTATAATTCTAATTTGGAATTCAGGGGATTTCTGGTATCTAGTTTTGAGTGTGCTGTTTCATTCCTTTCACATTATTAGGATTAATGTGAAAACACAAGTACAGATGAAGTAGTTTCTTCAGCTGTGGAAATGTCATAGAAGATTGCACCACTGTAACAAACCAGAAAGCTAAATGAGAACTGTTACTTATGATTATTAAACTGTTTATTGGTAAACCTTGATCTAAAAAATTTGTAATTTAAACAGCTTTTCTGATTGAAACAGGTCCTTATGCCTGTTGGTGTGAATGACAAAATTTCATTTCACTTCGGCAAGACAAAGCATAACATTGTGAAATGCAGGGTGGTGTGTGGTTTGGAGTTAAGAGCAAAAAGCTACTATATATTTTTCTTATTTGGACAGCATTCTTTTGAAGTTGTCGTAGGATTTACAGACTTGCCTTTGCTGTTTCTTTTAAGCATGTTGACCAGCCTTTATACTTCTATCATTCAGCCTCAAATACTTCAACTTGAAACAATACATTAACTTGATAGCACACCTGTTCAAGTCAGCTGGTTCTAGCAACATCCCGTTCATTTTACATCAATAGTTGGTTTTACATCCTGTGCACATATTTAAGTCAATATTCACTTAATTAGTTTTGCAGATTATGACAGGGAGTTTACTCATTTGCCACCTTGTCTTGGTAAATCCATTTTGATTTCTTCTTTATATCTAGGATATGATGCTTCAGCTGTTTCGAGGACTGGATTTTCTGCATTCACATCGTGTGGTGCATCGGGACCTGAAACCCCAAAATATCCTTGTAACCAGCAGTGGGCAGATAAAGTTAGCTGACTTTGGCCTTGCACGAATCTACAGTTTTCAGATGGCTCTTACCTCAGTGGTAAGTTTCTCAAGGCTTTTATTTTTCTTCTACTGCAACAGTGTGCTTTACTCACTATGCTCCTGGATTTTTATCCCATATTTTAGCACTGTTTTTAAAGCCATCTCTGCACTTGAATTTATTTGTGTCTCTGAAAACAATTGCTTTCCAGCCAGGACTGGAGGTGTTGTGGTTTTCTTTGTACAGGTAATCAATTGCTGATACTGGCTTTAAATTAAATCACAAGCGATTACTGGAGGGATAGCCATGTGCTAGTTTTCTGCAATTGTCATTCTAGCTTCTGCTGTGGTCCTGACTTCTTTTGCACTTTAAGCCAGACAGGTAGAGTGAAACTTTCTGAAGGAGATAATTCAAGATAAACCTCTTGCTGATCCCCAGGTATCTTAATACACAGGTACTTGTGTAAATGCTACTTTGTCATGTCTCTGATTTTCCATCACTGTGAATAAATATGAGTTCAATGCTTTCTCCCATATGTTACTGGATGATTCCAAATGAGGCTGTGCTGGAGGCAACTCGAGTGGACCTGGCAGCCAAAGTCACGGTTGTTTCCCAAGACAGCTGTTAAAGAGCACCTCCAGTATGTCTAAGCCTCCTGTCACTGCTGCCCCTCTCCCAGCAGCTTCTGGTTGTCCTTGGCTCAGATATGAGCTCACTCACAGAAGGTCTGGCCCTCTCCTGCTTTAATGCTGGTAGTAAAGTTCTGCCAGCTCGTTGCTTTTTGACCCTGTTTCCACACTTGCTGGCCCTGCCCCGAGAATCAGCTGCTGTTTGCTTGGCACGGTGTCTCTGAAGTGTGTTGAAGAGTAGCTGTGCAGTGTGAGTCCTGGGTGTCCTTCGGTTTTGTTGCCTGCTCATGAATTTTTTTTATTCCATTTTCTGTTCTGAGTATCACAACTGCCATGGCAGTATCACTTATGCTAAAGACAGGAAAGGGAGAACTAACAAGAAAAGAAACTGAAAAGAGTGCACTTTGCATTTTTACAGGATATTGTAGAAATTAGCCTAGCTCACATTGACAAAATGCAATCTGTTGTTATTATTAGTTACTGTAAGAGTCTTCCCATTGGCATGTGAAGTAACTATGACATCCTGGGTTCCGGCTTCAGTATGAATGAAGGCAGGAAGCAACAGACAATTGTATCATCATCCTGCTAAACATAGGAAGGGATCCTTGTCACCAAAAGTATATGTAAACTTGTGTTTTGAGGTTGGCTCTTTTCATTGCCTGTAGGATGTAGCCTAATCCAAAGCTGAAAGAATCTCTCTGCTGAAGTCAGTGAGGATTGATCATGTTGTAACTCAAAACAGATCTTTGAAGGAAAGGAATGAAAGGTTGTTCCCAAATTGCTGTATGTCTTGGTTTAACCCCAGCCGGGAAGTAAGCACCACACAGATTCTCCCTCACCCCTCCCCACCTTGGATGTGGAAGAGCATGGAAAAAAGTAACTTATGGGTTCAGATAAACACAGTTTAATAGGATAACAAAGGAAGGTTACGATGATGATGATGATGATGATGATGATGATGATGATGATGATGATGATGATGATGATGATAACAAGTTAAGCACAAATGCAATCGCTCACCACCCACAGAAAAAAAAACAATCAACCAATGCCCAGTGTCTTTTCAGTCAGTGTCTTTCGAGGCAGCAATTTCATCCCCTGGCTTGCCTTTCCACTTACATACAGAGCTCAACACTATGTTGTAGGAATATCCCTTTGGCCAGCCTGTGTCAGTGCTGTGCTTTCCCAGCTCGTTGTGCACCTGGCAGGGCATGAGAAACTGAAAAATCCTTGACATAGTGTAGACAGTACAACTACCTAGAAACAATTAAAAACATCAGTCTGTTATCAACATTATTGTCAAACTAAATCCAAAGCAAAAGACTACCAGCTACTAGACACAATTAACTTTTTATGAAATAAATAATCTTTTTATGAAATAACCTTTTATGAATTTTTTATCACTTCATCCCTTTTATCACTTCTATCAATTTTTCATTTCCCAGTTATCAGTCGGTAACAGCTTCAATACATATTTCTATCAGTCCATAAATTTTTTAAAGCTAAAATTGCACGGTGTTGTAAGGCTTCCAGCAGGGTGTTTTTTAAAAGTTCTGTGTAAAATGAGAAAAAAAAAATATCTACAAAACTGAGCAGGAGTCTGTCTATGTCATGTAGCCTGTATAGGAAGGAAGGTCAAAACGCCCAGAAATAGAGTGCATCTATTCAGGGAACGATGTACCGAGCCCAGCTAGTAAGCGGGCAGTGTGAGAATTGCTATGCGAAGGATGTACGTAGTTTCAGGTATCTCTTGCTTTCATGCTTTAAATCGTGTTTCAGAACCCATTAACTTGTATTCTTAGTGCTGCTGTGAGCAAGAGTTGTTCAGGCCAAGGGATTGACCACGTGCAAGTTAGTGCTGTGTTCACACAAGCGTTCAGTTGTCATTGCAGCTATACTAGAGCATTAAAAATGATGGAATCATTCAGTGACCAATGACAAATGACAAATGAAGTATATGGGCATAGGCATGAGTAATGTTTTTCACACCTAGAACTTTTTATGTCATTATTTTCTTGTTAAAAAAATGAGCCGTGACCGTGGATTTTTTTAGGTTAATAATTTATTGGTTTTAAAGCACCTCATGTTTAACACCTTCAAAAGCAACTTTTGTCTGGGTATGCAGAAAACTATAGGGGAGCCTTGCTTACAGTGTGATAATGTGGTATGGTTTTAAATGTCAGTCTTCATTGCTCCTACAGACTGAATGCAGGTCAGAAGTTTTTGTTAAATGAGTGTTAGGTGATACAGGCCATCAGTTTTCCTGCTTTGAATGTAACTTTTACCTGTGGCTAGCTGCATTGGTGTGAAAATTCTTTTTGGTTTTCCTGCATTAAAATTCAGCACAGGCAAGAAAACTTAGAAAAAAAACCAACCTGCCTTCTGTTTTTTAAACATAAAGATATTCTTGACTTTACTGTTTACAAAATAGTCTAAGTTGCAGTTCTTTGCCAGGCAGTGAGTGGCATTCCCTTCAGCAGGACCGGCTTTGTTTTGAAGTAGTTGCAGAAAAAAATGTTGCATTATGAAAGACAGCGTATGTATATACACATATATCAATTAATAAAAGTCCTATTTTGCAAGGGTTTGCTTTGGAGTTACACTGAAAAGTGATAGGGCAGGCAGCCCCCTGATAAAAGGGACATCTCATGTGCTATTGCTGTGATCAATATAGAGGCTCTGCAGCATTTCCTTCAGAAGAGAAGCTCGCTACAAGATAAACTACAAGAATCATCTTTTAAAGTATCAGGTCATTCGCAAGATCCATCCTTATTCGTTGCTCACAAAGAAACTCTTCAGATGGGACAAAAAGAGCTTGCTGTGAAAGTAATCCAGCAAAAACTGATCCAGCCCAGGTACTCTGGGCTCCGCAAAGGGTGACTTCAAAGCAGTCTCTCTCTCTGACAGCCAGTTATTCTCACAGTGCTAAAGAATCCTTCTGGCAGGTCAGTCGTCCGGGCATATTGCTGTCGTTTAAAGAAACCTCTTGATAGTTGTGTCAGTGAATGAATAAAAGATTCAAAACTAATGTTACGCAACCTGGGGGGAGGTGGGGGGCCACGGTGGAGGTTGCTACTCCCAGCTGTGGTTGGACTGAGAAATGATACAGGTCTGAAATAACACCACTAGAAAGAATGAGGTCGGGCCAGGGTGTCTCAGATGGTGGGTAATAGGGCGCGCTTTTGGTTTCGTACAGAGTTAGGCTCTTTTTCTAGTGTTGGTCTTGGCCTTTGGGGAAATGGTGAATAGTCTTTGTGATAACAGAGGGGCTCCGTAGGACAGAGGGGGTGGATTGATGTGACTCTGTAATTATAGAGTTTGATAGCAAAAGCTAATGGCTGTCCCTTTTTTTTTCCAGTGTGGAAAAATGGGCATTTGGTTCTCACTTTCTCTGAGCAAAGGAGCAAGCAGCTGTCTGGGAAATCTCAAGTTATATTATGAAAAAGAAATAAGCCATTTATCAATAGCCTTCTAACTGCCTTAAAGAAAGGAAATTAAGCTGAATCATGGCACATGAGAATGCTGAGATAAGCACATGCAGTTATGATCACAGCATCTAGGTGGAGCTGACACTGTCCAGCTTTTAAAACTCAACCTGTGTCAGGTTCTGAGTGAAACTGGCAATGTGTTTGTAACACACTCATAATACTTTCTTTGAAAACATGTATGCTTTACCTTAGATGGCAGCACTACTGATGTTTTTTTTTCCTGTGAAATGCAAACAAAATTGGATTATGTCTTCCTTTAAAAAAAAACCACAAACACTTCAGATTTACTGAACATCAGACGGGAAAATGCATGTTTCCCTGCTGTTGCTCTAAGGTGTGGAATATTGAACTCGGCAAAACTGATGATTAAAAAGGCACAAAAAATCCTGCAGTTACTGTCAGTGAAAAATTGTAGATTACTCTAGCATTTTATTTGAGTGTTTCTTCAGGATAAAAACTTTCCATCCATTTCTGGCAGTTGCTTCAGCACAAATGGTTTACATGTCACATCATGCAGGAACTTGGATTTCATTTTGTTGGTATAGTAGGAAGGGAGCATAAAATAATTTTCACTAACTGGGCTTACTTTGTAAAAATAAATATATAAATTAGTTTCAGCAATGAAAACAACAAAAAAAAAGAGAGGAAACCCCTTTTCCAAAAAGGAGCGTGTGCTTTCCTAGTTTCTGCCCACTGTTGCAGTACAATTTTCTAATAAATGCCACCTGTTAGTAAATAATTGAAATACAAACTCTCGTCTGAGCTGATATGGTAGTTGAGAGCACAGGAAGCTCTTTTACTTTGCCTTGTTTTGGGGTGGGTGTTTTTAATTTTTGTGTGGCTTCTTTTGTTGGGTGTGGTTTGGTTTGGTTTGGTTTGGTTTGGTTTGGTTTTGTTTGGTTTGGTTTGGTTTGGTGGGGAGTGGAATTGTCTTTTTGATCCTGTGCTTCCCAAAATCCTCATATTGATATACGACAAATACATCCTGCAGAGTCTGTTCCTATGTTGGTATGTCCTGGTACAGCTTTAACCTGAATTGCATTGAGTGTCCCTTAATGGACCTGGTTTGGCATTTATTTGAAACTCACGGTTAGCATCAAACATAGGAGTAGACCAATGGAAAATTAATCAAGCACTTGCCTCTGGTGAATCAGAGTAAAAATCTCGGCTGTGTTAAAGAATACCCTTATGGAACCATTACAGTGACACTAGATTTTATGTCATACATCATTTGATAAGAGCATAAATGTTCCTCCTCCAAAAGGTGACGGTGACATTGTTTTGGTATGTACTGAGCTTTCACTGTTGTGAGGAAGCACATCACCTTAGACCTGAGCCCTGATCTCCAGTTCTTTCTTCATGGTACATATCTCTAGTCCACTCAGATGTCCCTGAAAAGGAAAATGGGTCACAGACGACATCCAGAGGATCAAAATATGTGTTGTTGAGTTTGTCAGTGCTGCTGCTGAAAGGTTGTGGCTCTTTAGGAATGCAGTATGATTAAATTTGTTGGCTTATTCAAGGAAAATACATTTTCTCTACTGAAAAAGTGTTCTGCGTAAGAAGTCCATGTATCTGGCTTTCTTAAGAAACAAGTTATTTTTTCTGGTATTTTAACATCTGGGTAGCTGAAACAATCTATGTTGCATCCTCCCAAACACCCTATAGTTATTTCTGTGTAAGTTATTACCTGAGTCATATGTCTGTGGAGCCATCTTAAGAGCAAAAATCACTATCAGCACATTGACAGTAAAGACTGGAACTGACTAAAAATGTTTCAATATATATTTATGCTAACTTCATGCAGATCACATGTTCACCTAGAGGGCTTAGATTTGTATGAAAATAATGATGCAAAACCAGATTGCTCAATGTCCCTATACTATCAAAGGGAAATACAGAAGAAGTACACATGGACAAAGGCAGGAAATTAGGAGTTTCTTTTACTCGTCTGCATTACGATCCGGTAAGATCATTTTAAAAAATAACTATTAACTTTTATTGCACATCGTAAGACACTTGAAAGATTTTAAGACCTGTCTGGAAGAGCAGTACTAGCTGCCCTCGTAGAGAGTCAGATTTATGGCAAGGTTGTTATTTTAGAAACATCATCCTAGAGATAATATTCTGAGAGTACCTTTTCACAGTCAGCAGAAGTAGATGTAACCTTTCTACTGCTGCTGAAAGGAAGGTCCTGCTTTTGACCACATGCCCCTGTCACTTCCCTTGTGTCATCATTAGTGGCTTCACCCTGGCAATTCAAGTTGAAATGTGCCCCATGAAAAGTAGTTACTTGTTTTCAGGTGGGTCGGTGGGTGCAAATCACTGCATGGCCACATGAGTGAAAGCACTGACACACAGGAGGCTGAGCAGAAAGATGGGGTCATCCCCTCCAAAGACATCACAGTTTAAGATTTGTTGGAGCCAGTTATGAAGCCACATCTAAAGTCTTCAGCTGAGGACTCAGATAACTAAACAAACTCAGAGGCGGAAATGTTTTTCAAAACCTCGCAACTCACCCTGACATACACTGTTTTGAAGATGTTAGATGAACCAATTACTGCTTCATTTAAGGCTCTTACTGCATCTGACTTTAACAAAACTTCTAAGGGTATCTGTATTGATGTTGGAAGTATTTTTTACGACCTTGGTGCCAAGGTCTGGGTTCAGAGCTCAGTGCTGTTCCTCCAGAGTTGATGCCACAGCTCACCCTTGAGACCTGTCAGGAATGCAGGGAATGCAACCCTCTGCGCTGATTCAGGCCCAGGTTTATCATGAACCATAAAAAGTCTATCTTTTAATCTTTCAAAGAAAGTAAATTATTTCACAGTAAACAAGCGAATTGGCTGTACATGTGAATATTTTCTGTGCCAGAAAATTCCTTTTTTGAGTTGCAAACATTAGAAAATTCATCATGTGATGACAGAGTTTGTCCACACTGAGCTGAGCATTTTCTGCTGGGCTGGACCAAAGGTTGACTGCGCCTCCATCAAAGGATAATGTCCAACAGACAATGATTAGGAAGGAGAGGAAGAATCAGCTTTCAGTAACCAGACATTTAGGAATTTCCAGTGCTAGAGGTTGTATTTGGATCATTGTCTATAATAATTACTGAAATACCCATCCGCCATAAATTAATGAACCTTATGGATCCTTTCCAACTCAGTATATTTACTTTTTGAATCATATATATGTTAGGCTGCTGTTAACTTCTACACTGTAAGAAAAGCTCTTTATTTTGTTTTAAATCTCAGTTCTGCTTTTGTGAGGCATTCCCTTTTCGCCTCTGAGTGAAATGTGGTATCATTTTGCAGCAGAACAGTTCCGTTGGTGCAAGAAGAATGTATTCAATGCTAATGGGCCTTCACATGTTGATGTGATGATAAAAGTTTTTTTGCTCTGTATTTCCCTTTCACTTAAGAAGGTACAGTAGGTATTGTTAGTAATGGTGCAGTACCAACTTACAGTTTTCATGCACATATCTCATGAATGGACTGTAGGTTGTAGAGGAACTGACTTTATAAGGATCAGGTTGTGCTTAACCTGCTCAAAAAATGTAGAGGGGAACATTGTAAAAGGAGGAAATAAAGGCAGAAAATTACCACTGTGTAATTTCTCTATACTATAAAAGAGCATCCTGCTATTGTGTGACTGTACTTCTATCTTCTGTTTTCAGGTATAAAAATATGTAGTGCATTTCCCCCACCCCGTGATTTACATCTTCTTTGTACTGTTTTTCTGTTGATTTAAGCAGGGTCTGTTTTTACATCTACTCCTAGAAATAATTGAGTGGGTTGGATTGTGAAAACAATTTGATTGTTTGACAAGGTCTCTACCTGTGTGTATACAAAACTGTTCCCACATAATTTCAAACCATCATGAAACACTAAAATATGGCCTCGGGTTATGCCTTATCAGAGCACACAGTAAGCAGGCATGGGCCTGTTTGTTACTTGAATGTGAGACAGCAAAAGGAAGAGGAGCAGAAAAAAATAACGTGCTCTCCTTGGAGCTCGTGCTATTCCAGAGTGAAGGCAGGTGTCTGTATGCTGCTGACAGAAATGCTTTTAGGGCTTAATATATAATAAAAGATGAAGCACTGACACGTTTTTTGCCATGGCAGGGAAGTATGCATCATTTTTCTCTGTACACTGACTGAAGTCCTGCTGTAGAAGGTTATTTCTAACTGAAAATTCCCTTGTACAGGTGCACCCAAGGAAATTTATCTTAGTTAACAATATTTAGTACTTGTTCAGTGTTGCTGGTGTGGAATTCTAGAGCTCAAAAGCAGAAGAGTTGTGAAATAATTCAGTTCTTCCACAAATTAGACAGGATTGTTCTCTGTCATTTCTAATGTTTTGCCCATGATAACTTTAAATGTGCCAAAAAATAGGGATTCCATCCCTTCCCATGTGAACCTGTTCCAAATCCTCCATATAATCACTCTCAGAAAGTTTCCTTGATGTCCAGCCTTCAGTTTCCAATTCTTAATTTAACTCCAAAGTATTTTTTGTTGTTATTATATGCTGAATGGCAGCAGATAGCCGATTCTGTGTAGTTGGCTCCCTGCATTACAGAAATCAGTTACATATCTCTGTATACATTTGTCCCTGCAAAAAGTGAAAATGTAACTTGTTTGATAAACAGTGGAAGTATAATAGCCCTTGATTATCCAGATTTTGATAGATTGTAGAACACGAATGAATTCAACTAAATTTCTCTAGACTTCCCATCTTCTAGAATTAAGTGAACAAATCCAAAGGAAAATACCTTATGCTAAAATAATTACTGAGCTACAGGGTGAACTCTTCAGTTTTGGGGACCTTACAAGTAGCGTGGTAACAAACTGCAAAGATAACAGGCAGACTAGGAGTCCCTGTTTAGATGCATGGAAAGAGCAAATGGAAATGTAGGCTGTTATGTATAGGATATTTTATTAGAAATAAGAAAATACTGATGCCATAACACAAATTAGTTGGTCAGACCTCATCTAGAATACTGTGAGCTGTTCAGTTTCTCTATGGTCGAGAAATGATTTTGGGCAGGAACAGGCAAGGGGAAGGACAGGTTTCTGTCCAACAGTGAGGCAAGGGGGGGCACTGTTTTCTGTAAGGTAGGAAGTAGCCAGCTTTATTTAACAAGATAAATTATGAGAGTAGATACAATTGGTATGTGAAAACATCAGGAAGGAGTCAGAAAGGGAGAACACAAGTTAAAACAGCAACGTGGGCATGAGAACTAGTTAAGTTTAAACTGGGTTTTAAATAACTTTAGGCAGGAAGTTGAAAACAAGTAGCCTACAGTAGGGCCAGTGCAGGCAAGAACTAGAACTGATGTTGAGAGAGAGTGTGGTGAATGTGATGCAGTTGGCAGATCTTGATGACTGAGGCAGACAATTCCAGTTCCGCATCTCTGAGTTTGCCCTTTCGAGATTTCATGTGCATTATATAATCAACTTTATCAGAGGTTCACTTTGCAAGTTCCACCCTGAATGGAAACAGCTTTCGGCAGGTCAGAGCAAAATAATTTTCCAGAGAAAGAAATGGTGAGCTGCTTGGCTTTATTAAGATGAAACTGAGCAAATCATGGAGGTGGTCTCATAAACCAAGGGAGGATACAGTTAAAGGCTAGCATGGGAGCACAAAGAATTAAAAAAGAGATATAAACCAGAGAGGCACTCCACTAAAGAAGCAAAAAGACAACCTGGAAATTTCCCAAATAGGGATGAAAGATGATCTGAAGGCAAAAATGGAATCTTTGTTGGGACAGCAAGTTGAAAAAGTCCAGATGGAGTGGGAAGTCTGGTTGCAACATTCCCCATCTGGAAATTGGATGATCCTGGCAAGTCACATCAGTGAATGACAACCAACCTAACTGCTGAAAACCTGATCAGAAGGCTTTCCACAAAACAGGAGATGCCAGAAGAGTTTGGATAAACTTGGAACTGGCTAACAGAAATAACTTGCAACAGGGACTTAAGCTGAAAAATCAGAACATGAAAGTAAGCAGAAACATAAGCAACTGTGGAAGTAACACGAACACCTGGATGTAGAAATGGACCTGTCAGGAGGCTGTCTGATTATCATTTTCTTACTTAGTGTGCAATCTACACACTTATATTTTACTATAGAAATGTCTACTGAAAATCCCAGGGAAGCTGCCTTAAGCACTGTAGTCTGTACAGATGGTGAGGAAAAGGAGCAGAAAGGAGCACTGCCTTTCTAGGTAGCCCAGTTCTGATGGTCCTTAAGAATTTATACCCAGCCTATGATATAAGGCCATCATATATATGTCAAGGACAGATATCAGTTTGAGGGGGTTTGGGTGCTAATAACTACAGAGAGGAAGACGAGAGGGACACCCAAGATCACTTGCATGCTTATAACACAAGGAAACCACACACCCTGATAAGACACGTTTGCAGTGATTGGGTTTTGCAACCAAGGTAAGACAAAGGTACTCTGGGGATCTCTGAGATTTGCCATGGAAATGGAATATTTTCTTACTGAAAGGAATCAGAAGATCATTAAGCTACCCCAGAATCTGCTTCTCTGCAATTCTAGGAGAATGTTCTATGTTTAAAGACAATGGAAAAATAAGATTCTGATGTGATAAATGGCATTTTTAGGTAAGAAATACTGTAGTTGGTTTATAAAACAAGAAAAATTCATATCAGTGCTAAGATTAAGAAATAATTCAGTTAAATATAAGCGTCATTTAAGATGACTGCAGTGTGCTTTTCAAAAATACAAACCATCCAGGACATACTGGTATACAGCAAAACCTCCCAGTATAGTTCAGGAAATACTCAACAAAAATCCAAACATTCAGAGGTGCTTAAATCTCTGCAGTATCTTCACTGCCATTTGTACGAGAGAAAGTTTGAGGACAGGCCAGATGGATTGAGTGCCTTGGTGAAGGTCTGATTGCAAGTGTGTCCCTAAGTGGAACCATAAGGAATATGTTGGCAAAGAAGCATGTATCTTCAAGAGATTATTGTTTTCTCCTTTCATGTAGTTTTCAGAAAGACAAATGTTTTGTCCACTGGGACAGCTGCAGTGATCAGTTAATAGCTCCCCAGACTAGAGCATCCATGATACGTGAATTGCAAAGTTGTTTGGTTCACAAAAGGGACTGAAATCAGCATATAATATTAATTCTGATATCTTATAGAAGTCATTAAAGCTATAATATGCCTCAGAATTCGTTATGTCTAGGTATGAGCTAATAATGATCTACATTTACATTATACACGCTGGGTGGATCTGCAGGGACCATGATTCTCCTGACAGGAATCAGAGAAATTTGAATCACTTTGTTGGTGCAAAAACTAAGCTCACATCTTTCTGAGGAAAAATTGGTGATAATCTCTCATAAATTACAAGTGCCCAATGGATTATATTATGTGCAAAAGCTTTTAAAAAGGGGGATTTAATACTGTCCCAAAGGACTGGGAGAAATTCAGGCGTGAAAATTAATACTGAGGAAATTCTGAGTACTGCTCTCCAATGCTGACCTGAATAAATGGTATAGTAAATAGGAAGGCAATAGTTCTGTAGTAAACTCAGCTTTGTCCAGACAATCTTCACTGAGCACCTAACAAATATATAGACATGCTGCCAAAAGAAAGTTGAAAAAATGTGGTAGTTATTAGGATGAAACTATCAAGGTGCATCCCTGTGCCCCAGAAAACCTGTTGTTAAAAGCAAGAATTCATGGGGATATCTGAGAAACAGTTGAAAGGAAATTGGACAAAGGAGGAAAAACTTATCGGGATTTAGAAGGCTGTGTGAATCTCTCCTGACATAGAAATAATTGAACTGGGATTTATATGAGCAGGTTTAGACATCTTACTGTTAAGCTAGTCCACTGAATAAGTAGGCTAATAGAAATGAAAAATCACAGGATAAACTGTAAAGTCAAGAGTGATTTGTCTGAGTCTAAAGACAACAGTTCACATGGGTCAGACAAATCTAACAGTACCTTCCTTCTTTCCACTGACTGTCAAAGGTGACAAGTTCAGATGTGTATATCTACATGGTATTCAGATCTGAAGTCAGCTGAGATGAATCCAGACCAAGTCAATCCTGATGCCATTGCTATTTGGTCTCTCAGTGAGTGATAAAAAACATCCCTATCAAGGATTCCATCGTCATATGGGCAGAGCTCAGACAGCTCCTGGTGGAATACTCTAATTGAAGCATAAAAGCAGTGGTATGTTTTGAATAAATCTGTGAAAGCAATTAAGCTTTTTTCTGGAATATATAGCTGAAATAATAAGAACCAAAATACTCGATGTGTTCAAGGCCAGTTAGGAATCTAAGCTATGTGGGTGAGCAGGTTTGACTGAAATGTGAATGGAAGTGCAGAAGAGCCGGTGATGTTTGAGAAGGGTTCTGTGAGTGTTGGAGAAGCAATGGGAAGCAGTGTACAAGTGAAAGCTGAGAACTTCTGCTTGGAGCATTTGGAACAAGTCCTAGAGGAAAACTATAACCTTCTGATTGATTTGTTCAGGGAAACAGGATTTTCTGCACCTTTTTAATGAAGCAATACAAAGAAAAACATTACTTCCATCATCATCACTTTATGTCTTCTTGCCCCTCCTCACCAATATGAATCCCCTATTTTGATTAAATGTTTGGACAGAAGACACTGTAAACTAATGTAAACTGAGGATGTTGTGTCTTTGAAAAACATGGGATGCTTCTCTTATATTGTCGTATACATAGCAGAAAGATTTTGGGTATAAGAAAAAGCAAGGCAAGTTTGTGAGAATCTGACTACAGCTAGAAGTTAGGTATGAGCTTGAAAATGAAATGAAAATGAAAACTGTAAGGAGCTGCCTATAATATCTTTGAGAGTATCATAAATCAGATGACACTTTCTAGAGTACTATGAATGTCTCATAATACCACTTATGGCAATAGTTTTCAGAGAACCATTAAGTAGTATTTTTTAATTTACTCAGATTATCAATAGCATTGAGATAGATGCAAACTAAGTGCTAATTTGTACTAGCACCACTTCTACTGACTGGCTCCATGGAACAAGCAAACTAGCTGTTTAGTTCACTTTAGCATAAAGCCTGGAACTTATCAGGTGATGGTGAACAAAAATTTTATCTCTCTTACAGGGTTCACTACAAAGTGAGGAAAGAAAATAGGAGAGGGGAGGGTTCACAGAATGTTAAGACCATTCATGGAAACCCAGTTGTTTCAGGGTTTTTTTAAGTCCTTTCTGTTGAACAGTGTGACTGAGTTCCTCAGGTGCAAGAAAGGAGCATGGCATGGATTTTACGTTAGAGCACACAGAGTCACGTTGAAGGTTTTGAAATCCATGGGAGAAAACAGATAGGAGAATTTTTTTATATTTTTTCATTTGTAAGAGCACTTATTCGGGTGTTTTGTTTGAATAAAAGTGTAATCAAACACATTTTTCCTGACTATACTGTGGTTTTAACCAACTTCAGTATAAGTGCTTGAATAAATTTCTTCTAATACTAAGAGCAATATACATTTCCTATATTCATTAGTGCAGTACTGTTTTGGCTATTTGGAAAATAAAATATTGATCACTTCAAAGAATAAGCTTTCATCATTGGTACAGTAATTTTGATAACAGTGCATCTCAGCAAAAGTATTTAGCTGATTCTTTTTAATCCTACTTTATCAGTATACACATTTTGCACATGTTTCTTATTTGTTCTGTTTCGTAGTGCATTTGCAAGGACAGAACTAGCAAGTCATTCTTAAAATGGAGAAGATTGCTGGAAAATTTGAAAATCTTGGTATGCAGTTTAGTATGCTGGGTTGATCTAGGTGTCATGTTACATTATGAAAAAAAAAATCTCAAAACATGCTCAGCATAACATCTGAACAGGGACGATCACAGGTTGATATTTATCTTTTTAATGTGATGGTGTGTTCCTTTATTTTGTTTTCGTATTTATGTTCTGGCTCCATAAAATGAAAACCAGCTTGGAAGCATAAATTAAAAATTGGAAGTGCTTTACTGGTTTACATTTTCATACAGCTGTTGCAATAGGTCATAACACCTACATACTTCAGCTGGTATAAATCAGCATGGCTTCATATGTATTGATCATTTCCTCTGTCAATCTTGATTTCTCCAGACTAAAGAGCCCCAGCTCTCTCAGCCTTTCCCCACAAGAGAGATGCTCCAAGCCCCTGATCACCTTTGTAGCCCTCCACAGGACTGTCCCAAGTTGTCACATAAACAGTGAATATTTTCTATTTGGTTTATTTCTATTTTAGATTTATTTTAGATTTAAATTTTGTACTTAATTGTCTTTTTCTCTTTCGCTTTCTGTTGCTGCTCAGACCCCATTGCTTTTAAATGAATGGGACTATTGAAGTTAATAAAGACACCTGGCACTGCTGTAGCTTCAGTGCTACTAAGCTATGGACAAATTTAAGTGATTTGTGACACTAAAAGACATCCTGCACCTGATGTAATTTAAACACCAGAAGAATTAAATAAGGAGGGGCCTGTGCACAGTATCAGTTCTTGTGGGAAAATATGCTTCAGTGACTTACTGGCACTGGTTTTGGAATGTGGCATTTAAAAGTACCTTTTTACAGTGGGAAAGAATTTGGTCAAGAATAAACAGTCTGACCTTGTTAAATGGACCAAAGTCTGTGCATAACCTAGTTCCAGAAAACTAGTTTTTACCAGTCGGGGAGTGGGGGGTCAGGGTTACAAAAAAACCCCAAACAAACAAAAAAAAAAAAAACAACCCCAACAAAAAACACTAGTTTATTAAAAAAGCAAAAAGATTTTTCAGAGAAAAAATTATGTAGATGGGACAGAGTGGAAAAAAAGTGTTATTAATCTATGGACATATCTGTGAGCTTTAAACATGGTTCAAACTGTGATTCCAGAGGACATTAAATGCTGACAGTGTCATACACTGTAGCCAGATGAATTCAAGTCATACATGGGACAACTGAATAATTTTCAGCAGAAATCAAACCCTTTTGTATTACCACCTGTATCCAAAAACATAAAAAGTATGAGTTTGTAGTAAAACTTAATGTATAGTATGAGGTAAGTTTTAAATACAAAACTTGGAGTCTCCAGATACTTAGCATGGATCTTTCTGTGTACAGAAAGAAGAAAAAATATGGACCAAGAATTTTGCTGAAGGTGAACTTGCACACTTATTGAAACTCTGTGGTATGAAATCCTAGCTTCCATGCAGCCAATGGAAAACATCCCTCAGGTTTCTCATGGCCAGGATCTCATTATGGGTTTTCATATTCTATTTGAAAAATACAGGTGCTTTCTCTCAAGAAATACTCAGGCTGCTTTGGAGGAGTGGAGCACACATAGAGCAGCAGTGACCTTCAGAAATAGTATTGATATAAGTGCCCATCTCGTTCACAGGCTTTGGCCATAGAATTCCCACGGGTACTTTGTAGAATACAGCCTCCCCCTTTCTTTTTCCTAGTGTTAACAAAACAGTGTCAAAATAACATATTAAACTTATCAAGACCTTGCAGGTTGTCCAGTTTTTAATACAAGAGTAAATGAAAAATCTTACGAGGATTCAAGAATATGAAGGTACATTGGAAGACGTTGTTGAATAATACTTTGAGTACATCATTTAAAAACTAGAGCAGCCAGTTGAGATACACTAATGTAACAATCATTGTTGCATAAAAATGAAAAATGTACCCATAACTGCAGTTATTGTCAAAGCTACTGAAATAGTAATATTTCCATATTATAAAATTGAATTCAGGATGGGGAGTAGCAGATGCAACTGTTTAAAAAGTAGCATTAGATAAAAGAAGTGAATCGAAGAAAAAGAAAATTACGTTTGAATCAGGTCATCTCAGATTACAAATTAGAAAGCACGTACATTAGGTTTTGACAGCTTTGGAAAAAGAGTCTGTATTAAGCCTCTCTCAATGTAATCACCATTTTCAGATTTTTATAGTCAATGTAAACATCTTCTGAACTCAGTCTGAGTTTCCTGAATTCTGTCTCGCTCTACTTTGTGTTTACAACATCAGCTATATATTTACACTGCAGAGATTTCTTGAGGCCCTAAAGGGGGTGGAGTTCCCACCCTGCTGCAGGGAGGCTATGCGCACCTTCCTATGTAGAGTCACAGGTGATGAACTGACTACTGTACTGCTCCAGTATCCAGCTGTCAGGTTCTGAAAACGGCTGTCCTACGCTGCTGACTCTGAGTGTATGCACAGATTTATCCCCTCCAGTAGTCTTGGGCATTACCATTAATTCATGGAAAAACAAGAGCAAAAACTAGAGCTGTGAATTTACTTCTTAGAATTAGTGATGGTACTTTTTTCCCAAAATTTCAACTTTTTTTTTTTTGAACTTTATATGTGCATGTTCTCATTTCCAGATCTGCCTCAGAGCTCCAGCCCTCATCTTTTTAAAGAAATTTTGTTATCAACAATAGGTTCACCAGGAATGGATTGTGGGGCCATTATGTACCCATGTCTACATTAGTGTGTAGGATAGTGGGCAGGGACCAGGTTGTCTGAGAGAGGACCTACTATGCTTATGCAGAACTTCCTTTTCCCACAGTTGATACACCACAAGCTCAATTGGATTCACACTATAGCAATTAAAATGCCTAAATCTTTCAGAACCACTTAGATTTATACTGAACTGAGGAAACTATTAGACTGACTAGAAATAAAATTTTTATTGATGAGTGGACACTAATTCTTACTTATATTGATTATTGAGTATCACTGTATTGTGTCGCTCTTCTTCCTGAGTACTCCACTAGTAAGTTTTTCTTACTATTTTTCATGCCAAGGGATTTTAAAAAATATTTAATTTTTTAAATAAAAGAACTATAAACATCTTTGCATATTATAGCATATGCAATCAAAAACATGCCAAATACCTCAAGATTTTTAAGTCATATTAAAAATCAGATCAATTATTTTCCATGTATACCTACAGTAATGTCACAAGCAGTGATAATAGGCTACAGGACACAGATAACCATATGAAAAAAATGTAAGGCACTTTATCCTTTATCCTGAAGAACAGCTGAAGGTGAAGGGAACCATGGATTTTGTATTCAGTATGCATTCAGTCAGACTCTCTGTTCACTTGCTGCTTTCTATGAAATTGTAGTTAATATTTTACTACAGTTGATGTCCTGGTTTTAATTTTCTTCTTCAGTGTTGCTAGTCAAATCATCATGGAAGAGAAGCTTCCACTTGGTACCTTGAGAAGATGTTCACCTTAGATTTGCATTAGATTAATCCCATGATGAGTAACTCGATAGACAGTAGCTGTAATTAAACCCAGAGGCCTGCAAAGACAGCATGAGTATTTAATCGTATCTCTTGGGCCTAACATTATCTTCTGAGGATTCCCTACATGTCCTTTAGGCTCTGGAACCCATCAAGAGGTGTGAACACAGACCTCTCAGTAATTCTTGCTAATGCGTATGATAGGATGGAGTAGCAAAGCCCTTTAATGCTGATTGAACATTCATTTCAGGACTGAAATGTCCTGCTCTGAACACTGATTTGGCTAATTCCAAGAATTAATATGTCTGTGCGAGTGCCATGCCCAAATGAGGAGCTCAACAGAACTCCTCCTCCTTTCTTCAACCACCATCTTCAAGAAATGTCCCATTACGTGGCAAGTATATGTATACGTGTGGCGTCAGGTCGGAATTTACACTGTCAAGGATACCTGATTTGGTCAGTGAAACTCAGCATGATGTGCTATAAAGTGATGGAATTTATAGGAATGTCCTGCCAGGCTAAGCTTGTTCAGCAAAACTATGGACTTATGTTCTGACTTCAGGGGAGAACTTGTCTATAGCTAAACCTTTGCTGTCATAATTCCCCCAGTCCCTTTTGAGACTCCCTCATCACAGAAAAGTACTCTTTTGTGTTGAGCTCTACAAATTTGAATCAAGAACTAGTTTTCTGTCATAGTCTTTTTTTGAAGACACTTTATCATATTATATATTTCTGGCTGAGCACTAACTTTTACCACTGTGACAAATTCCTAGTTAATATATTTGTTCTACCTATTCATCAACATAATTATTTTCATCAAGGATTTTAACAGTATCCTGTTATTCCTTCAGAGGAAGGAAGATTTCTTTATGTGAGTGTATATCTTCCCTTTGATATTTGTAAGTAACTGTGTGTAGCTATGCATATTGCTCTTCATTCTCAGGGTTTTACCCTCTCAAGAATGTAATTTAAATTCATGTAAATTAAATTACTAAGTTTTAATTACTATTCAGGCGTATTTTACCAGGAGGTAAAAGAGGAGAAGCTTGGCATTGTAGGAGGAACTTGACCTCTGTTACATCTTTAATGACTTGTCATAAGTATACTGTAATCATTTTTAAAATTGCAGTATTCTGTCTGGAATACAGCCTATCCTACCTCTTTCTTTGAAGTCTGCTTAACACAGTGCCTAATATCTCTGTTTCCTGCAAATATTGTCTATTTGTTGGTGCATCCCTAACTTTCTGTGTAGAGTACATAGAGGGAGCTAGGAGAAAAGACAGCAAAAAGAAAGTGAGGAGGCATATAAAGATCAGGACAGTCATTGCATTGGCAGAGAAAATGAGGCCATACTAATGCAATGGCAGGGATTTTTATGCTGGGTTTTGTCTGCTTGAGTTTTTTAATTTCTTGTTGCTTTAGGGCAAGGAGTGTTTGAATTCACTTTTATTTCCCATTGCTGCCTTGCCTTCTGGACAGAAGATGCTACTTTTTCATATGCAAGCAGTTTAATTTGCCACATAGCTGAAATTCTTTCCTAGTGAATATGTGAAATATACCCTGAATTTGCAATTAATATTCCAAATGACATCTCTTTTTTTCTGCTAAAGGTGCTTCACAGACAGAATCGTTCCAAACCAATTAATTGCTATTTTAAAACTAAGTCAAAGGCATTCTAGAAAATCTTAAAGTCCTGTCCTCATCTAAAACATCCCAACATTTTACATTATTTTTGTGCCCACACGGCTGCAACAGAAAATCTTCTGTGCTGCTTTCCGCTTCTGTGATGGGTTGATGCATGAACTAATCAAAACCACTGCCATCCATGTTGATCACTTGCAGACTTACCATGTCAGTATACCTATTTAATAAAAGAAAAATGAGTGAAGTTCAGTAACATTTCCTTAGTTGCCATGGAAACCATTGCATCTTATATAGGATACTGAACTGCTTATGGGCCCCCATCCTTTGATATGCCAAGTGGCTTTCTGTTACTCCTTAATGTCCTCATTGCCTGTTGAACCTGCAATCAAAATGAGGCAACAAGAACTTGACTGCCTCAACCTGAAGACAGGTGATTTCTCCCTTACTTTCATCTACTCAAATGCAACCTACTGCAGTTGAGTTTGTTTGAATTCTTTTTTGTCTGCAGCAAGGAAGAGGTAAAATGGAAATCTGAGGCCTAGTTCAACGTGTCGTAATGAACTGGTATGGTGGGACCTTATGGCATCAGGTGCTTTCCCTGGCAATGAAACACACTTTTTGAGTTGTGCAGAGCAAACTTCTGCATGGCATTAGCCAGTTCAGCATTGGCCTAACCTCAGATGAAGAAATGGCTCCGGTTTCCAGGAATGAAGAACTGACAAAGCGCTGCCTATGCACCTAAGCCTGCGCAGCCAAAATCCCAGCCGACACAGTATTTTGAGTCATATGCTGACCTTAATGTGAAAGGGAACTTCAATTAGATGTCTGTTGTGTTTTCAAATATAGAAGAATGGCTTTCTGTTCAATGCATTACCCCACTGATTAAGTCAAGGAAGCAGATGCTGCAAGAGCATATAGGAGGGGAGAATTTCATTTCTCCCATTTTGTTATAATTCAGAACCTATACCACAAACCAGAGCAATTAATACAGAAAGTAAAAGCTTACAATGAGAATTTCCCAGCAGACAGAGGTACTGGTACCTATGTATAATGAAACTCCCAGCACCTTCTGTGTCCCAAAAAGCAAATAGAAAGGATGGGGGAGGGCAGAGAATCATGAAGGGAAGTCTTTTTATTTTCTTCTTTTCACGTGAAGGTTTATAATTAAAGGGGAAAGTAAATTAATTACATGAATATTAAAAGGTTACTCTTCTATTCCAACATTTGGTCACAAGTTGTCTAATGAAAAGGAATGCAGGCTGGAGGGCTGCCATGCCTTTGCTTCTTTCTGCAGAGGGCCACAGGCTGAAGCAGTGATTGTGCGTGACAGATTCTGGGAACAATGAGCCTGCGCACAGATCATCCAGATGGAGCATGCTTTTCTAAATTACACCAACAACAGGGTGGCCCACAGGCAAACAAAATAGTTAAACAATACATAATAAAGTTTTTATTTGGTATTTCCTGTGAGCCTCTGCCAGTTGCCAGGGAGTGTACTGTATTTTTCTTTTGCTGTATTAATTGTTGACCACAACTGGCAAAGACCCAAACTAGCAGGGACAGATAAGGGGGGGAAAATGGCATCTGGACACTAAAGCCTCAAGTGTACTGGGAAAAAAAAGCACAAAAAATTACAGCATATATCTGGAATTTTCCAACTAACGATGTGCGGATGTGGTAGCGCTAGGGAAAAAGAGCCAAACTGAGCCTGCTTTGTTCACTAAGAGAGGCCCCCCTGTAACATTCCTTTTAGCTGTGCATATTTTGGCTTCAGTTGTGCAGTTTTAACTATATACTGTGTATAGAGCAGTTCAGTTGTTGCTGCATGAATCTAATGATTTTGTTACAAGCAATAAAATGATGTCAATGCATATGCATTTTTGTTGTGAGATGTTTAAACAGAGGCTGTGTTTTAAATGTTAAATTATAGGTGTAAAGTTTTCAGAGGGAAGAGGGAGAAAATTTCATTAACTACAACCCATCATAGCAACAGCTGCAAGGAGGAGACCCTCAGTGAATGCTGCCTTTTTAAACTCATCAATGAAATCCGTCCTTACAGTTATCTGGTTGAGGGAAAAACCCACAATATAGCATTAACTCTTGGATCAAAACAGGAGGCTGCATAAACATGCTAGTTTAATCCTGGTTTTCTATATTCTTTGTAAACAGTTAAGGTATTGGCGACTTTTTAAGGAACTTTCACACTCCTGATTTACTATATGCAATGTAGTAAGTGATTTTTCTACTACTAATACACGGCAAAGAAGAGAGGAAACAAGAACAGGTTGCTGCTATTTTCTTCTATAGGTAAAGTAGTCTTGTAGATTTTAGGTGGCCTCTCCAAAGAAGGAACAAACAAAATTGAAGGTGATAAATATGCACAGAATAAAGAACTAACTGTGTTACGCAATGGCAGGATTTGCATCTACAGCAGGTCTGCAGGTCAGTTGCTGGGCAAGAAATATGAACTTAAATTGTCATCTGTTTCTGTGGCATTTTTGAATGTACTTAGACCATCTTCCAGTGACTGGTGGCTCTTGTTGCCACAGGCTTGTTTTCACGTCCCAGCTCACATGCTCTTTCTGGCATTTAGTACTTTGGGTTTTTTCTTTGTTTGTGTTTTTGGGTTTAGGGAAGTTTTTTGTGATTGGTTTTAGCTGCAAAATGTGGAAGTCATCTGTTCCATTATTTTTTTCTGCATGTGCAGTTTTCTTCTATAAGAGGAGAAAAATTGTTTTTAAAAAAAGGAATTTCTTCACTTGGCCTTATATTCATATATACGCTGGTTATCAGCAGGGAAAAACCTATGGATCAGTCACATAGATTGCTTCAATGTGAGTTAGCAGAATATCCAACCGCAGTGGATAGGCTATCCTAAGTAGATAGAAGAAGACAGGATGTATTGCCAGGCAATCCCCAGATTCCCATTCATCATCCAACAAACAATTACTACTATTCCTTCCCCTCAAACCTGTATTCTTACGTCTCCAGCAGCCCAGTTTCCTCTCTTTACGAAATCTACCTCCCACCCCAAATCCTGCCTGTCCTCATTGTTCCTCAACCCAACAAGGTTGAAGACCTTCAACCCTCTTCTCTTAATCTGGCTTTCATAATCTTTTCCCCAGTGTGTCCAGCTATTTTAATCTCTTTGGCTGAGTCTGGTAGCATTCTCTTCAGAGATGAGATAGAGCATTTGTAGGGTAACAGGCTTTCTGCACTCAGTCAAGTGCTTGAGATGCCATGGTGCCCTGCTGAGCTCTCTGCAGCTGGCCTTAAGAGAGCTTGTTGAAAACAAAACTTCCCATAAATGCCATAATTACACACTAGTATAAAACCTAAAAACAGAGCATGTGCTATTTTTCCTATTTATGACATGGACAAATTTGGAGCCAAGTGTTACAAGGACGGCAAGAGGCACCTCCTAGAGTTAGAGGCCAAGTTCCATAGCACTTGTTCCAAAACAGAGGGCACCAAAGGTTCCCAAAAGGTCACCAGAATTTAAGATAGGCAAACCATGTGTTGTTCTGTAGCCTCGCTCATGGAAACCCCTGAATGGCTTCATCTGAAACATTCCAGTAAAGCAGAGTATATTCCAGAGAGGTCCAGCATAGAAAATGTTACTGTAACCTGTGAAATTATGGTGTAGTTAAAATTTGCTGAAAACAAGGTGCTGTACAGATAAGTTCAGTAATAAGCCATACTAGAAGCTCAACTAAAATATATGTGCACTGAGCCTGATGGTTGTCCCCTACCAGAAGGAATCTGCAGAGTTCTGAACAAATCCCAAAGGACTCTTTCTGTTTCCCTCAGTAAAAGCCAAGGTGCAAAATCACTCAGTTTTTACTAATATATGTGGTGTTTCCTATGCATGGATCCCTTCTTCATACCTTTAAAACCAACTGTTGTGTGTCCTACAGATGTAGAAACTGATTCTTATTCACTTTAACAACCCTCTACACATTCCCAGTCCCTGGTGGCATCTGTAGATGTAATTTATTCACAATTAGGGATGTCAGTTGGGAACAAGCTGTCAAAGTGGTGTAAGAACACCAAAGCAGAAGCTCAGATCAGTGGTAGAGATGAGGATGGCTACATATTGGTCGCTGGCAGGCATGAAATTCCTTAAGTCCCGCTGAAGTCAGTGAAGTTCAAGAGCAGGTCTCTTGCTTAGCAACATAAACATATCAAAACCAAAATTCCCTTTCAAATAACAGATTTGTCTTCTTCTCTCACAAAAATAAAAATCATATATTTGTAACCTAGTGAGCCTTTGAACCTTCTTGACAAAATATGTAGAACTTCACTTGGAATCAGATTAATTGGAATAGGCTTTGTTTCCTGTAAGTACACTCGCTCCTTCTCCAGTCAAGGACAAGGCAAGTTCTTAAAACTTTGAAAAGAAACTAATTTATAGATCACTTATTATAGAAGTGCTGAGTAATCTACTTCGTACTTGCCTGAGATGTAATTGATTAAAATTACATTTGTGCCTTATATGTGAGCTACAATACATAGCACTGTTGTGTACAGCGTTTCCTGGTCAACTGTCATTGGGACAGGTCCTAGAGACAGGACAGCAGGATTGCCAAGAGGTCATCTACAGTACTTCACATTATGTTTCAGCCTGAAGAGTATACCCCAGAATTGTTTCAAGAAACACGATGAGTCTCCATATAATTGATTTCAAGGCATGTTGCCAAACTAACACTACAGTTATTCAGAAGAAGCACTAGAGGCCTCTTTTATTGTTGCTGATAACACCTTTATTGTAACTTCAAAGATTTAAAATACGTTCTGGTTTTGTTTTTCTTTTTTCGTTAGTTTTGCTGTTCACTTCTGTTTTGCTGCTGGATTATGCTGATGAATTAATTTATTCTTGTTCCTACTTCAAACTAGTTTCATTTTCAGATTTTTCTTGCAGTAGTTCAAAACAAAGTTTATCTGGTGTTTAAAGATGCTCTATAAATAAAAAAAAAGCTGTAGAAAGGGTCATTTAGACCCATATTTTGTAAAAGCTTTGTATTACGAAAATGAACTTGGTCTAAATTTCATCCTGAGAGTATCCTTCTAAAAACTTTCATACTGGTAGCTCTTGAAAAACCACTTAGTTTCTGATCCCACAATCATTAATGGTTTAATACAGCAGTAACATAAACTCATGGTATTAACAAAAAATAAAGTAAATGTGTTCCTTTTTGGTTTCATAAAAAATTCCTTTTCCTTGCAGATTGCCACTTTCCTAGAAAATATAAATAGTATTTATTAAACGGAACTGCATACTCTCTAGAAAACATAGCTTATTTTTGATTTCTAGTTTCTAAAACCACTTTTTAAAATACTAACAATAAAACCAAAGATGGATGTAAACATAAATGATTCCACTGTCTAGAGATGTCTTCCTCTAACCACCCAGTGCTTCTGCTGAAATCAACAGGAATTCCATGCGTATTTGGAGTTAATTTGGAGGGTTTTTATGAGATGTCCAGCTGGCTTTTTAAAAACAGCCTAATAACCTTAGCCTTTTTATGCATTACATATTTTTTTTTCTTCAGAAGAATAGATGAGGTTCTATCAGCTTGTTATGTACCTTAGAGCAGTTGATTTGTGTCAATCGCAGAGCTATTGGCACTTGGGCTTGGTCTCTGTGCAGAAGCTGTAACTTCTTTCCTCAGCTTCTGTGGAGTCACGCGTGGGGATGCTATTTGCAGGAATTCCTCTGAAAGTTGATAGAGGGGGTAGAATGTCACCGTCCGTATGTGGCTGTTAGTGCTGTGAAAGTTTTCTGGATGTGACAGGCAGTCTTACTTCATTGCAGGGAATATGTAGTGAGAGTTTTGCATGGAACTACTGTTTTGAGAACAGGTCTTTGTGGGGAATTGGCATGGACAAGCATCATCATGATGATGGGGAAATAAATAAGAGACTATGAAACTGATTATCAGCCGGTAATAAGGCTGATGTTATCGCAAGAGCTCTTGTCTCCCTCTCTAACACCATGAGAATGTTTACACTGGTTCTTGAATATTAGTTCCCTTTGATATTATTCTCCTTTTTCAAGGATGGATTACTTGCTGTGATAAACATTTTAGAAGGCCTTTTTGTGTGTCTACTTTTACCATTTTTGTAAGGACTCTTCCTGAACAGTTAGAAGCCATGAATGACTCATGGAGCAGCAAAAACGGATATGACACAGGAGGAGACCTGAATATTGTATTTTTCATTCTCAGGCAAGACTTTTAAAAGCAGTAGATCTCCATTCCCCACCAAGTGCTCCTTTGCAGTGTATCTCCATTGTGACAATGGCAGTTCAGCCTGTCTTCAATTTTAAATATCATTCGTCTCCTGAGGAGACCTGAGGAGGAGGTATTCCAGCAAACACCATTGCTGCTGGTAGACTAGGAGAGAACTTCAACGTATCTCCGTAAATTGGATGTTTCCTTCTCACGTGGAGACTCAGTATGCTGGTGTTACACAACCCCTTTGCCTGCAATCAGTTCCATTGTCTGAAGCTGAGAACATTCACTTTTGCAGAGTACAGCTAAACCCGGTTCTGGACTCTTAAAAATACATCTCATTGCCACAGCTCCAACAGCAAAGTGCATATAACAGTCAACACTCGATTAACCACTGCTGAAATCCGAGCCTTTCAGACAGGTACCTGGAAGTGGATTTGGACTCCTAGAGAAAGGGTTTCCTCTCTGAGGCCTGGATGCACACAGTGTACAAGGGGTTAACAGGGGAGCTACTTCGAAAACAGAGGCAGAAGGTCATTGGCGGCAACAGTAAAGACTCCTACAGCCTACCATGGAGAGCCTTTCACCCTGCATTTCCCACCCAGGGGATTGTAAACATTGGCTCAAAGCCATGGAGTCCTACAGAACTTCTCTTTGCTTTCAGCATATACATTTATACATCTTAATGGAAACTGAAGCACAGCAAGTTATTCCTCCATGTCCAGAAGGAGAGAGGGAACTTGTGTTCAAGTTAAAGAGATGAGGGAAAGAGCTATTACTCATGCTGGAATTTGAAAACATAGAGATATGCTTGTTTAGTGATACTTCACATGTAACATAGCTGCTGTTCTCAGGCAAACTTTCTCAACTCACAGGAATGTGTAGAGTGCTGTCACTTAATCAGAATCCAGAAGAGCACTTTTATCTGCTATTTGTTAGTAACTAGCAATATTGTTCTTATCTCATTTGCCTTTAGCCTGATCCATTTGCCTCAGACAGGAGAACTTGTAACATGAAAGCACTCATTACCTTGAAGATTTATCTTTGCTCTGTCCTAAGCTATTACCTCTTTAGTTTAAATAAGATGCCTAGCATCAAATTTGAGAGAGATATGTCATTTGTAGAAATCTGTTCTACATAATTTCATAAATAGGACATTCTATATTTTTTAAGTCAGTACCCACTCTGGAGTAGCGTCTTCGGTGATCAGGATTAATGCAGATCTTTTTCATCCAACAAATACATTAGCTTTAATTAATTTCCTTTGGAATTTGGCTTCTTGAAAATAATGTAAATTAATCATATACGCTTTCAAGTTAAAATTGGGAAATAAAGGCTAGCAAGGTCTAGAATTGGATCATTTGTAACATTCTGGTTTTCTGCTACGTCTTCAGATTCCTAATATCAGTTTAGAAAATCCTCTACCATTTATAAGTGGAGGAAATTTTCTTTTGGATTCTATAAAAATCTTGGGCTTTGCTTTTTATCATGTATCCTGAATTTTGGGTAATGAGTAGTGTATCAAGTAGTGAGGGAGAAGATGTTGCTTCTTTCTCCACAGAATAAAATGAACTGTCATCTTCTAGAGTTTTTATGAGTCCCATCCATTATAGTCAGAAGTGGAATACAGTCTACCTAGATCCAAAGTAGAATCCAGCCTGGTTAATGTAATTAATGCCTGCTTTTATTTTTATCCAGTGATGGTCTAATGTAAAATGCATACACATTCCAGAGAGCAGTATCCAGAAACTCGGCTCCTCACCCATTCCAGCTGATTGTTCTTAAGCTACTTTCAGACACAGTCTTACCCCATGACTCATATACTCCTGGCAGAATAGTCAGTTGGCTTCAGCAAAAGCAAGGAAAGAGCTGTCACCCGAAAAACCCCTAGCTAGTGGTGAAAGTATTTGCTTGGAGGTAAGAGGTGTCAAATATGTCTCTTCCAGGCTGAGTTTCCGCATTAACAAAATAATATCTGTGCAAGACGTGTAATGTGGACGCAAACATGCATTGCATCCACCACCGCTCCTAGTTACAGGCTTCAGCAGGTAGGACTCCTTATGAACTTCTCTTAAGAACATACAGGTATCTATGGGTATCTGTCTGCCTAAATATGCATCACATGCAGTAGACCTTCAGCTGAAAGACAGATGCTTTTTTTCTCCAGCAGAGACCTTACTGGTGTGTGGGCATCCAGTCCTTGGTTCTGCTGTGAAGATGCATGTCTGCTGGAGGTCCTTATCCAGCTGATATTTATTTCAAAGCTCAACTCATGTCTAATGTATAAATTTAGGTATATATAAGTACATACACCTATCCATATATTTAATCCGCATATAGAAAGCGTTTGCTTTGGTTTGTTTGTAGGGTTTTTTTTCTGTAAACCTGTGAATTTTCAAACCTCCTTCTCATTTGTTTTTAGAAAGGCAGATGTTTTGTGAGGGTTTTGTTTCCCAACTGTAATTTCAAGGAGGCCTTGAAAGGCATTTCATAGGAGTTTAATCTCTGTGGTATCATTTGCTTTTTTTACTTCCTTCAGGTTAAAGCCATAGTTTTATTTAAAGTCACAGTAAAATCTACTGCCTTCAATTTCAAATGTAAAACAGATAGGTGCAGCTTCATGTCAGTGATCATGGTGATATAAAAAGGATTAAGTCTGCACTTTGTGAAGTAGTGAGGGCAGGTACGCGCTAAGAGCAGTTTTTATCTACTTGAAGAGAAGCTGCCTTGTTTGCAACCTTGGGTTCCCTTTGGGTTTTGTTGTAACACAGAAGGTTTAACTGTAAGCTGTTGCTTCACGTGAGCATCACTGACAGATGTTGCTCCACCAGCCGTGTTATATGCTATGTCAGGCTGTCAATTAAATTGGTATTTTGCCTCCAGGCCCCTACTCAAGCCCTGGTAGAGTCTGTATCAGCAGGAGCACAAGTTTCCACTTCCAACAGGGTCACTACAGGCCAAATCTAACTTGGGGAAGGAAAGCTGTGTGCCTGCATAACACTGTATTAGGTCAGATGGGAGCTCCTGCCATACCATGCCATGCTGCTGCGGAAAGGTTACAGCTCTTAGTGCTCCTAGTAGATGAGTGTTTCTCCTAATGGGACTTAGAAGTTGAACAGACCTCAAAGTTACGACAAGAATTTTTAAGAACTTTAGCTAAAATGTAGTAGAGATGTGAAATTTTTCATATGTGTCAGCTTTATAAGTTATCCAGACAAATCTTAATTTTAGATGTGCCAGATGTGCGCTCCTGTCCAGCTCAGGTGTTCAGTATGAAAGACATTTGGAAAAATATTTTCAGATTAATTGGGACTGAGTTTATTTTACCTTCATTATACATTCTGGGTAAAGATCAGGTAAGCTCTTACTCAGCAGCTAACCTGCTCATGCACACATGTCCTCTTCTCACCCTGCCATATGCCAGCAAGGTACACCTTCTACTTATATGACGTGGTTGCTGATTGTACGCTTCTTTTTCCTTTCAGCTCTGGCCATTAACTCTAAGCACAGCATTATTTCATATATTTCATTCTCAACTGAGTGAAAACAGCATCTTGTAGAAGTTGTTTGCACCAAGTTTCACCTTTTTTAGAGTCCCAAGCTGAAAAACTGTTTTATTCATTGTAGTCTATACCAATTCAGGATCCTAACAGAATTCTGTATTAAACTCTAACCCAGTGGTTAAATTTGCCTCAAAATGATAAAGTATTTCTTTTTGAGAGTGGCTTATTTATTCAGACCAATTTTGAATATCATGTTTCATTAAAAACTTTTGTTCCCCCTTTGTTGTCTAGAAGCAGCTGTGGAGTCCACAGTAAAGCCTCTCACCTACAAAACAGGAAGGATTTGATCTATTCTTTAAGGCAGTTTTTTGTGCACCGTCTCCTTTTGTTAAAGATGGTTTGAAACAAGTGGGCCCAGGCTCCATGGGAGAGAGATATGTGGTGGCCCTCATGGTTTTGCTATATTTATTTTTTTCTATTCAGAATTAAATGCCTAACACAGCACTCCAGGAAGTGGGGAGACTTTTTTCTATTAGCCAGACTTTGGTTTCTAATAGCAGTGGGAAGCTGAACTTCATTATAAAGCCAAACCGTAAGTGGTAAGGCTCAGATTCTCTAGTTGAGCTGTGATGAACTTGGGAAGAGACCAGTCAGTCACAAGGGGAGCTTCTGGGGATCTCAGCATGGAGCCAACCATGGTTTGGTCCTTGATGCATCTTAGAACTATATATTCTTCTCCCAGAGACTGAGCATAGGTCATGTGAGAGGCTGCAGAAGAACAGGATTTCACCCAGTGAGAATACGTAGGGTTCTAGATGAGTTGGGTTTGTGGCTACCTACAAACCTCGAGTAGAGCAAAGCAACTGGAGACAAGGCCCAAGATCTGGTACTAGAAATTATGACTGTTCCTTCAGCTAGTTGCTGTCAAAGGGTGGCTGATGCGAGTGGAAATGTGCCGGATTGCTGCTGTCAGATCCAGAATTCCAGCCTGTATTCCAGGGCACAGTTACAGGATGCCACCTTTTTAATGCTTTGGAGTTTTTGGTGTTAAGGATCCAATGGTGTTTATTGCTTTCTGCCTTTGTGGGTTTTTTTCAGCTCTGAGGGGGATTCAGTCTACAAATTTTATTTGATTAGTGAGTCTTGAAGCATGACCGAAGAATAGCTAAGTTTTTTTAAGCCTGTCACTCTCAGTGTTCTCAAGCATTTGTATAGGTAAATGGATTGCAATAGCAGCACAAGCCTCACTGCATGCAAAGCTGACCAATTCTGTAAAGAACTGGGCTGTCCTGTGTTTCTTAGAAGGCTGCTCTGCCACTCCGGGAGTGGTTTTGCTTTCAATACATAACAAGCCCTGGAAAGTCTTTTGACTTTCGTGGGCTCTGAAGCAGGTATGGCAGTGTTGCTGAAGCTGTTTTTTGCTTCTTTCTTTTCGTATGAAGATAAAACGCTTTTCAAGGGAAGTTTCAGGTAGCCTCTCAGAAGTATTCTCTGTATGGTGTCACTAGAGAATTCTATGAAATATCTGCTTAATGGAAATACGTTTCCTTGTATCGATCTTGAGGTAAGTTCTGAATTATCACTAATGGTTGAAAATACTACCTCATTTAGGAGCCAGTTTCCTTTTCTCGTAGCTATTGGACACAGTTGCTTAGTGCACAGGGACTTGAGGTAAAAACCACTGAATATAGGTACAGTATCTTCCACTAGTGTTTATGTACACACACACACGATGTGTAGACACATACACACACATACTCCTACTGACAACGGATGTACCTAGAAATATTCTTCAGCAGCACGATCACACTGGCTTGTGTGGTTCTTCCTAGAAATAAAAAAAAGCAAAATTCTGATAAGTTTTGTGTGTATGAGCCATTAAAGAAATGAATGGCTTCTTTATTTGTCAAGTTGTCTTACAGTAGATGCTAAACATTGCTTTCTTCAAAGCACAGATGTTTTGGCCTCAAAAAGAGGAGATCACATTCTAAAATAACTTGGCAGTGGGTAGTACATGTGATCAGTATTTGTGTGTTCTATAAATAAATAATTTTTTGCTCAATGATTTAACTAATGAGATAATAACAGTAATCCTTCCACTTCTCACAGTTAATTAAGCTTGTGCCTAAAACAGAGATAAATGTGACTGAAGAGATAAAATTGCTGTTAACGTGAGACCAATAGCACTTGAAAGTACATAATTTTTATATATGTTAGATCTTTTGTCAAGAAATAAAGTGTTTTCTAAAAGCCACTAGGGTAGTTTGGTTCACCTCTACTTTAAAAGAGAAACTATTTTAATGTTTCTGTGAAGAGACAAAGTACAATCGTCTTTCTCTAAGAAAGAAATGTGCCCTCCAGCCATACCTATCTCTGTGATGGAACTAAAACCACTGGCAGTCCCCAGGAAGCAAAGCAGACACACTCCTCTTCCAAACCAGGGATGAAAAATACATTGTAGTAATTCTAAAAGGCTTAAAAGCCTATGCTACCATTGCCTGTCTTGGCTTCATTACAAATTTTGGAAGGTCTGTCTATGCTCACACAAAGTGTGGGATTTCCCTACTTCTGGAGTGGAGCAGCTTGGGACCATTCGGTGCGCAAGAGGGCTGGAGGGGCTGAAGGTCTGCCCACACAGCACAGAGCTGGGCCACCTTGGGCTGCCCACACAGCATAGAGCAGCATGCCAGACAGGCGTTGGACCCATGATCCTGCAGAAATGCCACCAACTCACCTCGTCACTTAGTGTCGCCTACCTAGAATTGCTGCTTCTGTCCTGCTTGGTCCTGGTTGTGGGTCACTACTGCAAAGTGCAGGTGATGAAACATGATTAGACATGTTCTTTCTTTCCCTAAGCAATTTTCAATATTACATGGACTTCATTTTAAGTTACATTACACTGTCAGACTTGTGAGGCATTTTTAAGTATATTCATTTAAGGAATTATATTTCCTTTCTTTCAGACTCTGTGGAGATTCAGCACAGTGTTTCTAGCAAGTGAGAGGGAGGTGTGATAGGGAGAGCGAGTCCCTCTGCAGTGGAGATTGAAGCCAGGCTTCAGTCAATATGTGACATCAGATTTTTAGCCATCCATAATTCTGTCCGCTCCAACTGCTCTCTGGTAAATGTGTCAGGCTTAGTCATACAGCTGAGGAGAAACTTCTACAAAGTTTTGGAGTTTTTAAAGTTTATTTTAGAGTCCCAGACTCAAAGAGGAAGCCATGCAGTAGCAGCTCCCTACTGAGGTTGGGAAGATTCCACTTTAAATCCTCCTGAAGAGTTTGAAGCAATAGATTTTCTGTGAAGTTGGGAGATGACAAAGCAACACTCGAGCTATATTCTACATAGAGCATTGTATGTTCTGTAGCTATATTCCATCATCTTTAATCAAAAATGAAGGACAAAAATAAGTGAAAAATAGTCAAAAGATGCCCCAAAGATAATGTGAAATCCCTGCTAGTGAAAAATGAAGAAAATAACTGAGTTTAAGAACCGTGTTAAGGATCTTAAAAAAATAAATTACAAATAAACTTTAGTGAGTCTGAAATGCTTTAAACAATAGGAGCCAGTGTCTAATGGCAAATATACTTAACAAAATCAACACTAAAAAGGGTACAGTAGCAACCACAATCACAAAAGTGAAAGATGTGGAGAATTTTTATTTGGATTCAAGGATGCTTTTAATGAATTTTAATTGTCTTGCTAATTGCTTTTGTGGCATAGTTTCTGTAAAAGTTAGCATTTTAAAAGCTTTTCTTGGCCTTTTCAAAGTCCCCTCATATCTAATTAGAGTAGAATTAATCTCATCCAGGTTTAGATTTCATAAAGGAAGATGAGTGCACGTTGACCAGTCAGTTGGCAACTCCTCATAGGTGGTAAGCAGTTGCAGCATGTCTTCATCTGACCTGTACAACACATTTAGGGTAAAAGAAGATCAGTTGCTACATGAGATGAGGAGGGGGCCATGCCTCCCCCACCCCATCACGCTCCTGGAGCCCTTCTGAACCAGCAGAGACCAGGGAAGCATAGCAAAACGCTTTCCCTCTGGAGTGAAAGGAAGACCCTGGGCGACAGCGTGACTCACTTGCTAGTAGATTAGAGAGTGCCAAGGAACATTCGTGGGTACTGGAGCTCAATTGTCTATCCTGTTAAATTATTAGAATGGTTCTTGGCATGGTTTTGAGTTATGCCAACCAGCCTTTCCCCAGACAGTTCCTAGGCATAGTTAAGTGTGGACCAAAGACCATTCCCAATAAGCAGTTTGCATGCGGTCACCTTTTTTGGGAGGCTGAGAATTTAGTAATATGGACACAGGCCACTCTGTGCCTGTTGGTCTCGGTGCCAAAGGAACATTTCCTGTCCCGTTTAATTTCCTAGCACAGACATAGCTGCTGTGTTACAGTCTGATCCCTGCTTTGTTCCTGTAGCTGTGCAACTGAGCATTGGTCTGTACTTAAAGTCTGTGGCAAACCGAAATGTAGTCTTTTGTATCTGTGTTACTCAACCCCATCTCTAACTTTCTGCTTGTCTTTTTTGAACTGTATGCTCTTCAGACAGCAACTATATTTGTATTGTGCAGATCCACTTAAATTAAGCAGTTATCCAAAAGTGAAAATCTGCTTTGCAAAATAAATGGAAATTGAGATTGATATGATGTATAGATCTTGTGTTCGCATTGCTACTGAGCAGATTCTTGCCACTAATTGGATTTTTCATCAGAAACAGGTACCGTGAGGTGCGGGATTGAAACTCCTGGGGATAGATAGTTCCAGATAGCAACATCTGTCAGCCCTAATAAGGCAAAAAACTTTATTTCAAAATAAAGTTCTCCAACTTCTTTTGACTCAAAATGCAGCTCTCCCCTTGCTTCTCACTGAGCATATGTCCTTCATTCACAGCCTGAGCAGGCTTTTGCAGGTGTTCTTTCCCTTTCTACTGCCTCTCAGATACACATTCATTTCTTTTCATCCTGAAGTGCTGCCTAAATCTATTTACATATGAAGTGTTAGAAGCAGTGATCTGCAGTTACGGATATTGTTCTTATCTGGTATCATCCAATCTTATCTGGGTACTGGAAATATAAAACGTGCACTAAAAAAGAGCATCCTGTGAGCACGTACTCCTTCCAGTGTATGAACTATTCTCAGTCATTTCCTATGTAGCTTAGTCTATGAAATACAAATGCCATAGGGTATCGTCAGCACAGGCAGAGTGGGTTGAGAAGCTGAATGGGAAAAAGGATCTGATTTGCCCAGGAGTGTTAGGAGGCAACTGGAAGAAGAAAGGACAGGGTGTGAAAATCAGCAGGGGTTGAGGTACAAGGGAGCAGACAGGGAATGTGGGGGAAGGCAGAGCACGTGGGACACAGCAAGGTAACAGAGCATGTCCTTGCACGTGAGCAGCAGGGGATTAGGAACGTTTGGTGATGCTGTCAGGAGGACCAGTGGCATTTGGCAGGAAGGCAGAGGCAGGGGAAGGAGCCAGGATGTTGGGGGGACAGCTGGGAGGAACAGGGCTGGTGTAGGAGATGAGCTAAAGAGGCCGGGCAGGGGGAGGAGAAGTGAGGCAAAGGAGGGAAGTTTATTAGTTCAGAGAATGAAAATGGGGTATGGTCACAAAACCCTACAAACTCCAAAGGATTTAGGAGACTTACACTGATGTTAAGATCTCCGTCGACATGTGGAGACAAAGTCCTTTCGCTACATCGCTGTGTGGCACATCAGATGTGTGCCAGGTTTTCAGGAGAGGCAGAATTCAAGTGAAATGTAGCGATGCCGGTGCTTGCTTCATTCATCCTAAAAATGGGACTTTAACAAGAAGCTCTTATCAAGTGCTCTACCTCTCATGGAGAGCCAGTTTGGCTTACCTAAGCAAAGAATTAAGCAAATGCTAAAGAGGAAGCCATGATCTCATTGTTACCCTCGCCATATCCTGTGTTCAGAATAATTTTTGTTTCTACTTACCTGACAGTGTTATTGGAATGTGCACAAATATTTTCATGGTTTCTATGGTAAGAGAGAATGTGAAACTCTGTCAAAACCACTGAATCATCAGCATCATCCTGTGCTTTTCAGGAGAAGACCCTGACCACTAGAGTAGTCATCTGTGGCATTTCTTGTGTGCAAAGTGACGTTTGGTACATTTTGGTCCGTTTCAGCTTCACATTCTGAACAGACACACAGTAAAAACCATAAAGGCTACTTGGTCACTTTTATCATTACACTGTAGCAATCTAGTATATCAAAGCAGTACATCAAAACAAATTACTTCCTCTCTGACTATAAAGCAATCAGGCGTTTGCTGGAATTGAGCTGTAAGACTTTGGAAACCTTTTTTTAAAGGTTGAAGTTTCCAAATTACTCAGAAGTAAAATCTTCCAGTCCCCTGTGTTACGCATACATGGAGCATAGCAGGGTGCAGATGCTTGGGGAACTGTGCCGGTAAGTGGTGACGTGGGAGAAGCAGCAAACCTGCCGCACTCTTCCGCAGCCTTCTGAAGGCAACACTGTTCCCCCTGAGTTCCCAGCCACGAGCTGTGACGCTCCTCTCGAGGGGGAGCAGCTGTCCTGCACTGCATTTCCCTGGAAAAAGGGACTTCAGTTTTGGGGGCGTTCCTTGTCGAGAGTATTTAAACCGCCTCACAACCACGTGTTTGCCTGCCCTTTGTCTGTGGGAATGAAGAGCCTTCATGTGGTGGGGCTGGTGGGCTCTGGGAAAAGAAAGCACCCTTTAGCTCTGTATGAGAAGAACCCTGTGGATCTCAAAATGCATAATAGTGAGGCTTGGTGGTATTCCTGAAGATCAGAGATCTCACAGCTCTTGCAACCAGCCGCTGGCAAACAATAATGAGTTGAACTCGTTATATCTAATTTCTCCAAGCAATGTTTCTTCAGTAAGCTTTTCCACAAATGATCTTTCAAGGTCCCTCCAACTCCTAACATTCTGTGATTCTGTGATTCTGTGATTCTGTGAAATGTACTGAGGGAATAAAAGTACAGTTCAGCCTGAGAGATATATCAGGATCAGGAAAAACCTGTATGTCTTCTAGAAGGAATACACTAAAAAAAGTAAAAATCCCTGACCTCCAGTTACATTTGTCATCTTCCCCTGGAGTGAATCTCTGAAGAAACTTCTCTCATTTATATAGAGAGAAATATTTAGAAAAAGCATTGCTCTATAGTACCAAATCAGTAACAAGAAAAATGGAGTTAAATAATGCCCAACTCCCACACAGGAATCTCTTTCTGTTGGAGGGGTACCTGGAAGTCTACCTTGCCGATGCAGTACTTTGCACTGTGTTACTGAACTGTTTCAAAGGCAAATTTTATGAATAGAGATCAAAGTGTTTGAAAGGACTGTTAGCAAATATGACCACTTGTGCAAATATCCGTGAACCTCCCTTCTATAGCCTTTCAGTAGTTCCAAAGGCTGTCAGGGCATGTAATGATTGTAATAAATGTTGTATTTGCTTTTGTTTCAGCTGGTTTTGACCAGAAAATTCAACTGATAACTGCCATTGTTGTTTTTGCTTAGAAGACAATTATATTGTTATCATTTAAAAACCCCAGTCTTCTTACACATTTCTTTGTACTGGTCTTGAAATTCAGAACTATTCACTATCCTAGTTAACAGTATTTTAGAAGTTATTTTCATTCTTATCTTTGCGCTTGTTTCTTTTCAATGCTTTTGCTTTGTTTCATGCTCCTCCTGAATGCTGCATCTCCCACCTTTGTGTTTGTTGCAGAAACCAATAACTGTTGAGATCCTCCCTGCCCCCAGAATAATACTCAGAGGATTAAATTATAGCACACCATAAGCAAATGTTGGTATTTATCTTATGAATGCATCTTGTTTTGACTGGATTATAACTGTATTCAGGAGCAGGATACTCCTGTGACTCTGACATTAGGTTCTAGCAGCATAACAGCTCATGCAGGACGCTGAAGAAGCTCCTTGTAATCTTCTGTAAATACACCAAAGATACAGTTAGCCTCATCTGTATTTGGTCTACTTGTGGGAAACAAAAGGATAAATATAAACTGTCCCATCTCTGTGTGGGTACAGTGTACAGTACTCATCAAAGTACACTGATGGAGCAGGGCCAATGAAATTCCCACTGGGTCTCTACAACATGATGTGACATGACCACCAGGACAAGAACAGCCTAAAAGTAGATGCTTTATGTGGCATCTGTCCCTGGGAGAGTGTGCCATACAGAAATAAATTGTGAGAGAAGTCAGTTAGTGCTGGTCTAACCTGCGACACATGGGCAGAGTCAGTAACAGCACTTAGGAGTTTGTAATTCTCTAGCTAAGTGTGGTTTCTCTTATGTTCCTTTTTGTTTTACAGGTTGTTACGTTGTGGTATAGAGCTCCTGAAGTTTTGCTTCAGTCCAGCTATGCAACACCCGTTGATCTTTGGAGTGTTGGCTGCATATTTGCAGAAATGTTCCGTCGAAAGTAAGAAATTCAGTTTTATTTTCCTCAAGTTCTTAATTTGAATTTTGAAAAAATGTGCATTAATGTCTGGTATGATACACTGGAGCACATGTATATTGGAAAGGCCTGATAGGATGTTTTATTTGCAGCATAAAATGGAAATACTCACTTTGAATTCACACTTGTTTTGCCATCTTAAAGTCTTTTTTTTTTTGTTCGTTATTGGAGCTTTGCCTCAGCTCATGACAAAGCCTGTATGAGCACTGTAGTATTCTTGTTACACCTGAATCCAAATGCTGATAAAAGTGGGCTAGAGATGCTGATCGGTTTGAGTAAAGCTGGATTATGGATAGGATTTACCCAGAGGAGGGCAGGGCATGGTGGTCAGCAGAGTTTTCTTGCTCTGGAGTTTGTGTGTTAGAGCATCAGCTCTCTGCATATAGTCAGCTGTTTGTTCATAGGCCCCCCCTCTTGCCATATTTGAGCTCTCAGGAATTACTGTAGATCTGATTTCTAAAGGTAGGAGACAGAAGTAGGATTTTTTTTCCAAGGATAAGCTATTCAACCTGACTATAGTGTAACAGATGTTAAATGTAGTCCTAAAAAAACAGATAAAAGACGTTTTGGTGGATTCAGTTAAATTGGCTATCAGAACTGTCACGACACAAAATGCTACAAGTGGACATGAGTTATGAATGCGAGAGGAACACTTGTGTACTGGTCTTTCCTCACAGAAGGACACTAATATGAAGGTTACTCTCCTCACACATGTAGGGTATGGAGAGGAACATGCCACCCAAGAATCTTAACAGAGTAAATCTGTCTCGTAAGTTATTCACATGCAATTTGGTTGAGCTTACTGCAGAAAATGTATGCTGTCATCAACTGGGTGACCTCCACACAGAAACTGTGTAGCATTCTGTATATTTACGCCCACTGTAAAATCAAATAATATACATAAAGAAAATGGCACAGAAAATGATACACTAGTGGAGATAAAATCAAGATATGTACCATTTACATAAACAAGCCACACTAGAAGGACTTGGAGAAACAACTATTTAATTTATACAATGTGAAGTTCAAAATATAAATTGAAGTCTTGCAAAATAACTTTGGGATTCGACTACTTATTAATGTTAGTATATGGAAAAATCATTTTTCTCGGGCTTCTTGCCTGGTCAGATGGCCTGGGTAGGATTATTATACTCCACCCTCTCTGTCTCTGACTCAGAAATGAGGTCAGAAAATGAGAGGGAAGAAAAGAATGTGGATTTTAAGAGTAGCAATTAAGACCTCCATTGCAAACCTTTAAAGATTTAGTCTTATCCCATATACTGCCAGGTTCACAGTAGCATTAAGCCATTGATATTGTTCTAATTTAACTTGCAGAGTCAACAGCTTCATTTTAGCATTTGCAATAAAAGTGATACAGGACAGACAAGTGAAAAATGGAACTTTATGCTCAAAACTCCTTTTTTTTAATTAAATCTGCAATATTCTGACAGATAAGAAATATTGCCATATACAAGCACTACCAATTTAATTTTATTTTTCCCTATATGACGTATGAGCTTCACTGACTCTCCAAATCCAACACAGTAAATTAAATTAGGGATAGTTATATTTTCTACTTGTTTACAAATGCAAATACTACATTAATATTACAAAACTTTTTTTTTTCTTTTAATGGAATGTGATCTGACGTGAAACAGTTTGATAAAACCAGGACTTCTCTTACTCTTGCCAAACACAGGGTCAGTCTGACATTCTCAGTCCTAACTTTGGGACACTGTCAAAAATTGTAGAGGTCAGGAATCTGCCCAGTCTGTATGTACTGTGTTGTTTCATTGGAAACAATATGACTTTCACATACTTCATTATGGAAGCATGATTTGGAAGACTAGTCTCAAGGCTCACTGCCATAAAGCTACAGTGAACAGCACTGAATGCTATCTCCATGGACTGTTGTGTTGGGTTAATGTTGCAATACTCTCCATATGATATTTGCTGCCTTTCTGATTCTCCTGATGGATTGCAAAAGAAAACCCATGTTACTGTGACCTTGGTAGCAATAAACTGTAAAATTTTGCAAACTCCATGGATTATTTCCAAAAGATTGAATACATGCAGCAGCGATTTCTGCTGGAAAATGGTAGTGCCCTTGGGTAATCACCAATCTGTGTCTTCACTGGTGTTGACAGGGTAAGAGTACAAGTTTAGAAGTAGATGTTGGTTTGACATTAAGACAACCTTTTCTTTCTACTGTCTTACTGGGCACCTGGTGCCTCCTTTCCCTGCTGTCTTTTGCTTTCTCTTTGAAAAATTTTCAAGCTTTGACATTCTTAAGAAATGTACTGAGACTCTTCCAGGCTTTTTTTATATCATAGAGACCACCGGAATGGATTTCAAAATAAAATTCTATGCAGCATCAGAATCCTGTTTATGCCAAGAAGACAGTTGACAGTCTTGAGTTTGCTAGAATATAGTTTTGTGGTCTGTTACAATCAGGGTGCTGTAGGTTTGGACAAGTGTCAGACAGAGGTGATCTGTGCTACAGATTGTTGTGTGTCTATGTGTAAGGCACCACATTTAATTTTAAATCACCCCTAATCCTAAACAGTTTAGGAGAAACACAAAAAAGTGTTCAAGAAATAGATCCAAAATACACAAAAGTGTATAAAGGAAGTCATAGACACGAAAAAATAAAATAAATATATCTCTGTCTAGATACACCTAGAGTAAATTTGAACATTTCACTCATCATGGCTGATTCACCCAAAAAAATGGCACTTCTCAGTGGAGGACTCTGGTCCTCCTGCAATGTATAAGGGTTTGTATAAAGTTATAGCTGTATTTTAAACACACATTTAAATTATGGTGTATATTTATAGGCTTCTGAATATGTGAATGCACAAAGTTTGCATCCTTTGCACAGTTTCCCAAGGATCCTACTCTACTTACAGACGAGCAATAAATTGCTGAGTAGTGAGCTATTTGTGTTATGTATGCAGAACCTATTCTGCTTATGCGTCTTTTTCCTGTCCATGTGCTCCTCCAAATAAATAATTAGTTGAAAATTTCCTTATATGGAAGTTTCAGGTTTTAAATTTCCTAATTAAGTAGATTGCAGTGACTTCTAGACACCTTTGGATGGACTGTCCTTAACTAATGAAAGTGTAAATGTATTCATCACAGTGACTGGTGGTCTTGTGATTTCAAAACTATGATATCTTGATAATAATAATCAATAAGGATAATTGTAAGGTATGCTATGTATGGCTTGCTACCATGTCACACAGTCGTTCAGAGATACAACTGTCAGGATTGACAGGAGCCCTGTGGCATGGAGGCATCCTTTGGCACAGAAGTTGAGGCTGGAGTTCTGTCTTTGGTCTCTGTGGGACTGTATAGCAAAAGAGCTAAATTTGCAAGAATTTAAGCTACTGTGCTGGGATGATTGTTGTCATCTGTCTGCTGAAACATCACACCCACACACACAAAAAGAAGAAACCAGGACATGAGTATGTGAGCTACCATATGCCTGTCCTCATCCAGAGGAGGAAGTACGTACTTGCATGTGTTACCTGTAGGCAACAAAGTGGTAACTCATAACAGAGCCTGGAGGAGGTCTGGTGCTTTGAATAGGACAGTCAGCTTTTATCTCAAGAGAGGTCTGCAGTCCAGTTCATCCTTGAGTCTGTTCTCCTAACTAGCATCAGTTTTGTCATGTACTCATTTGGTCTGAATTAGCTCATCCTATAGGTGCTAATCTCTCACAGATGTAGTCTTGTAAGGTTCACTTTGAAAAAAAAATTAGGTATACATCTGGCAATGCATGTTCAACAGCAGAACCACAGGTTCTCAACTGCCTAAGCGTGTTCTTCATCTGGAGAAGGGAGTAAAGAACGCAGTGGGTCTCAGGGAAGGTGATTGGCAGACATTCTGCTATTGCAGATATTTGCTTGGACATTCAGAGTACTGTGTCCTTTACTCCAGACATATCCTGGGTTGGTCAGTCCTTGTGATGAGTTGCTTTGCTGTTGAACAGTCTTGGGGAACAGACAATGAATCTGTAACTTTGCAGATGCATCCCTGGTGGAAGGATTCGTATGTACTAAATGACTCTCACTTCAAATTAAGTAACAGCATGTCACCACTTAAAAATGTTATCCATTAATATTGTTCAATTATCCAAAGCATTGGGGAGCAGAAACGTTTGTTCAAAGTCTGTAATCAACACTAAAGTATCATATACTGGAACATTAGCAGCTAAGTACTATGCAACTTAATACAGGGCTCATTTTTCTAAGTGCAGTATAGTCTATTCTTGCCATAGCCCAAGTGCATTGGCGCAGGCAAAGATGTGAGTGAACATATTTTGCGTTGGGCAGAACCAGGAGAGATGACATGTTCACATAACATGACATAAACAAAACTCTGTCTCAAACTGAAGTAATTGGATAACTTAGCATGATTTATGTAGGGTAGGAGATCTTGGGAAAATCACCAGGATTTCTGTAAGGAAGGATTATATTCCTTAACTTTTTAACATTACTATAAAGTTGTTTTGCACACGGCTGTAAATTGTCACCAACAACAGGCTTTTAACTTTTTGGTATGTGTGTGGGTATTGCAGATGAAATCCTGGTCATGCTGAACACAAGAGAAAGAAAGGCAACTCTGCTAATAGTAGGGAAAACTTAAATTTTGATTTACCTTTCAGCACATACAAGAATAGTACCATGAGCAAAGTCTGAAAAGAGACTCTGAAATAATAATACTCCCATTTAAGTCCTGGTGAGTCCTACTTCTCATTTCAGATGCATTTTAATTCTTTGTGGGTTATTTCCTGTGCTTCAGCATATCTGATCATTTAGTCAGCAATAGGAAGATTTTGCTTTGTCTACTAGATCCTGTATTTCTCCCATATGGTAAAGTTTCTACTCTTTTTTCAGCTCTTAGCATATCCGTTCCCCTTTTTTTTTTTTTTTTTTTGTGCTCTGTTCTCTTGTTTTCAACACATTTCTCAATTGCCTTTCAAAAGCAGAGAGAAGAGAGCTGCAGTATAGGAACAGAAAAATAGAGCGAGCGGAAGAGTAATCATGAAAGAAAAAAAAACCACAAAACAATGTATAGCTGCATATTGGGAGAAAAGATATAGTAAAACCAAGACAGGACAGACATCTCGGCAAAAGCTATCTGAGTAAATACAGAAATACAGTCATGAATGTTGCTTATAAGTTGAGTTGTCTGTATAAACTAGCAAACATATTAAATGTGGTTTGAGAGAACTGTTCTCTTTATCACGAAACAATTTTAGACACAGACTTGTCAATCATATTATCAGGTGTTTTCCAGTGAACCTAAACCAACATATCTAGGGGACCAAGAGCTTGGAAGTGTAGTCATTCATTTGTCTGCTTGCTCACAGTTAGATTTTGGTAGCAGGAAAATGAAACCAACTTTTTTTTTTTTTCCTTTTCTGGTTTGTCTTTGCTTCAACAAACAAAGGTGGATGTTGCAACTTAGAACTGTAAAAGACACATAGCTTGATTTGCAGGCCTTGAACCAAGGTACTGTGCAGTTCTGGCTTGAGGTTGTTTTTGCCATTTTTGGAAATTATCTTATTTTGTTACAGGAATGATTTAAGTTTCAAGCACCATAAAAGTTCACCTCAGTCCAGACCAACTATACTGGGAGAAGGTTCATTCCTTGGAAAGATCTTGTCAGCATTCAAAATTCTGTGCTTTGCACTTTTCCTCCTTTATTCTTCTGCCCTTCATGTGCATATGGGTGTGTGGGAGGCTGATGATTTTTCCAAACCAGGCCTAATAAAATAGGATTTTTTTCTTCCTCCCCAGATAAGTGTCTAGGCTATTACAAAGATATTTTTCAAGGATTTTTTAAGTTGAATAGACCCAAGCCACAATTTAGCTTAGTGACCTTAGTGATCTGATGGAACAACAATGACATTTTGCTTCAAACTGAACTAACAAAGGAAGGCAGAGGACTGCACTTGTCCATGTTATTCAAGTTTTCAGAGGAAAGCAGGATTGTTTTCTGTTTAATCTGACCTCAGAGGCAGAACTCCCTTTGGCTTTGGGCAGAGGACAAATGCACATTAATGGAGAGAAGGGCAAACAGTCAGAATAATACTACTAATTGTCAAGTACAAAATAGACGTGTTTCCAAGACAGCAACACTCCATTAAAAGTAAAATAACATGTTGTTTTTCGGCTCACATTTTCCCTCAAACCTTTTCTAGCTGATATCTTTCTGAGTGTCTACAGTTGGGCTGATTGATAGCCGTTAGTCAAATCCAGTAACAGTATCGGTCTGTGGTTGGAGATGAGTGGTGAGTGCCAGGCCATTCACTTGTGGTTTTCCTTCTAGTTTCCAGCTGTGCCAGACTTTCGGTCAGAGGAATAGATCTGTTGGTACGGGAAGCCGTTGATAAACCATAGAAACCAAAAACTGTCACTACCCATGGCAATAAAACCCAGAAGAGAACCTAGAAGCAGGGGGAGGAAGACCCACAGAAATGGTGTTAGCTGACCAAGTTTAATTTCACTGTTGAGTTCAGGTGTGGGGTCATGTCATGCTGGGCAGTGGTCAAGGGACCAGGACTGGTGGGCTCAAGGCTTACAGCTGGCAGCCATACACAGCTCAAGCAGAGCAGGAGCTCACAAGAGAGCTCCCCTCCTGGAACACTTCCCACAACTTCTTCAGGTGTAGCTGGCATAGCCTAGTCTGAAATCCCCCTGAACACATCATCCTTAAAATAATATATGTTCCTTATGTGGTGATATTCCAGTCTGCGACAATCTGAATTAGAGGTCAGAGGAAAAGACCTTATTGCTAGGAGAAAGACCAGAACATGTCAGTCACAGTACAGATACTTGTAGGTCCTTGATATTGTTGCAGTAGCTTCTGTAATGGTTATTTGGAAACGCAACTGGCAGTAGAAATGCCTGGCTGTGCTTGGCACATCTGCTGTCCAGTCGATGGGAAGGTGTACCACCTTTGTGTCTTCTGGAGCATCTCAAAGGCAAGTTCATTCCTGGGATAAGCCAGAGAAGCCTGAGGGCTGCTTTGATTGTATCCCCAGCTGCAGATGGCTTTCAGCGGTCACTCCGCCAGCAAGAGAACAGGAGAGAAGCAGAGCAATGTTAGCCGTGCCCCTTCCTCTCCAGCACAGAGAGGGATAGCCAGCTGTACGCTGCCCAAAGACTTTCCTTTTGAAAAGGTCTCCTGGCCCTTTCACACAGCTTCCCTCTTCAGGAACTTGGCTGAGAGAGGCTTTGCTTTTTGCCCAGAGTTTGGCTGGGGAAGCTCTGTGTACTTTTGTTTGACTCGTAATAGAACTAAACATTGTTTTTATTTACTTTTCTCTTTCATAAGAAAATGGCTACAGAAACGTATTTAAACTCCAAGTGGGTGTACGGGATCATTTCCTGGACACTGGTGTGCTCCGAGAGCAGGGGAGGAAGACTAGATTGTAACTGTGGCATATGTTACTGAGCTCCCAAGTGTAGTTTTTTTTCTCCAAATTGAGTGTCTGGTCAGAAATTTTGATCTGTGCAGCTTTAATGAACTTTCTATATTTGATTGTCCAGAAAAGAAATCTAATAATTAGCTAACGGTGGTCAGTTGTAAAAACAGTGCATAACAGTTCAGAAGTACATAGGACAAACCTGTCTCGTATTTGTGTCTTTTCAAAAGCTCTTCAGTAGCATAGCTCTTCTCCATATGTAGGTGCTCAGAAGCTGTGAAATGTTCTTTACATCTAAAAAAATAAATAATCATTAATCTGCATGAAAGTAGTGGAAAGAACACTTAAGAGAAAAGACAACAACAGGAGTTTAAAAACAGCTAGGGGTGAAAGCAAGATAAAGTTTGATATTTAGATTTCTCGGAAACCATTCCTCCAAGAGAACCACAGTGCCCAGCTGCAGCTCTCCACTGCCTTTCTGGAAAGCAGGGGTCACACCACTGCGGAGAACTCACCAACTGATCTGGGAGTCAGAGCTTTGGCTGTAGTTGTAGACATCGAAGATCTAGACAGAGTCCTGATTTGGGGAAGAAGGGAGGTGTCCACAGCCTCTTTCGCTAATGCGTGCTGACTGCCACACAGCAGCACATGTGGTACCCACACATAGCTGGAGCATCCTTGGCCATAAGTCCTCAGGGTCATGGTGTTAGCTGTGTACTAGAGAATAGGGATGGCAGGACACAGCTCACACTAGTTCCTCTCCCTTCTTCCTTTGAAGCCACAGTTCTCACCTTGTGATATGAATAAACATCTTGTTGCCTTGCTTCTAATTTTTGTTTGCACAACCCCCATGGCACTGCCATCACAGTCACTCACATACTCTACTTGACCCAACAACACTCCAGACTTGTACAGATGAGTCCGTGTAAGACACAATCACCACAGTACACTGACCCTACTAGAGACAGAGCCAGGATTTGCAAAGTCAAGGCCTCTTGATGTCAGCATATGACATGCCTGGCTGCCACCTTCTACTGGTGGCATGCTTCATTTTGCAGTCTTTGAGGAAATGGCAGTCTGGCCATGTGTGATCAAACCATATGACTTCTTCCAGAAACTCACACATAACGCACTCTGCTTTCCTTTTATAGACCCACTGAACACATACCGCCTGGAAGCAGCTCTAAGACAGTCTCTGATTCAGTATTTCTTCTTGTACTTCAGTATTCTCCATATTCGTACCTTCTCTCCTAACATACCCAGGTTTGTCAGTTATAAGTGCTTTTGGAATATAGATGTTTGTCAAATAAGAATTTCATCCAAGAGATTACTTCATTTCCACTCAGGATTCTCCTGGGCTAGAGTAAATTGTCATGAAGATTCAGTTACTATTGATTTTGACTGAGTCTGAATCAGTTACCTAAAGATAAATGACTCAATCAGTTATATCATCCAGAATTTGACCAACTATAGTGAATTATCAGATGATCTTTATTAGATTATATCCACAAAACAGGTTGTATTATTGTGTCAGTACCGCATACACACTGTTCTATACAACTGAGTAATTTTTAAGTGCTCTTTATTTCCAAATAATTAGGTGGCAAGCTTTCAGCATCTAAAGAGGTATATATAGCAAGAGATTTTTCAGCAATGTTCCTATCCGTAGCTGTTAAATTAAGCCTGTTTGACAGTGATGAATCACACTCTGCTGCTGTAAGAATGAAGATGGATACAATTAGATCTCATCAGATCATTAGCAATGAAAGAGTATATGTACGAAGCCAGACCTGTATCCTAGCTGGATGTCCTACACACTGAGACACAGAAACAGGCTTGCTTGCTTCTCTCCTGCCTTGGAATCAGTTTTACTTTTCTGGAAAGTAATTGCAAAAGGAGAGGTAGGTATTGCTCATCTCCTAGATCTTTTAAGAGAGCACTTTGCTGGAAAGTGGGAATGGAGTTTAAAGAGGGCACAGACTTACTGGTAAACTCTCAGTTTCTCACGAACACTCCAGCCACAACTGTATGAAAAGCAAGGCATCAGATGGCTTACCATGGGAGGAAGCTTCTACTCATTTAGTCACTTAGTCCTGCTTTTTTAACTCTGAACAAATCAGATATTCTTTCAAAAATTACAGCCAACTCCATCTGGATCTTGGGAAACTCCTTGTAGTGGATGTGAAGGTGGTAGACAACCTGGTGATGCAGGGACTGAAAAATTCAAGATGTGGGGTGGCTCATAGAGCTACAGGTGCTCAGTACTTCAAAGGATGAGGAAACAGTCAGTTTCCTGACTGATATTACTGAATAGATAAGCTATTTCCATTAAAACAATGTCAGAAGCCAATAGACTTGTGCCATAGGCAACACAGAAGCAGGACTGTGGCTCAATAATGGCAAAGCAGAGGTAACAGGATAAAAGTCATCCCAAAAATAATTTGAGCAGCTTTGAAACACACAAATCTATAGCATAAAGTTGCTGTTGCACAGGGGAGGGTGGCATCTGAGCAGGGCTATCACCCCAAAGTTCTTTTTTGGGTTTTTTTTCTGTCTAATGCAAGAAATTAACTTACTCCTTTTTTTTTTGGGTGGGATTCAAGTGGGAAAGAAGATTTTATGTGAGGTCGCTAACAGCCAGACACAAACCAGAGAACTTTCAATAGATGAAGTTGGGTTACTATGCACAGTCATGGTCCAGTGAATGCACATCTTTCTCCAGCCTGAGCAAGACTGTATTGCTTTGGACAAGGCATTACATAACGCAAAGCTGTGTTTAGTTTAACTGGCCTTTGAAAACTGTATCAGTTTTCCTTGCATGGTTGCAATGCATACTTTCTACCTCAAATACTTATCTCAGGTTTTTCTGCAGGTGTTTATTGATTCACTGTAAACCAAAACAGCTGCTAAAAATTAAAGTACTTCCTTCACACCATCCTTCTAATCCATTTTCATGTCTTTTGACACTCAGACTCAGCAGCTGGAGAAAAAGTTTGAAGCTGAAATTTCACCTCTGATCATATAACAGTTTACTGTTTAGTACTGAAAGGTTTTCCCTGCTTTTCTGGTCTGAAGGACTGTAATCCCCTTTCAGAGTTTTGTTTGGTTTTTTTTTTTCCTGACCAAGAGTGTTTTATTACAGCTGAAAGTGATGAGACATACTAGTTGCAGGAGGGGAGGCAGTTCTGGTGTTTCAAATTTATCCGAAAATTTCAAGAGGCTTAGTGCAACAGGTGCCATTAACACCTAATATGGGGCAACAGAAGTGATCAGAGATCAAAACACTACTCAGTGCCAGACAGTAGCAGCTCAAGCCCAGTTAGTGAAGAAACCCAAGGATTCTCTCCCTTTCCTTGTAACATTTTCCCAAAGTGACAGTGCAGTGACAGAAAAGATTTTTCTTTAAGATTTTTTTTTCTGATGCCTTTATAGTTGGCTATTTACTTTCCTGCCTTACTCTTCCCAAATCTAAATAAAAAAAGAAAAAACCCAAACCAAAAAGTTACAGTCATAATTTATTTAAATAGATGTATCGTTTTATGTGTAGCTCATAGTACTACAGCATCATTTATACACTGTTCTTTCTCGTGATTTTATATTATGTATTTAGTTTATAAACTTTTATCTATTGGGTATACTTTAGTCAGTGAAGCTCCTTGCTTAGCATTATTGAGAGAGAAATAAATCCTAGAGAACCTGGGAACACATACTTGGATGTTCCTCTGATAAGTATCTTTGGGCAGATTGAAAGAACCGCTGTGTGTAGCGTATGTGCTCCTTGTACATTAACTTGCTTCTCCTTTGATACAGAAAAATCAGGGCTAGGTGACAGTTTTCTTCAGGCAATGATTATGTGTGCAAAGACTTTCAGCTGATACAAGAATGATAACACCACTACAAATTTGGTTCAGAAGAGTTTATTCCAAAATAAATCAACCTAGTAGCACAAAAACTTTTAGTTTAAAGCTTTACTGGGAAAGCAATCTGGTTGAAAGTATATACAGTCTGTGTACCGTTAATTGGATTTTAATTAGGGGACCTCAGAATTGAAAACCTATTACATAGCCCCTTGATTAAAAATAGTTCCAGGATGAGAGGCACTCTCAGAGCAAAGTCCATTTTTAAAAGGGTTTTTTGAGACCAGTAAATATGGTAAATGTCAACTGATGACCTTTCTTAGAGTCATCTTGGCAGTGCAAGAGAAGTTATGGAACTATAAAAAATTAACTCTTTATCTCTGAAAATTGTGACTTGAATAGATTTTCACAATGAATTTTCGTATATTTCATGTAGATTGCTTTCATCTGATTTGTGTAATTGATAAAGACTAGGAACTGACTTAAACTCCTGTTGCTTACCTTTTTGGCAGATCTTCTGCTGTGATACTGATGTTTAAAAAACACTTCTTTAAAACACAGCATTAAAGAGCACCTTCACATTCTGAATAAATAGGTCATTTTGGATTGCAAGTGAGGAGTAAATTATGAGTTCAGTGAAAGGATTGGTAAAAAAGAGCTCTGGCATGCTCTGGAAGGAGGATTTAGATATTTTCTAGAAAAATCTACACAAATCTATTCACAGGCACAAACACCTGGAGGTGAGGATTTCCTGAGCTCTGCAGAGACGTGCACACGCTGCCTGTGCACAGCATCCTGCGCACAGATATGCACCATTGCTTATGTGTGTGAACTGGAGAGAAAGGAGCCCTCTTAGCTCCTGTCCATCTACATAGAACAGCCTTTATCTAATCCATAGCTCAGTTACAGCCTTCAAACCCTTAAACTGAGTTGCACAAGAAGAGCAAAGAAGCATGGCAGTTCTAGAGAGTGCAAGTTTAGAAAGGGGATATAAAATAGATTCATGTGAGAGAATACAGAAAACTACGTAAGTGATCACAGGAAAAGCACAAGTGTATTTGATTTTTCATGCCAGTAGTTCTTTTGGGATGCTATAAAAATGCAGAATCCTGCTGTTTAGTTACATAATTAAACTTGAAACTGCTGACTGACAAGATAGATGAAGCTCAGTGATGTGGTGGGTGTTTAACACACAAATGGTTAAATCATATTGATGGCAGAGCTGTCAGTGAAAACAAAAGGAATGCTTCTTTTTCTACTATACATTTTGTCCCCCTTTTTCCAAGGTCAGTTGTGTGTGCATTTCCAGCACTTGCTTCAAATGCTGGGACAGTTTTCAAAATGCCACTGTTAATATCATGTTCCCTGAGCTAAGGACTCTTAAAACCCTGATGAAATAAACCTACAAATCTTCTGGAGAAGCAAACATCCACAGATAAAACAACTGTGATGTGTGTGCTGAGGGAATAAGTGAAGGACGTTTAACCTATCAAGGCTCTTCCACTTCAAAAAGCAGCGTTAAATGATGAATGCTGAAGCAGTTCTGCCCAGGAACATGTTAGAGTATATTATCTGGTCAAGGATAATAACTGCACTTACCTTCCTTACACATATATATACATGTGTGTGTGTAGATATATACACACATCCTTCTGTTGACACACTTTTGTTTTTGTTGTAAGAGGTTGTGAAACAATATGTCACTTATCTTGATCCTGGGGTCATTGATGTCTGTGATAAAGCTCTCTTTAATGTCCAGGGGCAGGGGCGGGTGGTGAGGCCCATCTGCTCCAAGATCACCTGAGCCCTTGAAACACGATGCTTGTATGAAAGGTGTCAAGAAAATGTTTAGGCACCCAGAAAAAGATCTCCTTTGCCTATTTCCTAAGGGAACTTTGATTGTATTTTCTCTCATTTATGCCCTTTCTCCTGCCTTTTTTGCTGGTTTTTTAATCAACAACTGAATCCACACAGTAGGCCAGCCCTGCTTTGGTCACAAAGTTGTATGCAGTGCCTCTGTTTGGTTTCCCTTTTACTAATGTTCCCCTTTCAGTCACGCACACAAAGGAAACGTGCATATCCATCTGCAGATTTCTCGTGATTGTTCCACTTTACAGCTCTGGCTCTTCCCAACCTACCAACCTGTATGTTAAAAACCCTCAGAAAGTCTGTTGCTCCATGTACATTTGCAGCAAAGCAGTGTGGACTTTCACTATGAAAACCCATACATTCGTCTGATGAGGAATCTTATCCCCAAAGTGGATTGCTGAAAAGATGCCTAATCTTTTTTAGTGTGTTCTTTCCCATCATTAATATTCTACTCTCTTTTACCTTTTACCTCCTCTTTCACATAAGTATCTTGCAGCTTCTAACCAAGGGAATAAAAAGGCAGCTGCTCTAGCAGCTTCCAACCTGTTCCCGAACAGTGTCCTGAAGGCTCACCATACCAGCTGGTTCTGTCTCCTGTTGCCTTGGTTCTACACACAGCTCAGAATGCACCTTGCTTTCCCAGGTCAGGTAGCAATCCCGTATGTTTCTTAGGAAATAGACTGTATCTGCATTTGGGTGTCAAAATATCTTTAATTTTAAAATTAATTTGCTCCCTCTTAAATACCAGTGGAGAGCAAATTCAACGCATTACAGCACTGGAAGTTTGCAGTAGTTTTTCAGAAATGACCTGTTTTCTTTAATCTGCTTCTGTCTGTGGGGTGACATGAGCAACTCCATAGAATATAATAATTATTGCAATACTTTTGATGCATTAGATCTGATTCTAATAATAGTTTAATACTAACATAGCCCAAATGATCTCAGAGACGTTATTCATGATTGTGGTACTACCCTACTTGAAAAAGGATAGACTTTGAGTAATAAAATTGGGCTGCTGAAGACTAAAATGAGAAACTCAAGATGTCTGATCTGCTTTCTCTCAGATTTTAGTTGAAGATTATTTCCTCAGTCATGTTTATCTATGTCATCTTTCTTCTTATATGTTAGAGAAGTTTCTAAAAAGTTTTGAGCAATTTGTGATCAAGTATAATAAGCTCTACGTGAAGTAACTTCTTCCAGTGCTGTGTCTGGCACCCACCCACACAAAGATATTATTAAAGGGAAAGGAGAGGGAGAAGTAAAAAAAAAAAAGTGTTACGTTTAAAAGGAGAACTCTGAATTTCACAACAGCTGAGGCAAGTCACTTGTGACTGGAAGTGGGTAACTGTCCAGAGAGTGCAATGTAGTCAGCTGTGACCTGTTTTCAGGGTAGTTCTATACTGTACCATATTCATTTTACCTATCGGAACAGCGAATGACAGTGATACCTTTTTTATTTTTTTCCCTTTAACTTGCCTTAGTTTCTTTTTTCATGCCTACCATACAGACTTGCCCAGGAGATCTGTCAAAGAGAAATAGTGGTGGGAACAAGAGTGAGGAGTCAGCTCAGAAATAATCCCTCTCAATAAATGTTTCCACAGGACAGTCCAGATCATGTTATTTCTGGTAATCTCATAATTCTACTTTTAGGTTTGATTTGGTTTTAATTCTAAAAATGAAAATGTTTTCTTCAAAACAAGTAACTGAGAATCTGACAATATTTTCTGTCAGCTATTCACATTTTGTAATACAAAACCAAAAAAAAAATCCCCCGTCATTTAAATTTATCTCTGAGTCACAGGCTATGTAGCTTGGCAGGTTTCCCACAGCAGGATGCAGGATTCGTTGGCAAATGTTTCTTGGCTTTATTTTTTTTAGTTTCTTCCACCATCACCTTGTTGCTCTCACACACAAAGACTTGCAAACTCCTGGACTTAAGTACTACAACCTTACCAAATTTTAAAATTCCTTTTACCATTTCCATGAACTGCTCTATGTTCTTTATACATTTTTCTCTCCACTATGTCAGATGATTAGGGACTTTCTCCGTCAACACCTCCCTCATCTTGTCTAGTTCCTTCAAAGCAGCAGCTACCTGTTCTGAAATCACAGCTTTTCTTCCCAACAGTTCTCCATGCTATCTCTTCAACCAAAGCTCTACTCATCCAAAAAAAAAAAACCAAGTTGTAATTTTCCTACTCATTATGCCCTTTTCATTTTCAGGAGTTCTTATATGACCTTACTGAGTATTAGCAAAATGCAGTCTTTTCACTGATAACTGTATTATTCAAGTAAGTAATCAAAAGATTATCCTTACTGGTTTTTGGTGATAACAAGGAAGTGGATGGAATTCCCAACTGCTGTTGTCACCACACTGAGTAAATGGACTAGCTGAAAGAATCCAGATAGTTGTTTTGGAAGGTATTACATATCTTGAAAGATACAAGGCTTGGTGGCACTTATATTGGCAACTTGAGAATTGTCATGATAGCTCTGTTTATACATTTGAGAGAAAGAGAATTTCTTGACTTTTGTCCCCTCTTCAATACTGTTCTTCACATGACCTTTCTTCCATGTATCCATTTAACCTGTAGTTTAGTAACTCAGTGCCAGAATGTCACTAATCCATACAAAATGCCTTTTTTTTTCAGTTTGGACTAGAGCACTGCTAATCAATATCTCTTAATTCCAATCTTTAAAAAAAATATATAACCTTTCTTATGGGAAGTTACAGAACCTCTTTGCTTTGGAGACCAAAGGCTGAAAGTAAAGTCTAGAAGTAATTGTGGCCAGCTTACAGTCAAACCTCATTTATCTCTTGGGTGACATTGCATTTTCATTGTATACAATACTTCTAGAACTGCTCTGACATGTCAGTGGAATTGCAGCAGGGAAAACTTTTTCAAGGAAACTTGCTTAGGAAACGTTTATATCTTGTTATTTTGCTGAGTAGTGCAGACGTAAAACACAGTGCCTATAAAATAAAGCACTCAACCTTTCAAACATCAGTATCCAGTTCAGATAGATAGAATATTCAGGAAGGTGAAACTCAGCATGAAACAACAACGTGAGCCGAGTGTATGTCTTTGGACAAGAGAAAAGAGCCTGAAGTTGGTGAATGGTGAAATTTAATTTGTTCAGCTACAAAAGTATGAGAGCCTTTTGGCAAGTCTTTCTAAACTACAAGCAGATGATGACTTTATCAGGTATATTGTGATCTGTAACTTTATTTCAGTATTATCTTAAAATCACATAATGGTTGAGGTTGGAAGGGTCCTGTGGAGCCTATCTGGTCCGACCTCACCTCCTCAAGCAAGGCCACCTAGAACTGCTTGCCCAGGATCTTGTCCATATGTTTTTTCAGTATCTCCAGAGGCTCCATAGCCTCTTTGGGCCACCTTCGACAGTGTTAGGTTACCCTCACAGTGAAAAAAAATGTTTCTTTATGTTCAGAGAGAACCTCCTGTGTTTCAGTTTGTGTCCATTGATTCTTGTCCTGTCACAGGGCACCACTGGAAAGAACCTAGCTGCCTCCTCTTTACACCCTTCTTCCAGGTATTTACGTGCATTAATAAGATACCCCTGAGCCTTCTCTTCTTCAGGCTGAACAGTCCCAGCTCTCTCAGCCTTTCCTCATATGTCAGATGCTCCGCTCCTTTAATCATCTTCCCAGTCCTTTGCTGGTCTCTCTCCAGAATGTCCAGGTCTCTCTTGTACTGGGGAGCTCAACTGGACCCAGCACTCAAGGTGTGGCCTCATCAGTGCTGAGCAGAGGGGAAGGATCACATCCCTTGATCTTCTGGCAGCACTACTCCTCATGTAGCCCAGGAGTTATATACATCTTTGTGTTGAACTGCCATATACTAAGGTAGATAGATTATAGTTCACTTCCAGTTGAACTTGCAGCCAAATTTCATGAGCCAAATTTCATTACATTAGTGGTGCCTAACCTGAAGTTGGCATTGTGTTGTAGTCATGATGGTGGGACTGAAAGATGAATTAATAACACTTCATTATGATGAAATATCAAAGTACGTTGGAAGGTCACCTTGTATTGTATAATTATATATTCAGAAGAATTTAAATTCTTGTTTCAGCCCTTAGTGAAACTGAGACAGCGCCAATGATGGGAAAAACCTCCCTTAAAAATCCCAAGAATCATACTTGTTTTGGCATGACACTGCCTAAGGTGATTTGCGAACTAGGCTGACTTTGCCAAGCTTTCACGTTAACACAATGTTCGGCATACATTTTAAAACATTGAGTCAGCTTTCCATTGGCATGGACAGGATTATTGGGTTGTGTAGATTGTGTTAGTTTAATGGGCCACAGTCGTCTAATGCTGGAGCCAGAGTTAAATACTCAAAATAAGCGTATGGTACTAATTTTAAGCAGTTATTCCAAAAAATGTCTACAATTGTCATACTGTCTGACTATGGAAGATCTGGAGTGTGTCTGCTGCCCCAAACAACACTAGTCTTTAGCTACTGACCATTTTGAAAATCAGACTCGAATCTTACACAGGAGTAGATGCTTCCGTCTGAGTTAATTTGATCTTTGGGGCTTTTTGTAGAAGCCAGTATTTCTGGATAAGTTTTAGCTTAAAATAAAATTACAGAAATCTGCAAGTGTGACCTTTAATGTCTTGTCAAAGAGGCTGTAGTTAGTAGATATCATGTATACCTGGGAAGTGGTACATGCCAAATCTCCCTGATTTATTCAGAATCAAAATAAATGAAGGACTTTATGGACAAGGAACGGGCTGCCACGTTTTACCCCATCTGTTTCAATCTGGTGTTGTATGGTTTCAAATAGGACTTGAAGTTGCCCTCTTAATGACTCTTTGCAAAGCACTTCGCAGTGTAACGTGACCTGAAGGGCAGCAAATGTGAAGCTGACAAAATGCATGCTTAGTTCATCAAAATGCTTGTGTAGTTCATCAGAGATGGTCAGCATGTCTTCCAGTTACTGCTCTGCTCTTCATAGATTTCTGATTATTATGTTGAACTGAGAAATATCACAGTGATCTGCATCTACCTACTGTATTTGGCATGGACTCACAAGATAGGCAGTGATAGATCTATTGTCTATGAAAGTGGCAAGATGTAAAGAGACATTTGTTCAGATTAAACTCATGGTTAGCAAAAGGAGATACAGATCCTACACCTGCTCCTGCATATGAACAATGAGAGGGGAAGGACTATAGATGGGTACTCCTTGTTGTCCCAGTGTAGATGGGAGACATCTTCTTTGAAGAGCAACAGTGATGTCCTTGACTACCACTGTTGTTAAGGACCTCTGTCAGACAGAAGAAAAAGAGTGAGCAGAATGAGGCAGAAGAATTGATGTTTCTCCATAACCAGAAGCTGCCGGTGAAAACATGGGAATGTATCTTGTTTGTCAAGCCACCAGGTCTCAGTTGAACAGTTTCAGGAACTGTTACCGGCTTAAGTTTATAGCATGTACCATACTCAAGGAGCTGTGCTTGTGCTGGCTGTAGCTGGGACGGTGTTAACTTTCTATGTAGTAGCTGGTGTGGTGCTCTCTTTTGGATTGGTGCTGAAACTATGCTGATAACACAGGGATGTTTTTGTTATTGCTGAGCAGGGCTTACACAGAGCCAACAGCTTTTCTGCTTCTTATACCACACTACCCGTGAGTGGGCAGGGGTTGCACAAGGAGTTAGGAGGGGACACAGCTGACCCAGACTGGACAAATGAATATTCTATACCTGAGGGTGACAGAGCACTGGGACAGGCTGTCCAGAGAGATAGTCTCCATCTTCTGTGAAGTCTCCATCTCTGGAGATACTCAAAACCCACCTGGACACAATCCTGTGTAACCTGTTCTAGATGATCCTGCTTTAGCAGGGGGCTTCACAAGATGGTCTCCAGAGATCCCTTCCAACCCCAACCAGTCTGTGACTCTGTACTACAGCCCTACAGCCATAAAAATCTGACTTCTATATTTTACTCAGACAGTATGGGGTGATAGTATTTTATAGATGATGAGTGAAATTTTTTTTAAATTGCACTTGAAAAGAAAAAATGTGTACTACTCTCTGAAAGTATTTTTAGTCATTGTTTTTATTCTGAAAGCCTTTGGACATGCAGCCTATTAATTTGTTTCTTTCCTGAATGCATCTTTATTTATGCAGCAGAAGTATTCTTCTTCTTCAAGGTAAATTCTGTACCGATTCACACCACATTCTTTACAGACCTTCATAAATCCATTGTCATGTATTTGACAATTATGCATTGTCATGTATATTAGGATTTCCAAGATAAAGCATTAGTAAATTTAATTTCTAATGTAAAGGCATAATAATCTCTAATTTTATTGTGTTTTAATGAATTGCATGACATTCACTCCAGTTTTGTCTCTCTAAACAGCTACTTAAGTATGTTCTTTATTGCAAAAGCTATTTTGTTGATGATATATTTCATAGGATAGTCTTAGTTGAGAGAAAGTTATTGCATGCATGTTAAAGTTGCAATACATTTTTCAAAAGCAGCATATTCAACAACATGTCTCACCTGTCCATTTTTTTATTAGTTTTAGTAGAAACTTGAACAGTACACTCACAGACTGGATAAAACTTGGAGGCAGAAGCAGTGAGATCTCAAAAAAAATTAACACATTTTCACCCCATGTTGGCAGCTGTCAATGACAAATATGAATTCATGCTAATTAAAACAAGTCACATCCTAAAAATATTTCTTTATTCTTTCAGACCACTCTTCCGTGGAAATTCAGATGTTGATCAGCTAGGAAAAGTCTTTGAGTAAGTAATAACTAGTTGCATCATGTCAATATCTGTTTAACATCAAAACACTGTGAGGTCCCTTTGCAATGTTTTTTATGCAATAATGTGACTAGAACAAAGTATTCCTAGAACATATTTCCTATTGCTACCGTATGCAACATGATATTTCCGTGTATTCTGTGTCAGGGTGGGAGGAGGAAGCAGCGTGGAATATAGTTCTGCAGAACTAACAGCCATCCCCAGGAAGCTATGAGACTTCTGTCTCAGCTTTTTAAATGACTTAAACATACTGTGAATGTACCATTCATGCATATTCCAATGCAGTTAGATCCAAGAGATTCTCTTCACATAAACAAATGCACAAGTTTTATTTTCCAGTAATTTATTTGTGTGTTTCAGAAAAAAAAAAAAACTTTTAAAATTGTTGTTAATCTGAATATCTAGGATGATTACCAACAGCTTCTTTGCAGAAGACTTCTGTACATATGAAAATATTATAGCTTTGAAAATACACTGTGTAGCCTGTTAAAATAATTAACAGTCCATATTTTGGTTGAGGAAGTAACTGTGAGAACAGAAGGAATATCAGCATTTTAGCATGGGCTTTGTCAGAGATGAACTGACTTTATTTTAAAACAATTTTACAATTCTGGGAGTCGGTGATTTTCTTCAGATACATCAGATACATTGTGGAGGTGAGGAAGCTCTAAACTCTCTGAAGAAGAATAATTCTCTTCCAAAATATGTTCTTAGTTAAAAACAAAAGAAAAAATTTATTGGTAATACTGATATGATAATAAAGTAAGATTGTATCACTTTCCCTTGTAAAAGCTCTTCAGAGCAAGGAAGAACGTTTCTGAATTTATAAGAACTATGTAAATTTAAGGTCTAATGTACATGTCATGGTTAGGAAATCAGACACATAGGGCTGCTGTTCTCACTCCAGAGTATGAATGCCTATTTGTCACTGCACCCACCACTGTCTTCCCTTTTCATATGGAGGAGCAGCAGGGAAAGCAGTAGATATGCAAAGAGAAAGAGAGAGAGAAAAGGCTGAAATATTGTTCTCTTGAAGATACTCCAAGAGAAGATAGTGAAATCTCTAAGAAGACTTTAAATGGAAAAGAAAATAATTCTTTTTTCTTCAACTTAACCATTTTTCCAGTTCTGAAATCATAAAAGATCTGTTTCTAAGTATTTTCATTATTTAACATGAGGTTCCTAAATTGCAGGTCTTGATTTCACACAGTCAACTTCCCTTTCCTGCACACCATACCAGTAGATGTGACTCACTTATGTGGTTGATTTGTCATGCGCTGAATAGCTTTTCCTGCCCAATCCAGAAAGATCGGTCCTTAGAGTTTCACAGAATCAAATTTACTTTTTCTCCTGCCAAAGCTACTCCTTTAGTCATACCATATTCTGGTTTATTAAATGAAGACAGTTTTGATACTTACAACATATTTTATAATTATAAAAGTCTTAGCTGCATTTTTTTAAGGATTTTGATTTGCTTATGACATTTAATGGGAAAAAATCAAAATACATGCGTAGCTGCTAGCAGAAGCCTCCAACAGGGATCTTTCTATCCCTAGGGGCTGAGATTACCTGTGCAGAAAAGAAAGCATCAAGAAGTGAAAATGCTGTGCTAATTTAGAAGAAATTCCTTATTACTTATCCCTGTAAAGCGAGTGTTTGTTTTTCCTTCTTTTGTGAAGTTCTGTTTAAACAGTTCAAAAGTTTCTTTCTCAGGTTCAGGGTGGGGTGGGGGCATGCTAAATAGTGTTTATTTTGTCTTTTCACAGCTGGAGAACCCCCTACAGTTAGGCATAGCTCTTCTTGTAGGAGGATTCTTTCTTTCTACCGTAGTGACTCAGTCTCCAGACTAATTTGAACAGAAAGTAGTTCTGGGATTTTCGTGCAATCTGGACTGATGCATTCTTTCAGATAATGGGGCTGTGCTCTATCTTTGCTTTACATGTGAGTTCTGATTTGCAGCAGGTAAAATTCCACCATGTTTGAGGGTAAATACCTCAGAGGTGGCCCAAAACAATTTTGTGCTTTTCCAGGACACCATCACCATGTGGGATTTCCTCATAGGTTTCAGGCTAAATGCTACAATGGTTTGAGCAGCCTGGTACCTATTATGATCAATGGGAGTGGAACGTACTCAACGTTTCTCAGGACCAGGCCTGAACTTTCAGCAGGAGGTGAAACTCATCCAAGATGCTCACAGACTTGGTGACTGAAGTGATAGTGTTACCAGACAAGAGTCAGGTCATCTATCAGACATTCATTATTAAAAGTTTTGAGTACTACATGAGTATGTAACTGAAAGTGACATCCACTCTTGGTCTGGTCCACCCTACATGTCCGACAGTCTGCCTCCTTGTTCTTCTCCATTAGCCTGCACTTATTCTGCCGTGATCATGCTGCATTCCCTGCAAATGTGAAAAAACTGAGACTAACCAAACACATTTCAATGGCAGGTTAAACTTCATTTTTACCTATAATATTTAACTCCCCCATTTACCTACGGTGCTATTTTTTCTTGTATTTAATACTAGTCTAGATCCTCAAACAGTCCATCACGTGGCCAACTACCATGGCCAAAGGAGCGGCCCCAAACCCCTACCTGTGATGATAAAGTCAAATTAAATTTTTCGTACGGATTTAACTTAACATTTCCCAGGAAGTGTGATATCTTCAGGTGTAGTCAAATTAAATTGTCCTGAGATTTTAATTGCTTTGCCCTTCTAGACATGCTGTTGTTTTGAGGACATACTAATTTTCAGAAATATGTTAGGTGAGCCAAATCACAATGTAAAATCCATATAGGTAGATGTGGAGTAACTCCACTAAGTTCGCTGAGGTGACTTATGATTTACATCAAAGTGTTTGACCCAGGGCCTCACCCGGTCTTACTGCCGACCACAGTAAGAAGAAAGGTCAATGCTGCTCTCTAGTGGCAGTGGGCTTAGTGCAGACCCAAATAGTCAGTGACCTTTTTTATGATTCTTCTTGTCTTCAACTGTCAGTGCTTCCATTTAAAATCTCGATTTTATAGGCCGTATAAACTCATTTTCCCTAAGAGGTCACTAGATATGTGGGGTATTTTCCACAATTTCCACCAGAAAGTGGAGTTTCAATGCCACAAATATTAGCATCAGACTTAGACATTAAATGTCTGAGACATGTTCCATCATTGGAGGCTTACCCACTACTTCAGTTATTTGGGTTTCAAACCTTAGCATGGTTACTTAATAAGGATAAATATCTTCTATAATTTAACAATTAAAGAACAATATAATAGTAAATTAAAACATTCTATTAAAGGCTAAAGAAAAGCCAGAATACAATTGAAAGTAAAAACAAAAAGACACTCAAGTCCTGTGTCACTCCTGAATTGAGACTTTTAAATTTGTATTGTGAAGCAAATAAATTGTTTAAATTTGGGCAACAATCACTGCACATAGCTTTGAAGCATTATGAAACAACCCTTTTATTGCCTTACCCTCTTCTTGACCCACACTCTTCCCTCAGTCCCTATTCTTGTGAATAAAGATCCTTGCATGCAATTCCCCATTGAAACTTACTGCTTTTAATCATCCTGGAGCGACATATGTTGCACCATCCAGTCAAGAGCTGAGAGAGTTTCTTCCAAAGCACTCGGCTCTTTTTCAACAAAAAGACTCAGAAAATTGAGACCTAGGCCAGAAAACTGTGCTGGCCACAGAATTATTGGCTAACAAGCACACTGAAGACCTACACTCATCAGCCTCTGCTAACAGAGATCAGTGCACTACTGTAGAATTAATCTCATTTAAATGAAAATACTTATAAACTGCCACTCGGTATAATCAATATAAAGGGGAGGCTGCATAAATGTTCAGACTTAACATTAAGTGTTTTCTTTCACAGTATAATTGGACTCCCAGAAGAAGAGGACTGGCCTAATGACGTTGCTCTTCCAAGAAATGCTTTCACTTCCAGACCTGCACAACCTATTGAAAAATTTGTACCAGATATTGATGACCTGGGCAAAGATTTGCTTCTTGTGAGTTTCTACTTGTTGTTTTGGTTTTTTTTTTTCAAGCTGTATGACTGATAGTCCTCACTGTGCATGCAACATGCCAGGAGACATTTATGTTTCCGTTTAATTGGGTTATTAAAGAAGAGCTCAAAAGTAGGTAGATAAATTCATGTAAATCTGTGAAACACATAGACACTACTGTGGCTCACAAAGGGTCAGAGCTGGGAATAGCTAGAAACGGGGAAAGTGTGTCAGGGAAGTACCTGTCTGACATGTCGTTAGACCTTATGCTTAGATCCTCATTACTGACCACTCCTGGGCCACCGGTTCAGCCATTCTTATAGTATATGCCAGATGTGAATACCAAAACCGATCTACCATTTTTCATGGTATAGTGGAAGCAGAAGATAGTCTGTAGAAGCCAATTACATCTGCGTGCCTTCTATTGAAAGCTGAAAAACTGAGATTTGGAATTCAGCAATGGTTGCCTTTTACAAGGCAGGAGTTAACAAAAGCAAACAAGTTGTGCTAGTACAACCGGTACCACCAAATTTAATTAAATTATTTCCATTGTTTTTATAGATACGTTATAAACCCCAGCCCTGAAGTCAGTCCTGGAACAGAATATAGGGAACAGCCTTGCCTCAGTTGGCCTTTTCCCATGCTTGTTGAAATCTAGCTACATTTGTCCTCTTGAAGCCTTTAAAAGATCATGGTTCACATGGGCTTGGTAGAGTGGGCTCAGTGCAACTCTTTAAGGAGCTGCTGCATCCCTTCAGGAACTGCTGTCACTGGCCAACAGCGTCTCTACAGAACAGTGTATCATCCTACATTGTCCTCATGACTGCAGCTCCCAGCTGCAGTAAGCTGGACTGCATCTGTACATGTGAAATGTCAGGGGAGAAACACATCTGTTGTGCTTGCAGGCAGCCTAGAAATGGAAACTATATGTGGGACAAAAATTAGATTTTGGAACCATAAGGAATGAAAATATTGAAGAGAATTCAGTGAGTGTGAGGCATGATGGAAGAGAGGAAGAAGACAACTGTCTGTGCTGAGAAGGTGAGGTGGGAATGGAAGCTGTTCCTGTTAGGCAAAGAGATAAGAACTGGGAGCCAGGGATTAAAAGGGAGAGTAGGACTCAAAGCCACTGAATTACATTTCAGAAGTTGAATGGTAGAAAATCTGATACAAGAAAAGAAAGTAGGATTAGGAAGTGTCTACGCAAGGATAGGAGGAAGAATTCTATTTGGAGAGGAATGAAGGAAAAAAGAACAAGGTATAAAACACAAGGCTGTAGGAGAGATTTCAAGGCCCGATGGACCAAGGCAGAGATAAGAATCTGAGAAGAAGGAAGAGCACAACTAGGAAGAGGAGAGAAAAACTAAACACAAAACATTAGCATACAAAGGCTATAAAGTCAAAATTCCAACACCTATGGAAATTCTCAGTCTAGGAGTGAACATATACCTCACAATAGTGTCCACGTTTGTGTAACCAGAAAAGAATGGTGCCTTGATCACTGAGGAAATTAACAAGGTGTTCATGAATAATTGCTCTGTGCAGTCTGTGAGACAGATGTCCTGTGCATGTGAATTGAAGTAAACCTGAATTCTGGCATTTGTAAACTATGAATACTTGAATTTTCTAACTTGTTACGTCCTGTCAGCTTTGGGGATGGCATATTCATATACTGTGATCCCACCGCTTTTTTTAATATGGATGGTCATCTGATCATGCAGCACCTACTGAGACCCTGAAGTGTCTCATACTGATCATAAACTGAAGGTGGCATGCATGAATGTATATATGCAATTTAGCACCATTAACTGTACAATTAATTTAGTTAAATACAACTTCTTTTCATACTTACAGAAATGCTTAGCATTCAATCCAGCCAAGAGAATATCTGCCTATGTTGCCCTCTCTCACCCATATTTCCATGATCTGGAGAAATGCAAGGAGAATCTGGACTCTCACATGTCATCCAGCCAAAATTCCAGTGAGGTGAATGCATCATAATGCTGACTGAAGATGAACCATTAATGAACAAGACGTGTTGCTGACAAGGCCACTGTCCCATACAAACCATGTAGCTGTTCTAGCGAAAATCATTATTTGGAAGTTTTATGCACTTATCTTTTATTTTGGGATTGTGATGTGCTTACCCAAGGAAATCAATCTAGTTTACTTTCATCAGAGCAACGCAAGGGACAGGGCATTGACCTGCTCCCATTGCAGCTTTAAGTTTTGTTTTGTTTTGGTTTGTTTTTTGTTTTGTTTTACCTGGGAAAACTCCAGATGAAGAGAAGCTGCTGACCGGTTTTGCTGCCATTTTATCCTTTTAATATTGAATGCTGCCAGTGTGGAGTAAGATGATCGAGTTACTGCCAAAATATGATACAATCTCTCTCTCTAGCTGCTCAAGCCTGATTTGGTACTTTTGTTTATTATTATTATGTGATCTCTTACAGTGCTATTTAAGGAATGACACTGAAATATCAGATCGCTGCAACCTGCAGTTAACTGATGTATGCATTAATACATTCATAGAATATATGCAGGTGTTTTCCCATGTGAAAATCGGATGGATTATTTAATAATTTCATTGTTCTATAAAAGCAACAATGATGATGGTGATCATAATAAGTGTCTCAACTTTTAGTTTTTTACATGCACAAACAGGTTACTACCTAGCTATGTTTGTGTGCATGTTGCAAAAAAAAAAGTGTTTTAAAAAACTTTGAGTCCTGTTCTTAAAGACTTTTGGTTTCCAAATGGTCACTTTGTGTTGAAACCCAGGCACATTCTAGCCCATCATCTAACTCATCACTCCCCCTAGAAATGGCTGCAAGCTCATTTTCTTTATCTCCTTCCAAATGCAGCTCGAAGACATGAGCACAGCCAGTGAAAATTGAGATTTTCACCTTCAACCTGTTCTGATTATCAGCCAAAAAGGAAAATAGAAAAAAAAATATTTCCAGTTCAGAAGCAAAGAGTCCTGTAGCTGTATTTTGTACTGATTTGGGTGCTGTATACTGCGCTGCCTTACCTGCAACACCCCCATGCCCATGCATTTCAAGTGCCTGAATGTTACTGTCTCAAACTCCCTCAGATGTCATTTGCTATTAAGCAGACTTGTTTCCTATGCAGAAATGCATGAGCTTCTCTCCTAAACCACCGTGTGGGTTTACTGGCACGTGCTTCTCCAATAATGTGCCATTACTGAATGTCAAAGTAACTAAGTAATTCACATGCCTTTATAGCACAGTTATTTAAAATGTTACATGAAAGTTTTATATTTAGTATTTTTACCTTAACTAAAATATATTTTCAGTATTTTAAAAAGAAGCTTTTATTTTTTTAGTACTGTACCGGGACAAAAAAAAAAAAAAGAAATATTTTAAACCCATAAAAGTTTTTCCCTAGCAAGACTTCAGTGCATTTACCTGGATGTGACTTGGGGGGAAATAGTGGTCCAACGAGTTAGCCCTTGCCATAAAACCATAAATATACCCTATTGTGGTATAACTGATAAGTGAGGCAGCTAGCTTTGCTTACTCCTATGATAGTCCCTTAGGCTTCTCTCTTCCTCGTCTCTTATTCATCTTGTCCAGCTAGTGAGCCAGCATTTCATCCTTGTTCACAGCACGCTTGGCAGAAGCAGATCCTCGGCAGTGAATTGAGCAATATAATTTTTCCATCAGTGTGACGGGAACTATTATCCGTCTCCCTGGCAGGTTTCTCAGTCCTTCCCCAAACTGGCTGTTGTGGCTATCTTTGCTGTTCACTCTGTTTCAGGTGGCTGCACTGTCCGGGACATGTACCATTGCTACATTAGTGAGTGGATCTTACCTGTCCCTTGGATGAAGTTTTTTGCTACTGTTAAATACACAAGTATGTGATATATGGTTAAATTAGGTCTGGTTTAGATAAAGCAGGTTTTAAAAGGACCACTTGCATGCATGCATGCATGCAGTGGCCTGTGCTTTTCTTCATGCCCAGAATGATGCCTATATAAAACCTACCAGTATGAACAGGAAAGTTTGCAAATTAGGCCTGGAAAGAGCATGCACAAGGCATCTGCACGCAGAGATACTACAGATGCTTAACGTAAGAATTTTGGAAGCTCTGTGAGCGGCAAGTCGAAGGCCAGGGAGCAGCCACAGCAGCTAGTGCTCAAATCTTGGGCTTGCCTCTGTCATTCTCTCTGTTCCTACATCCAAGGGGAACTGCGCTGGCATTGTCCCTATTCCTCCATGGACCAGGGCGGGAATAGGTTTTAACATTCATAGAGCCAGCGTGAAATTGTTGCTAACCATTTTTAAACACTAATTAGAGCAACAAGCAGAGATGAAATTCAGGAGAATCTTGTGACAGTAGCAAGAAAATAAAAAAGTTTTCTCCAGAGGTTAGCACTTTGAAAAGAATTCCACGTTTTACCTAATGCTGAGCTATCGTTGTACTTTATCAAGGCATTCAGCTGATGTGGCTTTCCAGCAGCTCTCAGAGAACTCTCCCAGAGCTCTCCCAACCCAACACAGGGTGAAAATGTAGTGGAGGAGGTTTTTTTTCAGAATAGGCTCAAAACTCTCAGATAGAGATGTGTATCTGTTCCATGTTAGAAGATTTTAGCAAAGCGAAGGCTAGACGAGGATGCGATTGCTGGTTGTAAGTACATTATTAAGGTAAAACAAAGAGAAAGGGAGAGAACACTTTAAGCCAAAGGCTAGTGTTGGCCCAAAAAGTAATGAGGATATGGAGATCACAAGGAATGCAATTACTGGAGTGGTAATTTCCCAATCTGTAGTATCAGAAGGAGAGCTCGGAGAGCAGCAAAGCAGGTGCTGGCTTATGGAGTCAGAAGCAGAGCTTCTGCAATGTGGTGCTGTATGTTCTCTAATATAAGATCAGGTTATTTATAAATGAGCATGTTCAGGGAAACAGCTTGAGAAGTGCTGCAGTAATGGTCAGGTTCTGGAGCATCCTTCCAGTGGGAATGGCAGGAACAAAGAAATACAAGTTCTGTCTTGGTAGGTCTAGGGAAAAGCAGCCCATGACCTTCTCCTTTTTATTTTACTACTATAGTTCTAGTATTCAAGTACCTTTACTCTTTGCTGCCGTAGGACATGGGAATTGTATACCTGAAAAAGAAAGAGCTCCTTGACACATATGTCCCAGACTGATGAAAACTCTTTGTGTGCTCTTTAAATAAGACTTGAGTGTGCAATTCTTCTTCATGATGCCTGTATGTGGCCTACAGGAGCGGTTCAACAGCAGCTAAAGACCACTGAATAACAAAAGATAGACTTAAAACACGTATAGAAGTTTAGCTCCTGGACCACCCACGCACTGTGCACTTCTCAGCAGAGAACAGGTTGTTCCCAGTAGTGAGCAAGCAATTTCTGTCCCCCACCAACCTTTTGTTTGTTTGTTCAATCACCGCTACATAATTCTGCAGGAAAAACAGACTCAATAGCCAAGCAAGAGAAAATCGCCAAAGGCAGCTAGTGAAGTGCGAAGTCCTGAACCATACATAGCAGCCCTCCTCTCTTCACTCTTGACTCCACACTCGCTTTAGCTTTCCACTTCTTCTCCTTCAGCTCCATTATGCAAACAGGTTTCAGTGATGCTCACAGGTGCTATTTTCAACAAGATCCTTCCAAATTTTCAATAATTACAGTGTCAGTGTCCCCTGCATCCCCATTACAAAGTGTTGCTTCTTTTAGCCCAGCAGCCCAGAACTGATGATTAAAAATAATCTTTGTGTACTTCCTTGCTTACCCTTTGCTTTGGCACCTATGTTGCCTTCTGTGTGCCAAGTAAAATTCTAAAAATAGAGTTTGTGCATATTTCTGTGTGGCTGTGCCCATGTTCAGGTTTGTTTCAGCCTATTTGTCCACAACGGTAAAAGTTAGAGTACCTTTTCCTGCTGGTTCTGTCCTAAAACATGCAAAAAAACGAGGATGTCAGGTATACAAAATATTGAAATTTGGTGCTACTTATACAGAGCCTTTTACATGCATCAGTAAGTTGCAGCGTTCACAGCATCTTCTGTGTGGGGGTTGGTATCCAGCATTCTAACTCTTATGTGATTTTTACACACAGTGGTGGTTTTGGTGAATAAGAAGAAAATATTGTGCCGTGCTACTTTTCACAGGTTCACTCACTGGCTTTGAGAAGCATCTTTTATTGTAATTGTCTCTGTTGTTAGGTATTAGGTCAACTTTAATATGTAAAATAAAGAGAACGTGTGCTGTTATGGTCTTTTAGCCAACAAACTTGGAGCACTTATCTGACTCACAACTGAAAACACATCAGTTGTCAAATATATGTATATATGAATCATAAACCACACAGTTTGGTTTAAAAGGCCATGTAAATTAATTATCTTCCATGTATAAGACAGAGTTGAATAACAAGGGAGTTTATTCTAAGAAATCTGTTCTTTAGAACCACTTTGCTAGTAATTTTCATATAGGTAGTTTCAGGAATAGATTGGGTTTTATATAGAATGTGAATTAGAAGGTACCAGGTTATTAGAGTGATTTGGTTGTGTTATGATTGAAGCTTGAATTGATTCCAAGCTTAGGAACCTAACATATTTATTTTATTGCTACAAAACTGCTTCTAAATATCAAGATCTTTTTTTATTGTTAACAGGACTTCACACTTCTCTTAATGTGTAAGTGGTTTTCTTGATATTAGTGTATTAGAGAAAAAAAAAACTTTTTTGCAAACTGCAGTTGTTTGGGACAATATAAGAAATGCATTTTTACTTTTACATAGAATAATAACATTAAATGCTGAAATCATCAGTAACAGCCTTAATAAGCTATCACTTTTACTTCTCTTATGATTATTAAGTATACGAATTACTTCCCATGAAGAAAAAAATTCAGAAAGAATCTCTAGAAAAGTAAATGGTATTTTATATGTTTAACTTTACATGTTTCATTTTCATATCCAGGTTTTTTGTGCAAGTGCAGTTTCAGGTATGCAAAAACACAACTACAATTTTAAGTCTTAACAGGCTGTACAACTTTGTTTCATTTGTAAGCTATTTATTTCATTATATCTTTTTGCCTGGCAAATCGTTAGATCATATCTGTAACATAATTCTAGTTTTGAGACCAGACTCTGTAACCATCAAATTCCAGTAATTTATGTAAAATAATAAAAAGCTTTCTCATCAGTAGGCCATTAAAAGAAGAAAGATGTGGGCATATGAACTGACAAATATACTTTCGCAAAGTGTTTTTTCGTTTCTTTAGCCTGAAGCTTAGCAACTATTGCATACTGATATGCAACATATAAACAATGTAAGAGCCATAAAAACACTTAGGAATAGTGTAATATAAAAATGGCTCAATAGGATCTTACAGAAACAAGTTAAAAGTAATCCTTTCAGCTGTAACACCATTTTCAAACTGCTATATTTTTTCATCAAAAATATTCCTGAAAACATACATAAATGTTATTAATTCAGACAGTGACAGGGACCTGAACAGAAAACTCCTCAAAATTGATTCTGCAAGGTCAAGCAGATGCCACCAGTTCTTCATGTGTTCATTGGAAGCTGGAATTAGCCAGCACCATACTTACATAAGCATTTTTCCTTCTGGCAGAAAAGGTTGCTGTGAGTAAAGTTAGTGTGAAATTTGCTTTGGCTTAAGGAAAGTCCTTTGAGAGCTTCTGCAATATTCAGGTTTCCAGACTTCATTGAAAGACTGTGCAAAATGACTAAGATCAACTCAAACTCGCTAACCATGTGGCATTTTTTCCTTGAAATGTTTTATCTGTGTTAGAATACATTGGTGGGCTTCATCCAGCCCAATGTCAATGACATCTTTGCATGGCTAGAGAACAGAAAAAGAAGTTCTGCTAGGGATATTTTGATACTGGGTGATTGTGGTAGATTTTTTTTTCTTTTTTTTTTTTTGAAAAAAAAAACAGACAAAAGATACTGCCTTCTTTTGAGAAGAAAAAAAAAGAAAAGCAAACAACTGACACTTAGTAAATATTTTAAAGGAGATTTTAAGGAGCTACTAAGAAAATATTGTTGGGATAAGTGAAAAGGAGTATATTTATAATGTGAAAAATGTAAATAGAATGTGTGTTAAATATACTTTTTCACTGACCTTGCAAAGTTTATAGGGTTTTATGGAAGGAAAACATTCAAATACAAACTTATTCTACCATTTTAATATTGCTTTTCACTAAAGCAAGCTATACGATTTAACTGAAAGGAGATCGGAAAACAGGTAATGTTTGACTTGTGATTTGATTTGGTGATGTCTACAGAGATATGCTGTAAAGCTCTTGAGCTCTCCATTTTTTTTAGACTGTCTAGTCTAAACTGGCATTCACCTTATTTCACTATCTGCACCTTAAAACCCATCCACGTGCCAGAAAAAAAAACCACATTTTCTTGTGTTTACAGGGATTCTTGCTCCCTTTGACGTGCTTATGTTAAACCCAGGCAAAGAGCACTGCACTGTCTCTGCTACTAAATGGAAAATGAATTTTCCAGACTGCCAGCTTCATTTGTGCAATTACTCCTAAAGTGTTTGTATTTAATGCTCTACACTATGCAGCCTTTCCTCTTATTCCATGTTTCATATGTATATTATGTATTAAAAACAATATTTTTTGAATGATAGGATCAATTTTGAGTAGCTAGATGAGGGAGGAAAATTGTGGAGGGCCGCAAAGATAGAAAATATAGGCAGAGATTAGGAGAGTTCAGGGCAATTTTGGCAGGTGAATTTGAGTATGTGGTAAAGTTATGTATAATTGTAGGGGGAAGACTCCTCTACGTTTTATTTTCCCCTGTCATTCACTGTCATAAGCATAAAATGATAAAGCAAGACTATTGCACAGGCTTTTGGTTCCAGATAACTTATGCCAGCTCAAGTCAGGAGTTCCAGTGAAGTTTTTCAACCTAGCAACAGCTCTGTCTTTTAAATCAGATTTTGCAGAAGCTGGAGGTTTTCTGTGCAGTTAGATTTAAGAAAAAAGAAATTCTTATGAGACAGCTTGAGAGCAGATGAAGCTGGACAGACAAGCGTTGCATGTAGTTGAGCTGCAGATGTACCGCTCCAGTGCAGGAGAGTCAGCGACAGAATCCGTTCATGTGCATTATCGTGGCACATTGAGAGCTGACTCCTGACGCAAACTGAAAATCCTCTGGCAGTCCAAAATGGCATGGTTTTGAGCACTTGAATTTAGATAAGATTATCCACATGGAAGTTTTGCTGGATCGGTCCAGGTGTTTCACTGTCTTCCAGGAGCCAGTCTGAGAGCCTAGCAAGTCAGTCCGACACCCAGGGTAAATAATAGTGCAGAAGCATCTGCCATCAGAAAAAACCAAAATCTTTGTGTAGGTTGTACAGCAGGAATGGAACTTTCTGAGCTGCTTTACCAACCTGAGAGCTGCAGTTAACTACTGCTATGCCACCTCCAAAAATACAGAATACCAGGCCAGTGTAGCATTTTCTTGTATCTAGTCCATGTGTGTGGGTGGCTGGTTAAGTGTTGGCACAGAACAGCTAATTTTGGTCCTTCCGTTGAGCGTGAGAAACACAGCTTGGCACAGAGACAAATCTCAGTTGCAGGGATGTGAAACTTCTAATTCTACACAGCAGCTCACATTTGGGAGACAAAGGGAACTGGCCAACCTCTTTTCAGTGGTCTGTGGGGACAGGACAAGGGGCAGTGGTCACAAGTTGGACCACAGGACGTTCCGCACCAATGTGCAAAAGAACTTCTTCACAGTGAGGGTGACTGAGCACTGGAACGGTCTGCTCAGGGGGGGTTGTGGAGTCTCATTCAAGACTCCTCTGGACACCTACCTGTGTGACCTCCTCTACAGAATCTGCTTTGGCAGAGGGGTTGGCCTCGATGATCTCTTGAGGTCCCTTCCAACCCCTACAATTCTGTGATTCTGTGTTTTTGTAATCTGTTTACATCTGTTAAATACATGTAGTGATAGATCACCGAGCCACTCATGTTGTGGTTCAGATCTTTCCTTATCTCAGCTCATCCTACTGTGACACTGTGAAAGAAGCCCTGGGGAGTCTACTCCACTGCCTTTCAACACCTTGCTTCCTCTTACTCCAGTGACACTGAATTAAATTACCTATCACTTGTATCTGACCCTGATGATACTTCTGTGGCTACTTAAGAAGCTGTGAGGTAAACTACTACCTTGTGAATCTGCAGCTCCCCAGTCTGGAAACAGCTCGTGATTTGTGCTACAGATTTTCATCAGTTCTTTTCATCGGGAACTGGGAAATACTGCAGTCAAATATGGGAAACTGTGCGCTACTTTTGCATTCTTTGGTTCAAGCAAAGAGATGAACTTGAATAAATTAGATTGAACATAACATGTTTGATTAGCCAAAACGATTTTTGATTCATCAGATTAAAGTAAGTAGAGAAGAGTCCTGGACAATGATCTGTGAGGTACATGCTTGTGAGAGCAGCCAGTGATGCTTCTGTCACACAGCCTTTTTTAACAGACACAAACAAGCCTGGCAATGCCAACCTCCTACTGCTTACCCTCCTTCCCTTTCCCCAGACCACCATGCCCATGGAGAGGTTTCCTCCCAGCATGAGGCAGAGCAACTACAAAACAGTTCTTCCTTACATGAAGCCATGTAAAACACAGCAGTGTTTTAAGAACTCCACTACGAAAGCTCACTCTCTGTCTCTACAAATGATGACTCTGAATTCTGGACATGCTGTGGGAGAGACAGGGTTTTATTCCAGATGGATGATGATGTATCTCAAACAATCATCCTTCATCGATAATAGAAAAAAAAAATCGGCAAAAAAAAATGGGTTCAAAAGACAGCCAGGGTCTGCAGAGTACTAGTTAATTAAGAAATGCTTCTCCATCTTTTTCCAGCGAGACCCAAAATCCATCACAATTTCTTGCAGGGACTTTATCTTGGAGTCCCTTGTAACAAAGGTGGCTGTAACCATGGGTTGCAACTACAACAAAAAGAAATCACATGCTGGCAGGAAGCTTGTGGATGTGAGGCTGCACAGTGCAGGTGTGCTCATCTGCAAGTACTGACTGCCATGCACATCTCGATCTAAAGTTCCCTGTCATAGTGCGACTGCGATGTCATGCAATTAGAGGCTGAAGGGACTGCAAAGATTGATCCACCCTTTCTTTTTTCTCTCCAGAAGTCTGGCAGCCCGGTGGTTTGCCAGCTTTGTTTTTTTAGTTCCACCTGTTGTACACAGTAAGTCAAAGAGAAAAGCATTACTCTAGTTTACCAGTTTAAACCCAGAACAGCCCAGCACTGCCTACCAATATGGATTGCTTTCTGGCAATCAGTGCCAAGTGCATCATTGGTCTCTGTTGATAGTCCAACAAGTAGAATTCAATATCCATGGCACATTTCTTGCATTCAGCACTGTTAAATAACCTCACGGTTATTCTCTGCAGTGTTCAAAATCTCTTCCTGGAGACCAAACTCCCCTTCTACAGCCCACACAGAGGCACAGCAGTGTTCAGGAAGAAGTTTACGTGATGGTGGTGTGTTTCAGTAAGGAATGAAAGCTGGTACCGGTTGGAGCTGGCCATGAGAGAGTCTCAAGGACTCTCAGCCAGACACCTTTCACAACCAAGGCAGCCACTTCTGTTAAAGCAAGAAACATGTTTTTAAATACTTCTGATAGAAAATAAAATAGAAAGATGCCATTTATTTTTCTGATAGAACCTGTTTTCTACACAAAGCTGTATGATTCTGGCACTGAAACCAAGCCCACAGGCACCCTTTTATTCTTTCTTTTCAGTCTTTAATTTCTTTGTGAATTCTTTTCAGATTAATGTATTTATGGTCCGTTTCATTCCAAATAATTTAAGTGGTCTGTATCTGCCACTGAATCTCATATGAGTTTTATCTTTAATAGTTAGTTGCATTGCTTTGAACAGCTTTAAAAGTATAATGTCTTTGAATGCTCTAGTTAAAGGAAAATTATACCCTCAAAATGATGTCTTAGAAGTTGAACTGTATACGTAGGGGATGATGTTTATATTATAACCCCCGAGAGCAACTCCCCAAGAGGTGCTTTCATCTGTATGTCTGTCTGCTACTGTCTGTGTACAGCGCGCATTTGCATTTCCTCGAGAGCCTGACACTCTTCAGTCTGAAGGCCCACGTCCGCAAACACCCGAATACTGTACCTCACCTGAGCAGGCCCACAGAGCTCGGGGGGCTGCTCATGTGGGAATAGTTGCTCACAAAATGTATTTGCAGAAAAAGGTATTCATGTAGTAATTGACGTAGTTGTGAGGACATGTGGTTAATAATGGCACCAAGACACCAGTGAATGGGGTCAGTGTTTCTTCAAGATATGGACACATTTATCTGCAACTTATTTGACATTAAATTATCGCTATTATAATCCAGTATATTATTACTTATGAAAACACACTAGTCCTGTGAAAGGGTAGTTGCCAAAAATGCGTCGAGTCTTGCTGCTTTCTTGTTTATTTGCATTTAGCATACATTTGGTTGTCAAAGTGAAGCTAACTTCATAGGCAGAAAGCTAGATCAGTCAAAATAAAATATAAATAAGCTTCATACTGTACCCTGAGTTTTGCAACTAGAGTAGTATATGTGTTCAGATGTAGGAGTTTTCATGCTTAAGGTATTTTTTGTTTTAATATGTAAAGGGATAAGCAGATTAGTTTGAAATGCTATTGTAGAGCTAATTTTACACATAGTGGGGAAATGTTGTCTGAAGAATTAAAATTAGAAAACATTACATAGGCTGCCTTTGGCTTTATTTTGTTTGTAGTGGGTCCAGCAGGTATCTGTCGATTCCAGATGCTTAATACAGGGGCCAAGTCTGTGTGGCATCTTGTAACTGAAGACACTTTTTTTCAGTGATAAAGTTGCAAGTTAAGTAAAATTGTTGGATAAACAGAAGCATAAAGGCAGCAAATTTAGGTTTGGGTTTTGTGGTGATGTTTTTGTGCATGGACAACTGCATGAATTAGGATTGGGGTTTCAAAGTATTTTAAATCATTTAGCGTAATTTACTCTTGAAACTCCACTGACTAGGTAAATTCAACCAAGAATTTGACTGTGTAAGTCTTCAAATTTCAGTGTCAGGCAGCTGAGGTCTATATAGAGATACTTAAGCTTAGTGAATCAGCAAGTATATACCTATATAAATGGTAATGCGTAATAAAAAACTCTATTAACATTATTTCCCTAAACATTTCTCTTCATCACTTTTTTATGTAAAAGTTCAGAAGTGAACTTGGTGGCATTGGGATGTGTGGAGAAAGGTATAATGCTGATACAGAAATATATCCAAAATAAGGTTCGGTTCTTACGGCTCCGGACACTCCATAAGTGTGTGTGCTTCCACATTACAAATCCTACTGAAGTTAACAGAAGACATGTATAAATTTAAGCCTGTCTGTAACCCTCCCAGGGACACTGGTTTCAGAATCTGCAAGATAAGTTACATTCTCAAAATGCATTATTAAAACCTGTGTTTTCAGGTTTACAGAATGCTATGAAGAGTGAGGACAGCTTCTGAGACACGTTCAGAGTAACTTGGTTTATTGATCTTATATCTGACTGCCAAACATGATTTTACAAAAAGTAACATTAAAAACATTCAGAAAGTTACAACAGCCTCTAATGCTGTTTGGCTTAGTTTTTCATCTTCTGTTTTTCCTTTTTTTGTAATAATTTTGCTCTGGAGGTGTCTGGAATTAGATAGTTCATGGAAAATATGCAAAGCAGTTTCAAATTTATTTTTTTTTCATTCACCTTAAGGAATATATGCAGCTGGTGAAAATCAGCATAGTCCTGTTGACTTCTACAGCATTATATCAGCTTATACCAGCAGAAATAACTAGCACATTGAGTTTTAGCATTTCAAGACACTTTACCTGCATATGCAGTAGGATTTTACTTTGCAGGGTGGAAAGTTACCTATGGTGCAAACTGTAATACCTAGGCTACCATTGATGCCTACTCACAGGACATGATTTCACTGTATCACTTCATACTTGAAATTCACGATGTTCTTTTAATCAGGGTACAAACATGAAAAGGTGCGTGTGTTACTGTTTCTTTTAAAGGTGCATCTTTTTTTTTTTTATTCTGTGTGCTTAATAATTGCTATTCAGTGTTCTTTACGTTCTTTGCATTCAGCGTTAAAATTGCTTATGTGTGAAACACGGTATCACCTACAGAGGTACAGAAAGGGCTTCAACATGCTAACTGTGGTATGTGAAAGCATTGCACCATCGCTGTCCGTCAAATCTTGCAGTGTCTCCTCTTCTTGAACAGCTGCCGATTACTGTATCGGCATTGGGGAAAAGTATGTTTCTGCTGTACAGAATGGCTGGGAAATAGCTCAGACACTTTGGGAACTCTAGAGCTCCCTTTCAGACAAAGCCCTTTGATCTAACTGCATGCCTGCTCTGTGTCCCAAATCTCACCCCACCAGACTTTCTGCTTTAAGAACACCCTTAGCCGGGCAACTTTACGTTGACTGCATTGAAGTTCATTGGAGCGTTCTCTTTCAAGCATGCACCTTTCCATATAACATATTCCTTAGCTTTTGCAAGTTTGTAAAGATGGTTGACTGCAAAAAATAATCCCGTGTCAATACAGCAAAATTAAATTAAGGCACACAGAAGTATATCAATATTGTATTATATCAGAATTACAGTCCTTTGGAACTGAACGTTTTGCTGCTGGCAGTGCAAGAAAAGCAAAGTTGTGTATTTATTGTTGGGTGCTGAGGGTTCCATATGAAAATCAATCTAATAAAGGTTTTCACATTGTCAAGTTCTTTTTAGTTGTTCCCAAATTATTGGACATAAAAACATTGTATTTAAAACTGCTTTCCTGAGGTTTACTTCACCTTTCTAGCTATATTTTTCTTTTACCTAAAAATGTAAATGAATACAAATGCAGTAAGTATTGTATATTAAATACATAAAATCAGCAACATTGTTTTCTAGTTTTTATGCCTGCAAGTGTTTTTCTCAACACCCTTGGTGTTCTAGAAAATCAACATACGTACATGTAACAAGACTCAGAAGAGTAAGCATGCACACACGTGCACACACCTCGAGTTTCATTAAAATCTAATCTCATTTATCCCAGTTTCTCCTTTCTGAACTACTTTGTTTCTTACCTAGGATTAATTCCATTTATAATAAAAACTGGAGAGATCACTTTTTTTCAAAGGGATAAAGCTGTTGGGATTGCTATGAATGCTATATGGTTTGGCACTATTTTGTCTTTGCTGAAATCTTTGGTTTGGTTTGGGCAAATTGAGGTTTAATCCAGCTATAATGGCTCTTGACTGTTCATGAAACACAGTATTTTCCCAGAATTGTTACTTGATCCACATGTTTCACTAACATGCATAAAGTGTTTGTACACTCCTCAAAATTCTGCTGCAGAATCTTCCATCTTTTAAGAATATGAGCACACTTTATTGATTGACTGATTTTCTTCTTGATTGTCTATAATGACTAGTTACATTTCTAGGTGAATAGAAATGGATAAAGTGTGTGTTTTAAGTTTAACACAAGATTACACAACATCAAACACTAAAACCAGATGCACATTTTCTTCTCCACTCCTAACCAAAAAATCCTCATCAAAGCAACTCAAATAAATCTTCAGCTTATTGTGAATAAAATTAAGTGCTCTTCAGAGCAAGATACAAGTAGTTTCTACTAAGGAGTCCCCCAGGGAGCCACCACACATAAGAATCTAAAAACTAGTAGCTCAAGCATCCAAACATTTCAGCTTGGATGAAAGCTCTAGACAGGACTGCAAAGCCAACTATACCCCAAAGCTACACAGGATTTTCCAACCTAAACCCAAAACTCTGCACCGGTCCTAAGAAAATACAAGGACCCGTGAAAGTCCTGGATAAAACAAGTTATGTACACTGCAAATGTGGCACTGCATTAAATGGAAACAGTAGCTACCTTTATATTATGTGACATACCAAATTAGTCTTTAAGCACATTATAAGATTATGAGCGGCAGTCCAGCCATGGACAGACATAAATCAGCTGCAGTCAGGCTTGTGGCGGAGCTGAGCGGAGTAGTCAGTGTCGTACACATCCCTGTTAGCCCCAGATAAAGCACTGTGGAAAAGGGAAAAAGCCACAGAGGTATTTAACTGATTAAGAGCGAGCTACCACAGAGATCTGGATGCTATCCTGTGTGCCATCTCTGACAGTGCTCAGGGCAGCATACCATACCACGGAAGAAAATCTAACAGCCTGTGGACAATTATGGAAGAAATTCTTCCTATGGGTATTTTCTTCCCAGATCTCACCTGTGAGGAGATGACTGATCCCCTCCAGGAAGATCATAGAGCCCAAATATTGAGAAAATTAAAAACAGATTCCATTAAGCAAAATACTAAGGACTTCATAGAATCAAACACAAATGTTACTCTTCTCATTATTCACATAAATGTTCTCTTCCTCTTCGCCTCCAGATTACCTAATGACACTATATGTCACATGCTTATTAGCACCATAGAAACAAAAGTTCATTTTAAAAGATATAAATGCATTGTCTTAGTCTATCACTTGCCTGCCATTTACTGATAAATGGAAAGCAAGATTTACAGTATCTGTGTCATTTCTTATTTTACACCCATATGCTGTGTTGCTGCCCCCCCACCCCCTACTCCCTTCAATAAACAAGGTCATCTTTCAGTCTCCTGTCACACAGAAGTATTTTCTCTAAGTATTTCCATCCATATTTAGACATCTGATTTAGCAGGCTGAATTGTCTGGCTGGACTCCCAAGCCTCCTTCGCAGCCAAGGAAGAAAAGCTAATGGGAATCTAATTAAAATACTTTGGCGTGACCAGTGAAGGACTTCCTCCTCCTCACTGCCTGCATAGGGAGGGGTGCACTCCTCGCCTTGGCTTCCTGCAATAGCAAGTGTTTGTGTCCCCATACATGACACTAGCTCAGAGCCACCAGAACCTCATGGTGCAAAGCAATGGATGAATAAATTCTCCTAGTTCTGATTTGATCACAACATTTCTGGAAAGCAATTTGGTTCTGGCAGACTTGTCACAGCTGAGGTAGCGCCTACACTGCTGCAGCTGAGCTGAAGCACGTGGAGACCTGCCATCCTACTACTTTGTTGGGGTGGGGTTGGACAGACCACGGTGCTCCCACACCTGGGGGCCACCCTTATATCCCCAAATGCTGCAGCAGTGCTGGAGATAGTGCTGGTGCAGTGCAGTGGTGTGAGTCACCTAAAACTGGATTGCGTGGGTGTTACTTCAAAATGACCCACGTCTGAAAATGTGCTTAGGGTGAGGACATCACCAAGCTTCACAAAAGGGTATCACAGTACTTTTAGTAATAATCCTATTTTTTTTCTAAATTTTAATGCAGTTTGTTTCTTCTGTCTTTGATGTCTCCAGCATTGCAGGCAGCTCAGTGCAAACTTCAGCCTGACATTTCCAAAGTAGCCACCCTTGGTTTTGAGCAAATTGTTTTCTGAAGAATTATCTCACAATTGTCAACTGTAAACTTTATTTATAATTGAGCAAATTTTCTTTACAATTACAGGGTAGCCATCTTGCTAGTTTTCTTCTAGTTCCTCAAAGACTGATCTTGGTTTTAGTAAATCACAAAGTCCCCTGGACTCACCAGTTTGTCCATCTGTTGCTAAATATGCATGCAGAAAAACTATTTCAGAAAGAAAACTAATTTGTGCTTTGCGTGATTAAAGTATTAATATGTCATTACTTTTCTTCCTTTTTACAAAGCTAAAAACTAATGTGAAATAATTTTTATTGGTAACATTTTAAGAAAAGCACACCTGAAGTTGGACACCTGACAATTCCCAGGCACCTTTTAGCTAGTGCAATACAAACTTCCTCAATTCTGCACTGTCCTTTATTTCACAGTGCAGATAGCTGAGTGATGAACATGCATTTCGTATTGTGTACTTGGGTTTGAAGAGACCTTAAAGGTCATCAAGTTCAACCACAGCCCAACCCTGCCTCTAGATCACATCCTTCAGCACATAACCTTTTAGATACCTCCAGGGATGGTGACTCCATCACTTCCCTGGGCAGCCTGTTCCAATGTCTAACAACCCTTTCAGTAAAGAAATTTTTCCTGATGTCCAACCTAAATCTCCCCTGGGGCAGTTTGTAACCATTTCCTCTCATCCTATCACTTGTTACATGAGAGAACAGACCAACCCCCACCTCTCTGCACCCTCCTTGCAGGTATTTGTAGAGAGCAATAATGTCTCCCCTCGGCCTCCTTTTCTCCAGACTAACAAGCCCCAGATCACTCAGCTGCTCCTCGTAGGACTTGTGCTCCAGACCCTTCACCAGCTTCATTGTCCTTCTCTGGACATGTTGCAGTATCTCAGCATCCTTCCTGTAGTGAGGGGCCCAAAACTGCTCCCAGCACTCGAGGTGTGGCCTCACCAGGACTGAGTACAATGAGACAATCCCTCCCCTACTCCCACTGGTCACACTATTCCTGATACAGGCCAGGATGCCGCTGGCCTTCTTGGCCATCTGGGCAGATTGTCGGCTCATGTTCAGCTGGCTGTCAACTAACTCCCTAAGGTCTTTCTCCTCCAGGAAGTTCTCCAGCCACTCTGCCCCAAGCCTGTAGTGCTGCCTGGGGTTATTGTGACCAGAGTCCAGGACCCGGCAATTTCGTTGAACTGTACGCCAGGACGGGCTGCGGTTTCGTAATACGCATCTTCTGAAGGCAAAAGGGGTAGGAAGCAGTGCAGCTGCGCCTGGAACTGGCCACTAGATTGATCTAAAGGAGAGAAAACCCCTCTCTATGGAGCTGTGACCTCTCCTGGGAGGACCAGCCCAGGCGTCCACTTGCTCCCCGCGCTGCGCGTCACGGCATCGTCTTGCCGGCAGACCTGAGCACTGCCGCCGAGAGGCCTTCACCGCCACCACGCCGCTCGCCGCCTCCTGTAGCCGCCGGCTCCCGGCCATTGCCAACCCACGCCCTGCTTCAGAGCTCCCCCACTTTCGTCACCAACCCCCCGCCCTTCCTCTTCCCACCGCTCTGTTCGCCGCCTTCCCTCGCCTAAGGGGCTGGCGGAGCGGAGCGGGTCTGAGGCGGGGCCCTAACGGCCGCCACCCGCTGGTGGCGAGGGGCCGCTCCGGCCGTGGTGGCACCGCGGGTCCGGCAGGCGGCGCTGCGTGGCCGTCGCCATCGCCGCTCCCCGCAGCTCGGCCGCAGCTCTGGGCCGAGCAGGGCCGGGCCGCCTGCTGCGCGGCCTCCCGGACGCGCGGAAAGGGCCCTGGGCCGGACTGAGGTGACGGCGGCGCCGCAGGGTCCCGGTGGCACCATGGGGAAGCGGGACAACCGGGTGGTGAGTAACGCGGGCAGCGCTGCGGAACAGCAGCGGCGGGGCCCGGGCCGGCGCGGCGGGTGTCGCCGAGGTTCTCTACGGCCGCGGCACTTCCGGCCAGGCTCGGCGGGGAAAACTTTGGGTTGCTGGGTGCTGCCTCAGACAGCTGCACCGCGACTGCGGCCTAGGCGGGCCTCTCCGGTCCGCTGCCATACTCGGCCCCGGGACGGGGACGTGGGCGGGTAGGATCGGGCCGCCGCCCCGCAGCGAGAACGAAGACTACGTCGGACATGCGCCGCGGAGGGCGGGCGGGCGAGCGAGAAGCACCCGAGGGCTGGCTGGTGGAGAGGCTATCGGCATCGGGGAGCAGGCCGACCTCGGGGCCCCCCACCAGACAACAAAGGCGGGCCGAGCCCTGCGGACTCACCCGGCCGGGGTGGACGGCCCGGGCCTGGGCTGCCGTAGGTCCCGTGTGGAGGGAGGTGGGGTGTCCCTCGGCCGGGGTGCCCGCGGCTCCCTGGCAGCGCCTCTCCTCGCCTTGTCAAATCCGGCAGCAGCCCTGAGGGATGCCCGCTTTACAGCCGGCCAAGTGAGGTGATTGAAGTGCTGGCCCGGCCCTTACAAAAATAAAGCGTGTCCAGTGGGAGTTTCAGCATTTGCTGAAGTAGCTCAGGTGGTCACTAAATCGTCTGTACGTCAACTCGGCGTTCAGCCGTTCCTGAGCGATTTGAAATTGAGCTTTACAAGCTCAATTTCAAAGACCTTGGGAGCCAGTATCGGACAGCCAGCAATGTGCTTCCACACACCTGATTGCAGAGCCTCAGTTTATGCTGTTACCACAGGCGTCCCTCCTTGTATTTAAACTTTGATACTGGTCAGTTGTACTCACTTTATGCTCATACTTCACTTAGGCATTGTACATTTACAATTAATGAGTTTGAAGATTAAAAACAGCTTGTAATACTTCGGGGTGGCTTTTTTTCCCTTTGTCTCTTTCTAGTATGTGGCATGAATTCATACTCACATCCACTCAGGGAAATGTCTTTGCTTACCTTGGCAGGATATAGACATGATGGACATATATATTGTAGAGATGGGTAGCTAAGTGCCTTTGGTTGCTTTATTGAGGTGTTAAAATCAAACAGAAACTATTGAAGAAGTGTTGACAGTGTTAGGCTGCAGGACTTGGCCTGTGCTTGAAATGTATTGCCCTTTTGTAGTGTTTTTGGATGTATTTGGGTGTTTTATTTATTTACTCATAATTTTCTTTTAATAGGAAAGTTGGTATACACCTACCAATGCCAGCAAATCCTTATATTCCTACATGAGGTTCATTATGCCATGACAGCTGCTAGTACAGCCATGTTATAATATATAGGACCCCTAGTACAGCCATGTTATAATATATAGGACCCTTTGGTTCTCTTCTGTCATGGCAGAGCTTTCTTCCTGTTACTTACTTTCCATGTCCCTTCTTAAACACACTGATGTTAGACTACTTGGAGATGGAAAATGAATTTGGGAGGGTTTTTATCACATCTGCAGGATACTTGCAAGGTAGTAATAGTCCAAGGTAGTAAACATGTCCAGAGAAGATGAGCTGACTGAAGGTGCCTTATGCTTTTTATATAGCAGGAAAGCTCTACAAAAAGTACCTTTTAATAGCTGCTTGAGCAAAGTGCCAAAAGAAGAAAATGAATGTGCAAACAAGCACTTCTTTATTGAGAGCCTATTTCTGTGCTCTCTCTGGCCAGTGACATGCAGTTGGCAAGGTAGTGTAAGTACTCCTAAGAGATGTTTCTCAGTGAAGTGCTTATTCATAAATAAATTTGTCTGAAATAATGACATGTTTTAAGTCTTCTAATTGTGGAATATAGAGGAGTAGTCGGTCATTATGCATTTGCTGCCAGAAAGTTAAAGCCACTGGAGGAAGCTTCCTAGGTACTTCTCTGGGGTCAGTTTGAGGAATTAGCAAAGCAATATTTGACCGTTGTAGTCTCTTCTGCAGGTACAGAGAGGTTTTGTTTGGGTTTTTTTTTGTTTTCATTTCAGGTTAGCTCAGGTAATAAAGTAGCTAACTTTTGTTTAAGAACCGCAAGAAACTTCGGCTTTAGGAATAATGAGAGCTAGAGCTCTCAGATATAAATGTTTGGTTACCAAAAGGAGTTGACTCACTTTGCTCACTGGAGTAAGCCAAGTCATAGATCACATTTCTGTTGTCTTCTCTAGTGAATCTATTATACTGAAATTACCTTTGTTTAATGAAAACAGTTTTCAAATACCACTTTCCTGCATTGCTAAAAGAACTCCTGTTATACTCAAAGATTAATTTAAATGCAAAATTTTTACTCATTTGTAGATTTGTAATATAATAAAATACTAGAGATAGTAAGGTGAATATGTATCTCTAAATGCCTACCTGAGCACACACATCCACCCAGATAACAAAAGTGTCATGGTTTCTCCCCATTTGAGAGCCAAGCGCTGTGCAGCTGCTCTTTCTAAGGAGTAGGAAGGAATTGAGGAGGCAGGAGGGGAAAAGGGGGGAAAAGAAAATAAAAAAAACCCCAAACCTCATGGGCTGGGATAAGGATAGTGTACTGGGACAGCACAGAGAGATATAACATCAGTAGGACTTTACAGCAGAATACATGGAACCGGTGATCACAGTGCAGTTTCTCACTGAACCCCACAACTCAGGCTGTGCAGCTCAGAGCCATCCTGAAGCTGGACCATCCCCAAAACCGCACGTCTGGAAGCCATGCCCTCCTCCCCCCATGAGCCCCCCTTTATACTGAGCATGATGTAATTGGCATGGAATACTCCATTCGGGCCTGTCCTGGACGTTTGGCCCTGTCCTGGACGTTTGGCCCTGTCCTGGACGTGTCCCCTCCAAGCTTCCTGGGTGCCCCCACCTTCTCATTAGCAGGGCAGTATGAACAACTGAAACGTCCTTGACTGCTTGGCAACAGCTAAAAACATCCCGGGTGTTATCAGCACTGCTCTGGACCCAGCCTCCAAACATGAACTACACAGGCTGCTAGAAAGAAAATTAACTCTGTCCTAGCTAAAGCCAGGACAAAAAGAAGGTGCCAAGCTGAGGTTAAACTGGTTTAAATGGGTGTTTGGCCGTGTTCATTAGCCTTTGTGTGTGCAACAAAGCAAAGCCCTGAGAAACAGCAGCAAATGGCACCCATAGAGTTGCAAAGTCAACTTGAGCCAGAAAGATCTTAGTTCACTTGGAAGTGTCCTCTGATTGCTTTAGTGTGGTCCGCTTGTTGGACCATGAGCCAAATTCAGTGTGAGGAGACCACTGCCCCTTCCCAGGCAGAGCGCAGAGTTCTTCCAGGGCTATACAAAGCTGCCAGAGCTGAAGGCCACCAGCCTGCTCACAGCCCAGTCCAGAACCCCAGTGCTGCTGTGGCCACTACTTCTGCAATGAACAGAAGGGGACATGAGGGGAGGCAGCAGCTGCTGCCTGACAGCTTTCACAAATGCTCACTGCGCATAGTGGTTTTTGCATGCTTACGTTCTGGCCCAATAAAAAGCAGGGCATGGAAGAGCTACATATGTGGTTGAAACTTTAGATCTATAAAATGTGGTACTGTTTATAAAAAAAAATCTCAGCTTGGGCAACCAAAGCCAGTCAGTCAGTTTGACAATTTGATTTTTTTCCTCTACTCAAACTCTGAGCAGAACTGTGTGTGTTATGTTTTGCAAGATTAAATTTTGAAGTTTTGGGATGATGCAGTGATAAAAGCCCATGAGATAAGGGGGTATGTGTACCTCCTTTTCACATGAACAAAACATTATTTGCATGGGGGAAAAAAATCGAGATACTTTTTTTTTGCTAGATTAGAGTTTTCCATTAATTGCTGGTGGATCGTGAATTTTCCACTGTGAGAGTGATGGAGGACTGGGAAGAGGCTGCCAAGAGAGATTGTGGAGTCTCCTCTGGAGACATTCGAGACCAATCTGGACACATTCCTGTGTGATTTAATCTAGGTGATCCTGCTCAGACAGGGGGGTTGAACTAAATGACCTTTCAAGGCCCCTTCCAACTCCTGACATTCTGTGAATCCATGAATCTGTATTCTAAGCCTTAAATCACCTTTTACAACTTAGTAAATTTTTAGAGTGAATGTGAAGAGCGTGCATGGGTTTGAAAGATGAAATAGCTTGTAACAATGGGGATTTGGGAGAGTTAGTAATTTTTTCCTCCTTAAAATAGTTCCATGTAACAGAGTTTTCATACATGCATAGTTGTAGCAGAGCACCACCACTTGCTTGTCTCTGTGTTACAGCAGGAAACTTTATGCAGATTTTGTTGAATCTACTGTCATCAATTTGGGGCAGAACCTTAAAGGTGTAAGGTCAGTTGTTATTGAGAGCAAGGGAAGAAATGAATTTAATTTTCTGTATGCCAAGGAAGAAAATTTCAGCGATCGTGATACTGTACTCAGTTTGCAAAGTCATTGCTCTGGGAGGGGAATTACTCCAAAGAGTGTGGTCGCTTTGTGAACACGTTCTTTCTCCTGCAGTACAGTGTAGCTCACACTCAAAGCACCTGCCTGAGTGTTTCTGCCACACCGAGTCAACTTGGTTTAGTTAAATATTTTCTTTTTTAGGAACAAGATAGAATTATTTTCCAGTGAGTGAGAAAGAGCTTCTGTTAAGGACAAAAAGGGTAGATTTTCATATCATAGCACAGTTGATTAATTTTATGTTTCTTTTTGTTGTGTCATATTCAAGGCTTATATGAATCCCATAGCTATGGCCAGAGCCCGAGGTCCTGCTCAAAATTCAGGACCAACAATACAAGACTACTTGAACAGGCCAAGACCAACATGGTAAGTGACGATACTTGTCTGTCCTGAGCTTTTGAGTAAAAGATTTGTTCCCTCTTACTAAGATGACATTGGTGCCTACCTCTTCCCAGAATACCCAGTAACGCATCTTCAAAGAGTCCGCGTCTCTGGCCAAGGTGTTCTTTCCTAAATATGCATTTAACCTCCACTTCTAAAAATTAGAGTATTTCATTTTGAAATGCATATTTCTCATTTTTCCATGAATACTTTGGTAACAGTCTCTCCAAAGAGGAAAACTTTGGTTAGACTGGATATATTTAGTTTTTAAGCAAAGTAATCTCTAGTAAAACATTTTGTTCATATATTCTTAGAACACAGTTTACCCTGCCCCAACAAAAATCACCGCTTTGAAATATTATCAACATCTTACTTTGCATTCAGTCCATTTTGCTTCCTCTCATAAGACTTGAGAGAACAATTTGCCTAATTGCAAAGTTAGCTTTAGATCTTTCAGAGGGATTTAGCTATTGTACTTAACCTATTAGGGTTAGGTAATCACCTGCATAACATCTAAGATGCTTTAATTGTTCTTTCTTTCGGAAGTTCAGCCAAGCTAAGCTTCAAAAAACCCTACAAAAAGTTAGACACTGAAGAAGGTATTTTGAATTGAGAAAATTGTGATTTATCAAACTTTTTATGTAGGGAAGAAGTGAAAGAGCAGCTAGAAAAGAAAAAGAAAGGATCGAGAGCTTTGGCTGAGTTTGAAGAAAAGATGAACGAGGTTGGTAATGTTACTGTTATGTTAATACTTGATCATTCTTATCTCATATGCTTTTTCTCCCATTATAATTAACAGCATCAAGTATCCATAATATTTCACTTCACTGAAGCTTTTAATGAGCAAATGTTTTGTTTCAATTCTACTGGCAGTTAATGTTACCACTTAACTAGTGAAGAGCAACTCTCAGTTCAGGGAAACACTTTATTAAAAGTTTTGAAAATTGCTGCTGAATAAAACTTGAATGCTTCATAAATCTAAATATAGCCATACGCATGCACACATTTATATTAATAAGTTAATGCATTTTCTGGTATGATAAACCAGAGTCTGTCTGTTCACTTGTTTAAGGTAACGCAATCCAAAAATACTGGACACAGGTGTATTACTGCAAACAGACATCTTTGGCAAGGAACGTACTTTAATATTAACATGAGAGAAGGCACAAAGAATGGCCTCCAATATGCAGATAGGACTAAAAAGTCTTTCTTTCTCACCCTGAGTCAATTACATTCCGTGCTGGTTCCATACTATAAATGCAGCTGTTCTGATGCTTCTGTGCACTACCTACTGGAGGTCAGCACAGTATAACAAAGTTTCACATATAACCTCTGTTGTGTATGCATGGGTAGAAATTGGTATGCGATGAATGTAACTGTTCCTGTTCATTCTTGGGTTCTGGTATCTTGGAATAAGCTTCAAGCAGTAATATTCATCATTGTGTGCATGTTTCTGGATGAAGTAGATTACACTCTTCCTCTGGTGTCAGAAGGAGATAGTACCTCTGCTCTTGCTATACCTTATTGCCCAGTAAGTTATACCAGTATTTGAGGGATGTGGGGTGCTGTTCTGAGGACCAGTTGTTCTGCACTCTCATAAGTTTTAGATTAGTGAGTTTGGTTTAATATTTTATCATATTTGTTTCCTGCTTCTATCTTTGCTTTATAGTGAAATAATTGAAATTGGCATGGATAGAAGGTAACAGCCTGTCAGTATGGCAGAAGGGTAGGGGAAGGGATGCAAGGAATTGTGAAATGGCCATGAGTTCTTCCTAAAGCTCCTAAGAACAGATGCTCTGGATAGTTGAGAAGATTACAAGTGTCTTAATGAGGTACTGGCTCTCTAGTTTTAATGACAGGCGTTATGTTAATTTTGTTTAAAATGTAACAATAGCAGTCTTAAAATAATTCAAAGAGAACACCTGCCTAATAAAGCACAGGCTGTTGTTTGAGACCTCTCAGGTAGCTCTGGTACCTGACATATCCAAGTATCCAACCCACTGCAACAGTGCATAGATCTTATCTTGGCTGTGAAAATGCATTACGCACAGTCCTGTATCCTAGCTAATCTGCTATGTCTCTAAGACATACAGCTCAGCTGATTTGCAGTATGATGACTTGGGAATCCATGTATCATATTGCATTGCAAAGATACAATCTTACTGAACTGGCTATTTCCATCCCTTCAGCATAATATGGAGATTAACATTGCTTTGCAAGTGCAATACCAGTACAGCTTCATTGTGAGGAAAGAGAGGTTCGGAAGAATAATAATAAAGAAGGGAGCACATGAAGCAGGAGTAGTGCAGATTGCAGCTAGTAGCCTTTCAGAGTGATGGGGGAGGGATGTATGTTTCAGTGCTCTTGAAGAGGGAATTTTAGGTACTCTTAGATACCTTGGGATGGATTGAAAATGAGGAATGAGAGGAGAGTTCTGTCTGTGCAATGTGCTTGGACTAAAAAAAAATAAACATTTCTATGAAGATATGTACAATTTAATATTGTAATCATTATGGACACCAAGACAGCCTGTGACACCCATACTTTGATGAAGAGCCATGAGAATTTGTCTTGAATTTTATTTCAGGTGATTTTTATAATTTTAAGACAAAATAACATTTTTTTATTGTTAGGGTGCCCTGGCTTTCTAAAGTGGTCTAGCAAGAACACAGTGATACAAAACCAAAAATATCTGAAGTTTTATGACCTCTGAGATAGAGGACAGTCTCGTAAATCCGAATAACTTGAACATCAAGGTGTGAACTAACATGGTATTTTGATAAATGCTAATATTCTGTGAGATCAAATGCATTATAGCTTTATTATATGTTGTTTATTTTCTTTGGGTTTTGTGAAAACTGTGTCAGGTAGAGATCAGGATTTCAAGAGAGGTCTCTTAAAAACAGCTTTTTGAAAATAACACTCATGTCACTGTTTCTGTCTGGGGTGTTTTGGTTTTTTTTCAGAATTGGAAGAAAGAACTGGAAAAACACAGGGAGAAATTACTCGGTGGAAATGAAAGTTCCTCCAAAAAGAAAGAGGTATGTTATTTTCAATTTTATACTGTCTGTGTTGGATTTATCATCAATGCTGCCAATACAGAACATCATCAATACGTTTTAAAAGCCAGCATCGAAGTGCATAAACCTAAATGTGCAACAAAGACAGTGATGTCAAAGTAATATTTTTTTATTCTATTTTTTTAAGAAAAAGAAAAAGGAAAAGAAGAAATCTAATAGGGTGAGCAAAATTTTCAGTTTTCTAAACATGTTTGCTTTAAGCTTGTTCCTGTTTGTCATTTAAGTTCTTTTGGAAAGAGACTGTAGCTGTAATTTTTGATTTAACTCTTAAATTGATGGATTATTTTATTTGAGAAGTGGCTTACATTCTATACTAGGATAACTTCTGCTTAACTCGAAGAAAAGAGCATAAAAATATTGTAAGTCACTTTTTACAGTTTTAGAAAATTTATGTAAGGCCAGCTTCTTGGAAGTAACTTTTGTTGATGATACTTTGTAAATTAAGAGATTTATAAGAAATTGTTGGATGAACTTTTGACCGATTGCTAGACAAAATGCTGCATCTCACAAGCTTCACTTTTTGTTGTGTTTGGTCAAGTTGTCTTCATCTTCCTCTTCTTCATCAAGCTCTGATTCTTCCAGCAGTTCATCTGACTCAGAAGATGAGGTAAGAACTTACTCTTAGAACCTAACATGTTTTCTTCATGAGGCTTATTTAACAGATTTTGATAAAATATTGTGGGATTGTTCAAGGACTTTTGTTTGCGTAAAACTATTTCAATTTTGTGCAAGGACTTTTGTTTGCATAAAACTATTTCAATTTTGTGCATTTGGTAGGAGTTATAAAGTGGTGGATTTTAGATAGGTATCTGTTCAAGAATTTCATTATGAACCCTATAAATTTTTGTCTGGCTGACTTGTAAACTAGGTCCATTTATGTTCTAACATGATTGTATCCATTTGTAATAGAATCCCCTATCTAATCATAAAAATGCAAACATACCACTTTTACTTCTTAGCAAAAATCTTTGCTACAGATAATCAGATTCTACAGCACACATCTAAGTAATTAGCAGAATCTAAAGAACCTGGATTTCTCACCAGTTTACATTTTTTCAACGCAGAAGAGTTACGAAGGTCCTCCTCTAAAGGACTCAATTCTAGTATACTTTATTCCTCAAGAGAACATGTAACATGTAGGAATTTGGTGTTCCTATTCTTTATACTTAATTTAAGTCTTTAGTTCCAGTGAGAATAAATTCAGGTTTGTGACCCTCTTTTTTTTTCCCCACAATATTTGTGGATAGGATAAAAAGCAAGGGAAGAAAAGAAGGAAAAAGAAGTACCGCTCCTCACGGAAATCTTCAGCAAGCTCAACTTCTGAATCAGACTCAGACAGCAAGGTAACTATGAATTGCCCTTGGCAAGTTTTTTTGATCTGTGTTATAAAGACACAAACATATATAACTTTAACATATTAAAATTTTTAATCTTCCATATTTAAAGCCATGCATTGCTACTGTAGTTGAGCTGTACTTTTATCTTCCAGGTGAATTCAGGAATCTACTTTATTCCAGCAATATTTTATTTTTTCTGAATTCAAACATATGCAGCTTTTGTGCTGCTCAAATGTTTTGTTTAATAATGCATTAACACTTAAAAAAATAAAATGTTCTGTGTGATTCTTGTGATTATGCTATTTAACTGAACACCATTGGAGAAAATGCAGATACTGCAGCATATCAGTAGCCAGTTGCCTTTCTAAATATCTGTGGACTGAGTAGTTTCCTGTCAGAGAACTGAGACTTTCCCAGATGCATATTAAACTGAGGGTATCTTCCTTTTCTGAATGTAGAGCAATGTAGGTGCACAGGGTTACTGATCACAAAACAAAAAAGCGGACAAGAAACATGAAGCAATTTGTTCTGCTCTGTTAGCATTTTCCTGTGTTACAGTGAGTAGTGTCCTGAGTTCAGTTAGAGTAAATTCATTTTTAGTAGCTAGTGTAGTGTACTGGCCTAAATATTTATAATGTTGTTAAGATTCTGTGTGTAGGCTTTTATCACAGGCTTTCTCAGGAGTACCCAGTTCTGTGATACAAGTTGTAATGAATCACTGTTTGCATATACCTATGAATTTGTGCTAATGGGAGTTGGAAAACTGCTACATACATAAAGGGGCACAGAGATAGCCTTCCTGCTGAAGCTGGAAGGCAGAAAACTCCATGGAAATACCAGCCTGGTAGTGGAGATGGGCATGGCTAGAGAATAAAGACTCCAGACTGTTATGTGTGGTTACAGTATTTTAACTGCAAGGTAGAAAGAAAAACTTTGAAGAATGACTTTCAGTAGACAAAAAAAAAGACAATGCTTCAGTCTGCTTTTGGCATTCCTACCTTTTTCCTGAAATAATTTTGTCATGGTTTATGTTTTTCTTTCTATTTAGGACAGCACAAAAAAGAAAAGGTCAAAGGAAGATTATGAAAAAGAAAAGGTAACTTTACTGTTGAAATACATCAGAACTGTATCTTACATATATAGTGGAGCTGTCTCTCTTTTTTCTTTTTTTTTTCCTTTTTTAATATTGGATACCTGAATTTACACCTATAGAAATTGTCAAAAACTGCCCAATCAGAAGGTATTCAGTACCCCCAATTTGAATTCTAACTGGGTTCAGCTTGTTTTAGTAGTTGTTCTTAATGGAAACAGCTGGATCTCTTCATGTTACAAAAGTAAATGAGAAAATTTTCTGTAGTAGGTCAGTTGCATTCTAGTGTTTTGGGGTTTACCTTAAGCAGTCATATTGAGCTGAAATGTGTTTAGATATTTCAGTGGCATGCCTGGTAGGATACGGGCCTGTTGCTGTAAATAAAGGAACATCAAACAGAGGATATATATTTATTGAAATGTAGTCATAATTATAGATACTGTCCTTAAGCTGGCTTTGAAAAATTCTAGAATAAAAATTTATTTGCTGAAGAAGACAGCTTACTCTGGCTTCTTCTCTGAGCATGAAAACCCTCTCTCCTTCCCTCATCGGTTTTTATACACATCTCAGAACTTTGTTCTTTCCACTATGTTTAATTCAAATAATCACACTGACTTAAGTTTCAGTTATTTCTACCCTATGTGTAAGCTAACAGTTCTTTCAGAGTACATCAGTCTTTCTCTCCAGTTACCTTTCTTACCCCATTGGCCTCCACTACTCTAGTCAACAGTAATGACTTCGATGTACAAATTCTCCCTTGCATAAGGCAAAATTGGTTTTTTTTCCTTGCTTCTGCTTCCATGGTACAGTTTCCATTTCCCACCAACTGCTTTTAACTTTGAGTTGCTTCTTTTCAAAAACTGTAGCCCCTTGGTTAAGCTGTAATGCTACTTACAAATCCAGAAGCAAAGGTTATTTGGACTTAGAGGTCTTCCCCTATCTGAAGATGCCCTGTCTATCAAATTTTTCTGGTTTCTGGCCTTAGAAATTGAGTGGAAGAAAGTAACTTCAGTCTTAGGAAAACTTTGCCTAGTCCACAGCACAGGCAGGGAAGGGGGGTGTCAGTGTAGCTTGTCAGAGCAATCTCATGCAGTATCCAAATTTTAAAAATGAAAGAAGACTTTACATATACTGAGATTATGTATGAAGCATTGAAGTGCAGCCAGCAGGGACAGCTTGTTCTGGTCAGACATAAATAAGAGGGAGCTTTTTCCTTTAATTTCATCAACTAGCAAGAGTCTAAATATCTTAAATTTACTCAGTAGTATTTAAAGGTGTTGAAACACTTTCTTTTCAAATGCTTACTCCTTCCTATGTTATTATTTAAAATATGAGACTGTATTGTAGTATTCTTCCTCTCATTTTTTGAAGGCTGCTATAATTTGGTAACAAGAGAAAGGAATATACAGAAAAGTAATATTTCCACTAAAAGCATTTTACCAGTTTGTAGGGTAATTTGTTGATGATTAATAATTAGTTTAATGTCAACAATATTTAAAAATATTTCATAACTTAGAAATAGTATTTCAATCTAAGTTCTAAGCTAAAGTTTTCTAAAATTTTAAAGGTCTTACTTTAGTTACAATTCTATTAATTTGTGTAGGAAAGCAAAAATCACCACAGGAAAAGGAAGAAAGCTGATCGTGGTGATGGACCTGCATCATCAGAATCCTTATCAGAATCGGATCAGACAGAGGAGGTCAGTGTGAAATCTCAATTTCAAATGTTATAATGCTTTTAGTTCATTGATTCGCACAAGTGAATGAGCTACCTCAGATTTAATATATTGTTCAAACCGATCTGCTCTGTGTAGATGAACTCATGGGGTATAGCACACTCAAAGTTGTTTATTTTTCTCTAATAAAAACTTTTAGGAAGAATTGTTTAGTAGAGCTCTTATCACCTACAGGTCACTTTGAAACAATTTTCTAGAGAATTTTCAACATTTTGTGGATATTTTAGAGCTCAGTGAAATGAGGCTAATGATTGGTGGGATGTCCTTCACACAATTTCTGACTGATGTATGTGAATACATAGGCAAAACAGCTAAAGCTTTTTTACTCCATTTTCCAGTGATTGAAGAAATTTTGGACAGAATAATCTCACCCTTGTGTGTATCTATTTTAAGGATTTGTATTCTTGAAGGATTAGAAAATTTGGGAAGGTTCCAACGTCACATATTTCATTAAGAACTTTTACCACATTCTTAGCATAATATCTTAACCTTTATATCTCTACTGTTTCTTTTTCTGCTATGTGTTAAAGGTGGAGTGTGTTCCTAAATTGGATATTTATAGGATAGTGTTTATGCTAGAGTATAATACAGATAACTGGTGAATTGTTCAGTATGTTCTACCACTGTTGTGCCATTATCATTCACTTATATGCAGCAAAAGCTCAAACTTTTATTGAAAAGCACATTTCCGAAGCTGCTCTCCGATTACATTTGAATTCATTCATTGTTTTTAGGTGCAGGCAAAAAAGAAGAAAAATAATGAGGAGAAAGATAAAACAGCAAGTATCCTTCTTTCTCATACTGTAGTTTTAGGATATATTCAATTTCAGAGTTTTTAGTAATACAGATGTTTTAGATCAAATGTTTTCTGTCACATGAATCTAAATTAACAATTTCTCTGATGAAGTAATTTTTTCACTTGTTGAACTATACAGGAAGACTTTGTTGCTATAGGTATTTGTCACTACATAGATACATGTGACTTGAGATTTATATAAGATTAACACTTGCTGTAGCATATATTTTACTCTGTATAAACCTACTAGAACTACTAATACCTGTACAGCATTCAGTAGGGTAGCAGTTTGCCACACAGACATCAGCGGTGGTCCTCTGGTAGTGTTGTGTACAATTCTTCTTGGTGAGCCCACACTACTAGACCATGGTGCAAGTGCTGGAGATTCTAGCCAAGTGTAGTTAACTGTTTAATTTTGCAGAGTAAATGTAAGCATTTATTTTAAATATGTAAATTCTATTATTATAGAATAAGTTATAGTTATTTCTAGAAATAACTATAGAAATAGTTATTTCTATATATGTAAGATGTTGCTGCTTGTCAAAGCACTCATTTAGTACTTTCTCAGAAATCTGTACCGTAAATTATTTCAGAGTGGGAAATGTAATAGTGACAGTGATAAGTTAAGAAATAGCCAGACCACAATGGAGATAAATTCAGGACTTCTCATAGTAGTGCAAATTGCTGGGTAAAATAAGAGTTTTCTTTTTGTGGTTTCTCAATAGGTTTTTACAGAAGTCTTGTTTGTAATGGCTTTGTAAGGGTATAGTTTCTGTGCTCTCATTTTGCATTTACAGAACTTAATAGTTGGCAATTTTATTATACAATAACATCCCTGTAATTTTTTTTAATATATATATTTTTAGGATAAATCAAAAAAGAGAAAGAAGCACAAGAAACATGGTAAAAAGAAGAAAAAGAAGATTGCTGGTTCAAATTCAGATTCGGAATAATATTTTAAAAAACCCAAGACTATCAACAGAAGTGCAATGACTAAAGGAAACTTAAACTGTGAAATGACAGCAAACTTTACCAAACTGCATGAGTTTTCCTGTGTTTTAGAAATATTCCTAATCTTTCAGTAGCCAGCCAGATGCAGCTGCGCTGGGAAAGACCATTGTTATTGCCTGCTGCTTAATACATGAGGTACAACTTTTATAGAATTCCAGTAAGCAGTGTTAGATGTTTGAAATGATATGAGATGGTAGTCCAGCTGAGGTGTAAAATATTGGAAAATAAGAGTTAAACTTTTTAGATAGTAAAAGTAGTCTTTTAAAGCATTAGTAATAGTCTTTTATTTGTAAATTAGGACAAATAAAATCCCAAGTTCATCCTGCTGGTTAATATTATCCATAAACAGCTACCCGCTGGTGTCTGCTTAATGGCATTTACAAAATGGGAAATTAATGATAACATTTAAAAAGCTGCCTTTGTAGAAATGTTTATCATCTGCCCCATTACCATCTTCATGCTTATGAGAAAGGGAATGCTACTATTTTGGCTAACTGAATAGGGTGCCTTTGCCTTTGATTCTTGCAAATCTCTGCTACTCTTGATAAGCATCTCTGATTCTAGGGAAGCCCAAGCTCTTATCAGCAAGACCTCTTCTGAATAAGCAGTTCTGGGCTCCTAAGCATGTGCTTCTGCATTAAGCAAGAGCAATGACATTTTGCAGTATAACTGACATTCAAAACCTGAAGATTTTACCTCTGCTTCTTTGAAATGGCGATAGATCTTTGCTAGTAAATACGCGTGTTTCATTTAATGTCATTTTGGTTTAGTTGAACACTTCTTGCAAACACTGGTAGCTTTCTTTGCGTTACCTTTAGAATTGTTTTGCATGATTGTACCATTTTCTAAATTGACGAAATGCAGGTAATCATCTGTTGTAACCAGTTCTATGAATCATGTTCCACATACAGAGTTTCATGTATGTATTTAGTTATTCTTATAGTTCATTGCTGTGTTTAAGGGCACACTTGCTGAAGATATTTAGCATGTAAAAAGCAGGGTTTTGATACCTTAACAGCTTCATATTGAAGCTGATTTTACTCTTAAGCAAGTTCAGTGGCAGACCTGTTACGTGATGTGTCTTGTAAGATTAAAAAAACTACTGCCAGAATCTCATTAAAGATACTGTTTAAACAGTTTGTATTTATATTTTTGTACTTGAGGGCTACAGAATGTTGACCTAAATCATAAAGCTGTTTAAATTACTTGCTTTAGAAATTGGAGGGAGGGGGTGGACACTTTCATAAATTAAATGTGCACACCAGAAAACGGATGCAACTGTTTGATTTTAGGTTTTGCATGGTTCCCCATTATATCCCCTATTGAAGCATCCATTGCTGGGCCTCCTGTTAACCTTTAAAACTGCATGTCCATCCAGAGCTGTCAGATACAGATTGTTCCCCTGATCACCCCTTTTCTAAGTGCACAGGTGGAGCTAAATTAAAACTTAACTGTTGTATACAGATGTTTCAAATACTGTATTGCCAAGATTTCAAGACCTTTCAGACCTTATTATTAGTCTGAGAACCATAACTGAAACCTGGGGTAGTAAGATGATCTTGTGTTGCTGTTGTACAGAGAAATTTACTTTTCAAATTAAGTTCTTGGAAAATGCAACCGTTGAGTTGCGGCAATGTCCCTCTAAACTATCATAAGACTATTTTGATCAAATGTTTTATACAGTTGGGCTTGATGTTACTGATTTTAGACACTGTTTTGTCAGTGAGGTTAAAATAAAGGCAAAGTGCAGTGAACAATAGGCATTTGGTTTGGGGTTTGTGTATGAGTTTTTTGTTGGGATTGTTTTAGTTTTAAGTTGTGATGTTGCAGTTTGGTAAAAGAACTTGTAATGAACCGCACCAGAAGTGCTCTGTCCTGTGTGATACTTTATTTGACTTTTACACAACTACCTGCAACAGAAAGAAAAAAAATGGAAATGAAAGCCCCAGTCTTCCAAATACGTAGCCCAGTACATCCCTTTAATTGTCCAAGTGCACCTGTTTGTTCTGCTGGGCTGTGTGCTTCAGGTGCTGCTGTCACACTTCACAAGGGCCACACCTGCTGAGGGGCTGGCGGGGCTTTGCCAGTTAGCAGCAAAGCTGCTTTAATGCCATCACTCAACAGATATGTTGCAACTCCTCTTGCCTTCTCTTTCTCAAGGAAAAGCCTGGTCACAGCCCTTCAGCTTTCCCGATGTGTGCAGGCCGAGCACCCAAGAAGGTGAGGGGGGTCTCAGGGGGCACCCCATGGGCAGCACTTCGATTTCAGCCGTGGGACAATGCAGGGAATGAGCAACGTGGGGACAAAAGCATTTTAATAGCTTGTTGTGCTGTGACAGCAGCAGGGCGCGTGGTATGGCGTGGAGTATTTGACTTCACCTCTTTGGCATTCAGTTACTTTCTTTCCCCCAGCTGCTCTCTTCTAATACACGGTAAAATTGTGTTTGTGACTGACGCGCCGGCAGCCCCGAGCACCGGGCCGCGTCCGCCCCGCCCTCGTTGCCCGGGCAGCGGCGGCAGGAGGGACGGAGCCGCCGCCATGAGCAGGAAGAGGCTGCAGCAGCTGGTGGACGCGCTGGGCCCACACGCCAGGCACTGTGAGTCTCTCCCCAGGTCCGACACACGGCCCCGGGCTGCAGGAGCCGCGTCTCCGCCGGCGGCGGAGGGGCGTTCGCGGCCTGCCTTTGCCCGCCACGGGCCTTCTGTGGCCCTGTTCAGGCACACCCACACCCGCCCCCGACCGGCCGGTTCCCGCCACAGCCTCGGGACCAGCGGGGGCAGGGGCGGGGAGGCAGGCTTTGTGCCTGACGCTTCTTTTTGACTGCTGTGTGTCGATGCCGAGTTATAACGTCTATTTGCTTGTGTTTCGACCGGGCAGTTAACAAAACCGAAGTGGAACATCTGATCAAGCTCTTCGACGTGCTGGTGGCCAAGTCCAGCAACCGCTTTGCTGCTGTTGGCTTTGACCGTAACTTGTTCAGACACACGCTGCACATGGAGTTTGGCCTGATGGATGACATGATCCTGGACAGAGGTGAGACATGTAGCTCCAAAAAAGATCAAAGGTTTTAGTTGTACCTCGTTGGCCTGATGAGCATGCCTTGGCAAAATGGTGCCATCTCAGCCCTGTAAGGACAGCAAATGAAGTGCTATGCTTAGTAGCCACTGAGTAAAAGATAACTTGTTTTTTCCAGCAGAGTAGTTTTCCCTTCATTAGGATAGCTCATACTTTTCTGGGGCTACTAACCAGAGCCATTTGTAGGGCTGTCTGATGGCTTTCTATCCCAGTCACTGGAGTGTCACAACAGAACAGGGAAGCATGGTGTAAGCAAGCACAATTGTTTCTCCAGGGCTGCTTCTGGGAGCTGCAGTCATTGCTGCTGGTGGACCCCTCAGGCTCAGGCTTGGAGGTCACAGAAAAGCATTCTCTCGGAGTGGGTATCCTCTGGTATAGTGGTACTGTGAACAGCACTGAAGGGACTAAGCAGACAGTGCAGGGAGGTGAGAGTAACAAGCCAAATAACCTCTTGAAAATATAGTGATTTCACAGATTAGTTACACAAGGGCCACATTTGCAGTTGCTGTGAAAGTCACATGAATGCTCTGATGTACAGGTGCATCCTGTGCTCCTGTGGAGGAGGCACGAGTCTGCCATTCTGCTCAGGCTTAGGCTGCCAGGAACCACTCCTTGGCTCAACTTTCTCCTGTTTATTAGAGTGGTGGGTGGTATTTAAATACCATGAAAAAAAAAGCTTCTTGCCGTTTTATGCAAGAAGTCAAGTGTGGCTTGAGAAATACCTTTCACAGACACATTCTTAAAAATTATTTTAATGCTCACGTGCAAGGGGGCTGATCTCAGTTTGCAAAAGCAAACCTGTTGTTTTCTAATTCCAAAATGCTTGGCTCTGCATGTAGAGGTCTCCCTGTAGCAGACTTACTAATTAACATTCTGAAACATGAATTGTTTTAGATATTAGATGAATTTGCTTTGAATTACACTTTGGATTTGAAGTACTACATTACAGGCTGTACAAATACTGAAGCTGCAGGACTGAAAGTTCCTTAATTCAGGGAAGGAAGAAGGGAAAAAAAAAGGGTTTTGGTATGTTAAAGACAAGAGGTTGTTTTTATGTATTATTTCTGAGACAACCTAGTTATTAAAATTGTCTTCTACATGAAAATATGCCTTAGTGTAATTTGGTTTACACCTGCATGGAAGCATACTTCCTCTAGCTATTTATGTCAGGAAAGCAACAACTAAAACAAAAAATCTTACAGTTCTGGTGTGGAAGAGCAGTAGACTGAGGTGTGAAATTCCCTTAGTTGTTATGGCTTAGAAATATTCAGGAAGGGTAATCATACCTTAATAAAAGTAACAAATTGTCTTTAGAAAAAATAGGTGGTTATATTTTCATTGAATTTAATAAAATATTATTTTTCTTTTTAATTTCTCTAATATATGTTTAATGTATATTATCCACTTCCCAGTATTCCGCACTTTTGATAGAGACAACGATAGCTGCGTCAATGTGATGGAATGGGTGGAAGGCTTGTCAGTATTTCTTCGGGGGACATTGGAAGAAAGGATTAAATGTAATGTTTATCTGTATGGTACTATTTAGTAGTAATCATTGAATTAATGACTATTAAATTATGCATTGCTTTGGTTATAATTTAGATACTCTTCTATGGTAAGAGTTGGTAATTGAAGAGTTTTCTTCTGTATGTTTAAAAGGAGTTCTCAAACGGCTTCTCCAAGACAGATTTTTCTGTGCAAACTGCTGTTCTCACAGCTGCCACCTTATTTTGGTGCTGACAAAAAACTAGTATTTAAACTGGAGCTTGTTCTACAGGGTACAGTTGTGATGGAATGTTTTGTATATGCACACACAGAATGAGAAGCAGATGTAGCTCAGGGGTGATTGTGGCTAATCTCGGGAAAACTAAGACCTGTGCCTGGCACGATTGGGAACATAGCAGCAGTTGCGTTAGATATAGCAGTTCTTCAGTTTGGAAGCATTGATGGAAAAAATGTGAGTCTGTAAGATGTTTGTGAGAACCTCCACAATGATCATGAAGAAACAGGAGAAAAAGTAGCAAGAACTAGAATTTTAAGCAGCCGGCAGGAGGGGGTGTAAGGAGGGAGGTGTAGGAGGGAAAAGTATAATAGAAAAAGAAGAATGACAGTGTGTTGTTTCCATAGGTCCCAGGTTGCAGCATCAGCCATACCTAGTGCACTATATAAATTAATCTGGAAGGAGGCCTGGGATGTCACAGCATTAGGTTGTACGCTCAGATTGTAATTTAGTATGTTGGTGCAACTACAGGCAGTAAAATCCACAGCCCTGCTGCAGGCACTATCGAATATCCTAGTGAGTAGTGATACACAGTGTTGTCTGCCCTAAGTGTATACCAGTTCCATTTTTCACTGCAGGCTTAGTCTCTGTCAGAAAAAAAAAAAAAAAACAAAACAAACATAACAACAAACTGATTGTTTTCTTGAAACAAAATAAGAGGGTTTTTTAAATAGGTTTTGTGAATGATAGTGTATTTTATTATAGTCATAAATATCTGGTTCCAGGGAGATAGAAACAATTAGACAATAAATTAGGCAGGTGTTAATTTTTAAAAGCGTTAACAGAAATTTCCTCTTTGTGTTAGGGGCACTTCAGTTCTCTTTGCTATGCTAGTACAGCTTATTCTTTTTTCCTTTACTTTTGTAATATAGCTTCTGAAATTACTGGGATATATTTTGTAGGTATAAAGCCCCTCTGATATAGACTGCTGGTCCAATGGGAAATGGGCTTCTAAACCACAACTTTGTTTATATTCTAAATTGACACTTTTAGAGACATTCAAATCTGTAAGTTACTGTGATTTCTGTGAACTGAAGATAATTTACTTGAGCAGAAAGATTTTAACCATGAACATAAATAACCAATAATTGACTAGTGTGTGTATATATATATATATTTCAAAATATGGCATATAGCTCACAGATAAATGTGGCTCAGTAGTTATACTGCACAAAATACAGTTCACATTCTCTGTCTATAGGTGACTTAATGATGGTATAGTTTGTATGAGCTTTAAACTGATTTGTCTTCCAAAAAGACTGTTTTGAGGTTTATGACCTGAATGGTGATGGATACATCTCAAGAGAGGAAATGTTTCAAATGCTGAAAAACAGCCTTCTCAAACAACCGTCAGAAGAAGATCCTGATGAGGGAATTAAGGACTTGGTAGATATAGCACTGAAGAAAATGGCAAGTACTTACTCATTGTGATCCTTGATTGTCTTTCGGATATTTATTAACTGAACATCAGAATGTTCCTTTGAAGTAACTAGATACTGTGACTGCTTTATAGTGGGATTGTGAGCCACGGAGTAGGTTCCATACATAAGATAAATGAGTCTCCTAAGGAAAGGCAGAAGTACAATACAGATCTAGTAAGTTCCAGTTCATTATCCTCATGTGACAATTATGTGAATGCATTACAAAATTTACATATAAACTAGCACATGTATGTGTGCATGCACACATGTGCATGCCCTGTCTAAAGAAAATCCCAGGCAGAAGCAGATAATTCAACAGTGTAATCTGCATTTCTTTCAGTGTTAGGCATTAGCACTAACTTTATTAAATATGGGGTTTTGTCAATTAATCATTAAACGTCTCTATCCAGCTTACATATTCTGGTAGAATAGTAACCTCAAGGTTACTAATGTGAAACTTGTCTTAACTGTGATTAAGCTAGGATGTCCAGATCAGCCATGGACTGTTTCAGCATTTTCAATGAATCAAAAAACACGACCGCCCCCTCCTATGGGAACGGGATGTTCCAAAAACTCACTTAAAACACATCTTGAATCCCAACTCCTTTTATTTAACCCTGTTTTCTATTTCTCTGGCCCACCCATTTTGCACACCCTCAGCTGAAAGGTCCATCTTAGCTTTAGTTCTTCAAAGTGCTGATTCTAGTTTCCTGCAGTAAGCAAGCTCTAACTCAGCAATTTGTTAATCTTTGGAGCACCTACACGCTCAGCTTTCCTGGAGGCTGCAGCCAGAATGAATACCCTCATGTCTGGTCAGTTGATAAGTGGGCTGTGCTCACCCAGGCACAAGCAATATCCTGTTGACATAATGAAATCTTCATATATGTAAGAACATATATGAACTATATTACTATATAGAAACTAATCCTGTTACATAAGAACTTAAGGAAGAGCTAATACCTGTTTGAAGAATATCCAGACCTGTTTTGACTGCTAGGAAGTTGTCCAAGTAGGATATTGTGGATTGCTGCCCATGTCAAATAGTTAAACAACTAATTACTAGATACCAAAAAATGTCTTTGTGGAGACTGAGCAATTGTCTGGAAGTACAGCTGCATTGTGACTAAACATACATCCAGTCCCATGGTAATTATTAATATGTAAAAGTATAATGAACATGGTCATGCCCTGCTCTCCCCTGTGTTGAGTGTAAAGGCCAGTGTACCCAGCCACTTCTGACTCTCTCAAGCATTCAGTGCCAAACTTTCCTGTTCAGGACCCTTTGCATAGCTCCTTGCCTCAGCTTTTCTGACCACTAGAACCTGTGTTCCCTGCCTGTTTCCCAGATGTTGTGGTTCCATGAATGGTCTTCAAAATTTTTGATTTGGCCCCATGCCTTGAATGTTAGTCATATCCACCCACATATCTTCACATAAAGCCTTTATTTTATATGGCTTTAAGAAGTACTTCTCTCACTGTAGCATTTGTGGTTTTAAGCTGCTATGTCAGTAGGAACAGGAGGTTTTCAAATTGCAGAAATACTGAAAACACAAAGATGATTTTTCTCCCCCAGAGGAGTGTCCTGCCAAGCTGGGATTCTGCAGTACGAAAGAAGTGGTCTGGCACTGGCGCACTCCACTGCATGCTTCTGGGTGGTGAAAAGACAGGGCAGAACCGTGCCTACAATAGAACACACCAGGGTAAAGCACTGCCAGTCTCATGAGTAGGGTGTGGGTACAGTCGTGATGTAAATACAAATACAGAATATCTCCAAACAATTTCTCTTACTTTTGATGTATCTCAGTGGAACCATGGTAGAGATTCTTATTTCAGCCTCTTCCCATGTTAAAAGTTTGGCCTTCTCCAGAATTCTGTTAGCAAAGCCATGTGGGACAGTTGAGCTTTCTCCACCATTTATGACTTAGGTAGAAACAAATGATACAGATCTTGTCTGAGCAGAGACTGATGGCGTAAAGAAAATTATTTTTGCATACAATCAATTAAAATAAAATCTGTATTGCCAAAGCACCCATTAAACAAAAAATACTACTCCCAGTAATCAACCATTGCTGAATGGTTGCCTTCCTTTTGTAGGACTATGATCATGACGGCAAGCTCTCATTTAGAGACTTTGAAAAAGCAGTCAGAGATGAAAATCTTCTCTTGGAAGCCTTTGGATCCTGTTTGCCAGACATAAAGGTACATCAACTCGAGTTTAAAAGTACATGCAAGACTTTCTGTACTGTTGTTAAAGAGATGTACATATTACAGCATTAACTGTCATTACCTGGGGGGCCTGATGAAGTCAACTGATAAATGCTTTTGGTTGTGAGGTATGTATGTGCCAAGCCTGTATTTTTTTTTGTTTGTCAGTGCCACTGACATCACCCCTTCCTTACAGCCTGTTTTGGGAGAGGCCAGTAACGTTCAGGAAAAATGAACTCAAAAGCGTCCATGTCACAGTGTGGTACTGCTGTTTTTTTAATTACACCTAACTGGCCTTTACTTATTAGCAATACACCTCATCCAATTTAGAATTATTTTAAGATAGTAGTTTAAACATGCTCACTACGCTGGTCTTAAGTTCAATTGGGAAGAGCATTTCTGCTCTAAAACCAAGAAAAAACCAAACAGCCTAATAAAAGAATTATTATTGTATTTGAACTGCATGTCATTTTTAAATACTAGAAGTTGTACCTTCTGAGAGCTGGAAAGAATAATTCTGAAATACATGCTGTAATTCCTAGCAACAGAAAAATTGTGTAAGTTTGGAAACTTGGGTTATCACTTGCTGGAAACCTACCCTTTTGCCAGCTCCCCTACCTGGTAGGCTGGAGGACAGGAAGGAGTCTGGCAGCTGTGACTGCAGGCTGTGTTGTATCACAGCAGCTGCAGAGCAGCTGTTAGCAAAACCCAGACTTCTGGCAGGCTGTCAAAAGACTCAATTTGGGAAACTGGGTCCCTGCTTTGGGAAAACCCAGGTAACCACTCTATATTTTACACCGCTGAAAAGCTTTTAAAATTTTCTAAAAACATTTACATTAATTAGTGTGGGAAAATTACTTGTTTTCTGTCAGTGTTGCTGATAAAGCAGGTATTTTTACCCCTTCACACAAAGTACTCATTTGAACTTTAATATATTTTTGAAAAATGTAACAATGTACTACTTACCTTAAGTTCTGCAAGGAGTCTGCAGATATTCCATGAGCTGATTCCTTACGTACACCTGCACCATGTCAGTCCTGCCAGCCTCAGCATGGTGCACCCACGTCCCAGGCCACTTCTGTGGAGGCCCCTTAGCACTCTCACTCCAGGGCTGTTACAACAGTTTCTCATCAGCACCAAGGGGAGCTTCACTGCTTGCACCGAGTCATCCCAGTCTCTGGCATTCCTGCCTCCAGCCAGTTTAACTCCCTCTGCAGCTGGGCCTCGGTGCCCAGGGCACTGTCAATACTTACACAGTTCAGTTTAACATCTCTTCTGATTACATTTAAATTATTTAGTTAATTGAAAATTAACTTAAGTGGCTTGGGTTTGGTTTGTTTGTTTTTTTTTAACAGAACGTTATGGCGTTTGAACAGAAAGCTTTCCAGGATACTCATAAACTCTAACTCCAAGGGGACTACTGTTGCAAGAAGCTTTTTCTTCACCACTTTTCATAGTATAGTAAAACTTCAAACTAATATTAAGATTCAGTCTTCCTTTACTGTAAAAGCTACTGAGTAAGTCGCATTTACTTTTGTTAACTTCCTAAATACACTTCTTCAATGAGTTATGAAATATGTTTTACTAAGAGGAACACAGGACAAGATTGCACCAGTATTACATTACAGAGGTTTGTTCGTTCCAAGAAACAAACTGATAACAGTTTTTAACAGAGAATTGCTTGGAAATAAAATATAAAATAGTTTTATTTTTTACATTATAAAAAAAAAGTGGTTTAAACTATAACCTTGAAAAAGATGCCTGCAGTATCTATATTCTTCTCCTCTGCTTTACAAGTGATTTGGCTGAGTTAGTCTCTGGCTTTTCCACAGATGTTCTTGAAACAGAATCTGCTACCTGAATTAGGAAAGAAAAAATTCTTAGTAAACTGCAACCAATGCTTTAAGGTAGAATTAAGGCCAAGTCTCCAACATTTAGAGTGTTAGGGAGGATATTTTGCTACAATCACACTTGAATTTTCCTGCAGAAAGAGCTAAAAATAACAAAGGCAGCATTAAGCACACAGTGAAATTTAGAAAAAAGTGTTAGCAGTACTGATTTTGTATTTTAACCCCCAAAAACTGATTTCAGATACTGAGTAACTGACTTATTTATCACCCTTCTCCGTACTTATCAGTTTGATTGGAGAGAAGCTCTTACAAGTAAGTCTAGTTATAGTCAAGGGAGCTTTTTCATATCTGAAGGGAGCTTTATCAGGAGTGTTTGACCTGCTAATTGATTACCATCCTCCATAAAATCTTACATACTATAAGGCACGAGGATTTGTGGTTCTATATATCTTTGGCAGCAAAGTTACATTCAACTATAACTCTGTTACTTTTCACTCCCTTTCAACCAGAAACAAGATACAAGTCCCATTCTGGAGTCAGCAGGACTACCTGCAAAGTTCTATTGTGCTTCCCCACGTGGAAAAAAGTGGGGCTTACTAAAACATCAGTTAGGACCATGGACTGGCACTTAAGCCTTCTGACATGTAGTAAGAGGTACAGAGTAGAATGGCCTGGAATACTCTACACTATGAAATCATTCAATAGTAAGACAGCTAACTTCAAATAGCAAATAAACTAATAGTACTGAATAAAAGTTGAATTAAGTTATCTTAGAGTCTCTATTTTTTCATGGAATACAAGTACATAATATGTACATTTGAAAATATCAGAACTTCGAGAATCCATACCTCTTTCAGCTTATTTCTAATTAATGTAGCTGAAGTATTCAATGAATCATCCTCCATATCCACTTTAGGTATTTCTGGTAGCTGTGGACCAATAATTACTTCAGTATTGTCCGCATTTGTTCCAATGAGAGAAAACTTGGTACCTTCTTCTCTCTTCCTCTTACGCTCTTGCAGGTGAGTTGTCCGAGGCAGAAACCTATCAACTCCATTATCAATCTGAACTGTTCTTTGCTGGGCAAAAGGAATTGGTGGAAGGTGTCCTCCTGGCTGTACATTTACAGTCAGGGATGTGCTTTGACCAAAGTGCCCAGAAGTTTCAGCGCAATTGTTATCATACTGGGGAAATGTCAACAGGCTCCGATTAAGATTCACAGATGGATATTCTGTGTTTTGGGATAGCCTGTGAGAGCTTGTAAAACTGGACGGACCCCAGTTAGAAGTCATGTGTGACCCTGGTGTACTCCACAGGCAGTCAGAGTTCTTTGAGATGGTCTTCTCAGGACCCTCTACATTCTTGAACACAAAGCAATCTTTAAAACAACAACAACAAAAAAGTAGCTTCACTATTTCATGCAATTATTAGTTCTAACACGTAAGAAGAATCATTTAATATAATTACATAAGCGGTACCAGTGATGCTTCATACCCAGTCACCTTTCTGTGATTCTTTTTTCCTAAGTGGCACCTCTCAGACTGAAGGTTTTCAGCCTGGTCCCTCAGCTGGTTTGTAAGGAATGCCCGAGAAGAAGCATTGTGGCTATTTTGACAATATGAGGAAAACATTTCTAATGTTGCAAATTTTTACCTCCAGTTACAGTTTCAGGAAAGACAGGCTATTTTGCAACATTGGGAAAAAAACATAATAAACATGTTTTGCTGTTAAAAATCAGTTATTTTATTCCCTTTAAATATCCTCATGCAATGAAAAATGGTATCAAAGTACCTAAGTATGAGAAATAAGAAGCCCATGCTTGGCCATTTGCTTACTTCTCAGCTTGCCCAGTCTTCAGTACTGCCTGGGAACTCTGCAGCACAGTAGCCTTTGCAAACCCAGCCCATTCCTGGTATTCCTCCAGTGCCAATACCCATGCTGGAGAATTTTTTTTGTGAAGGTTCTGTTACAGTCACCTTCTTTACAAGCTGTGCCTCTGAGCATACCTGGTTAAGCTGGAACAAGGGTGAAAATGCAATCCCAAATTTCCTGCCAGTGCTTGAAATTTCTGGTAATATTTTTAAAAGAAAATGCTTTTGTTGTTAAAGCTTAAGCATTTCCTTATTTTGGTCTTAACCAGAAGCAAAAGGTTGTTTTGGAAATAAAAGAAACAGCACTCTAAATACTGAAAGATATTTCTATTCTGCTGCAAACATACTTAAAATGCATCTTTAAAACAGCCAGACACCAAGCATTTTTTTAATGGGCACTTGAACCAAAACCACACCAATCACTGAAGTGAGATGTTAAATGTCTAGAGGAAATTTAATTACAAACCTCTTTGTTTTGTTGCTTTTGCTATGTATCTTCTTCTGTCCTGCAACTTCTCCCTGGTTTCTTGGACTGTTTCAAATTCTGGAGCATAGCACACATGTAGCAAACTACCAAAGAAACTTCGCTCATCCATTTTTTTCTTTGCCACCCTGAAGGGAATTAAATTATATGGGCAAAATTCAGGATTTTACTTCAGCTCTCTTAACAGATTGCAAATAAGGTGGTGTAAAAGATTAAGATGACAAGAGGCAGATAATGGCTTGTCCAATACCTTGCACATTGCAGTTTTTGGAATTTTATAAGATAAACTTCAGTAAATTGCTCCGCTGGATATTCATCTAGAGCATGATACTCTTCAATGGCACCATACAATGCAAATTGTTCAACTAATTCCTTCATAACACCCAATGCAGGAACTCCTTGTATTAGTAAGTAACGAGATTCCAAGTTGATAGTATAAACCTTAGGGGAAAAAAAAAAAAAGGTATTTAATGCATTCACATTCTTGCTTTACTGCAAAAGTAACATGTTTTCTGTGTTCTCTGTTGTCCCTCAAGACCTCCCAGGATGCTCAAAGTCCCTCTGTACTTGTTGACTGTACTCTTGCAAAAGCAGTAAGTGCAGCGTTATCTGGGACCTCTTCATCACTGAGCAGGAGCTGAAGAACCTTACTCAAAGTAGAACACAAATTAGAGTTGACTCTTCTCCATACAATCAGGGTACTGCCATTTACTGTGTAAAATCTTAAGTCTCTGACCAATTTCTGTACAAGACTGACTTAGTAACAAGTTAACAGGAGACACCAACAAAATAAAGAACAAACACTGAAACCTGTCTTGTTCACAGGCAGGATGCCACACAGGTAAAATGCACCCCAGTTCCTTGGGGTGGATCACGTGCGTGTAAAGCTGTCTCTTCACTAGTGTTCAAATGACCTATGTTTTTTTTTAAGACAGATACAAAGAAGACACTTAGCGAAGCAAGCAAGGTCTTCTCTTGCAGGTTAAAAAACCCAAACTACTGTTTTGTCTAACACATGACAATGTAACACAGACACTACAGAGAGTTCTGTGACAGCTCACTACATACAAGAGTATGTGAGATGAATGTAAATTCATTCTGATTTGGAAAAAAAAAAAAAAAGAAAAAGAAAAATTTAAGCCACACGAGCAAACATCTTTTTCAAAGTCCAGCAAATGCAGGACCAAGAAGGAACCACTCAGGAAAACAGCTGTCAGACTGCCATCATAAAAGATACTCTCTGCAAGTGGGTTGCATAAATTGTCCTTGTGATAGCAGCTTACTCCTGCCTGCTGTTGTTCCCAGGTCAGCCCTAGACGGTGCCGTTACAGCACACCATATGTTAAGAGCACACTCACAAAGCAAATCCATCTGTTTTGCTGCAGTAAGCCAGGCCCATGATGCGTGGCCTTCCCTCTTACCCCAGGAGCTGTTGGTCACCACAGCATAAATACAAAAGTGTCCCGATGCTCAGAGTCCTGCCGAGCTGTGACACTGCACCACTATGCACCGAACTGCATGATGGCTAACAATACTCAGCTCCTTCGCTTTGCTTCCACGGCTCTTAAATGCTGGGTTTGTATTTTGTGTGGGACCAGACTGTCGTCTGTGCACTGAGCACCTCCAAATGATTCACTTACAAAACACAACGTGGGAGTTAATACGTTTACCAGCCTACAACCACCCTTTCCAGCACCGAGGTGCCACTCTAAGGCTGGGAACCCCTCCGGGCAGGGTTTCCGCCGCCCGGACGGGTAGAGCTCTGGCTACAGCGCCGCCATCGTGACGCTTTAGCAGCCGACAGGCACGAAACGCCCACGCACTAAGGAACGAGCTCCCCCAAGGCCTAAGGCCAACCCTGCTTTGGTGCTGCGACCCCGAAGGGCCGGCCCGTCCCCACTGCCAGGTGGCTTCTGACGCCGAACGCCTGCCGCACGCCCCGGGGCAGGGAAGGGGGAACCACTGAAAGCCATCCAGAGCGGGAACGAGTACCCCCAAATGAGACCGGGCGGCGACGCGCCTGCAGCAGGGGAGCACCGGGAGCTCGGCGGCTGGGCGGGCTCACCGCCCCCCTCAGCCAACAAGCAGGGGCGGCCCCTGACACGGGGCCCGGTCCGGAGCCGGTCTCACCTTCACGGCGCGCGGCCTCCGCCCCTCCCGGTACTTGGCGCGCGACTCGCAGACGCCCAGCTGCACGTGATGCCTGCGGACATCCCCCAGCCTACCACCCGTCCCGCTGCTGCCGGCCGCCATCGTCCTATCACCCACCGCGCAGGCAGCCCTAGCCGCTCACCGAGAGCGCAAACAACAGACAGCGCTCCCATTGGC
>VXBZ01004858.1:936-162162 GCA_013399135.1 Heliornis fulica | reverse complement strand
CCGAGACGCAAATCGGCGGTGTGGATAAGCCAGACAGAAAAAGCCGAAGCCCTCGATGGAGAAGCCAATCGGAGGCAGGGAACGGGTATATGCCGAGCCCTGATTGGCCGGCAGCGGGCTGTACCATTGTCTGAGGGGAGTGATAGGNTTCTGGTCTCTCACCTCCGCCTGCAGCAGGTACCGGGCCGGCTCCGCTAGGAGCCGGGGCAGAGGGACGCCTCCCTCGGAGAGGACTGTGGGAGAGCACCGTGTCCCGTCCGTCCCCACTGGCACCCCGTTACTGTGGTGACACGAGGAGCCCTCACCACCCCAGCTGCGGTGCCGCTGTGGGGACGGAGAGCGCGCGTTCCCCCTGCAGGACCCTTCCCTCCCTCAGCAGAGACCAGGCGGCCCCTCAGGTGCAGCGCCTCAGAGCGGGAGCACCACGGGCCGGCCGCTCCTCTCACTTAAATGCAGCAGAGGTGCGCGCTTCTCCCCCAGCGCAGCCTTGCGCCCGGCTCCGCGCCCTGTGCTTTACACCAGCTGTCAGGGTAGCTCAGCGGGGTGTACCAAATAATGCGTCCGTTGATCTCCTGGGTAGGAGGCGAAGCGGTAAATCCGAGCGGAATCAGTATTCCTGGTGTCACTGAAGGTGGCGCTGCTCGTTCCTGTGTAGGAAGGGATCCGGCCACGGAAAACCCTTCAGGTCCGGGTTGTAACTCGGTGATCCTTGGGGTCCCTTCCAGCCCAGTCAAGTGTTGGGATCAGTCGCGGATACCCACCGTGGATCTGTAATACTGCTACACAGGTGGCAAGAGCCTGCGAGCATCCCTGCCGCCACGAGCGCAAGAATTAAGGATCTGCTGCCAGAATAGTCAGCTCGGAGGAAAAATGGCTCCAATGAGTGGGTGAAGAGTTGGAGAGCAGAGAAGGGATGGCAGCCACGGCCCTGGCAAAGCCTCTTGGCCAGGCTGGCTGCACCCTGTCACGTGGGTTTCCAGTAGCTAGAAAGGATACTTCACAAAAGCCAAACCATCCAGACTTTAAAAGCTTGTGTTTATTTCTTCTCTGGAGTAGTAGAAGAGAGGTTGTTTGGGTTGGAACAAGTCTGCTTCGTTCCTATTACAATTACTGGATGTTTAATGAATTTGCTGGCAAGAGAAAAGAAAGAGGAGTCTATATACATTGACATCTTATAGCGTCATTCTGTACATAGTTATGGTGGGCTCCTGCTTTTAGTTAACGTGATCAGCAAAATGCAAGTAGCTGACCTCTGAAATACTGATAGGAATCGTATATAACATGCAAACTCTTGAATAAAAATGTGACAATGGGGATAAGTAATTATGTTCGTAGATTACTCTAAGTAAATACTTAAAAAATGAAATCAAAAGCTAAATCTAATTGCAGCATGCATTAGATAAATGGGTGACAAAGTGGTCTACAAAACTCAGTGCTGTGTGAAGATTGTTACGGGTGGGGTGAAGCCTTATCTGTGTGAATACAAGGAAAAGCAATAAATTAAATATGATGTTTGCTAAAAGGATATTGGAATCATTGTAGATAGTCTCTGAAAATGTTTCCAGAGTTTTACCGGAAAGTCAACTAGTATTTTAAATTATTAAAATGCAGTTGAGAACAGCACAGAACATACTTCTGTGTTAAGGAGTAAATGTGTGGTGTATCCACAGTGTCCATTGTCTCAGTCCCTTAATATCCATAAAAATAATCATTTTTTTATGAGTTAAAAAAGGAAATTGCAGAAAATGTCACTTGGGTTATAGAATGTAGGATATAGCCTCTTTGTATGTAATGAACTGGACATTTTAAGATTCTTCAGTCTGGAGTCAAAATAGCTGAACAGTTCTAAAACAGATTGATAAAACAATTTTTGTTTGAGTTTGTGATTTGTGACTTATTTTAAATATTCTCCTGCTCATGAAAACACTGTTGGAGTCCATGAAAAAATTGCTAATAGAAACACCTTTTATTGACATGTAAATGCTGCAAGCTGTTGTTAGGGAATGTTAATTAAAATTGGACACTTAAAAAGCAGAAAATATTTTTAATCCATTTGATCTTTCTAATCACGTGCAATTTAGCTTGACTAATAGTCATCTTATTTAGCTTGTCTGATGTTAATTTATTTTGTTTCTTTGAAATTCACAGGGCCAAGCTGTGAAAGTATCCTGTGGTCATCAGCCTGTATTTTTGAGCTGGATGGAAATGAGGCATCGAGGTCACCAGGGTGAAAATATTGCAGAGATTAACAGACAGTTAGCAGAGAAACTTGGCATTACAGACAGAGAACAGGTTTGAAATGCAATGTTTTTATTATTATTATTTTTTAAATATAAGGTATATTGCAAGATACTTGAAATGGTCATCATCAACAAGTTAGCCATAATCTTATTGTTTCATGTATTTAGACAGTTAAATTATTTGTATCTGCTCATAAGAAAAGTTAACCTTCATGTAATGTATCAAATGTGAAAACATTTGTTCATTAAATCATTAATAATTGCCTAAATAATGTTAGAATAGGCTTATGGGTAGGTCTTTGCAAGGTTGGAGCCACTATGTGCAGTGCCATTAATTTTAGGGAAATACACTTTTAAGCAATGAAGTCATTTGGCAATTATTACTATATTTTGACTGGAGTTCCTGTTATTTTAAGGTAATTATTGACTTACTAAGTATTTCTTCTTGTTTGACTTCTTTGGGGTTTACATTTTAATCCCTGTTTTTTCTCCCCCTTCAACATACATCCACCTGTGTCCTCTCTCTTTGCACACGTATTTAATGGTATCCAAGAATAAGAGACCAATTTAAAGTTCTCGTAAAGGATTCTTCCATGGGACAGAAAAGATGCCCAAGAGGCAGGTGGAGCTTTCTAACACGGGAACATTAAAATCTCAACATCCAAGTTGTTTGTTTTGTTGTTTGGGGTTTTTTAAAATATTAACAGCTAGAGGTTTAAGCAAGCAAGAGTAGATAAGTGTTACTCTGTGCAGTGTTATTGTGTAGTATATTCCTATTCACCTATTCACTCCTATAGAAAATTTTATTCAGCATAAAAGACATCAAGGAACATGGCCCAAAGCACTGTATTCTCTAGTTTACTTTTTTAGCATGTTATCTCTAGAAATGTGGTATATATTTTCAAAACTTTACGATTTACTAGCTCAGCGCAAGGTAACTACCCTTTTTAGTTCTAGCTGTTAACAGCCTTCAAAAGAAAAACAGTTGACAAAGGAAATTTAAGAAAACCTTCCCCAGTTGTTGCCTGGTCATCTGTACATTCAAATGAATACGTGAATGATTAGGTAGTTTTGCCATTGGTTTGGATTCAGGAATTGCATGGTTGTTGTATTTCATGACAATATACCCCTATATTTACTATGCTGGGGAGAAGATCCTCTCAACTTTTGCTTCAAACTGAGGACCTAGAGGAATTTAAAATCAATTGTTACTTTTATAAAAGCTGACCTGAAAGAAATCTCTCATAGAGGACAGGTGACTGATTTTATCTGAAGATAAAATTAATGAAGCTTATTTTTAAATTTACAACATGATATTGTATCAAAATTATTACTTTCAAATGGAACCTTTGGTAAAATCGTACTTTTGAAATACATGGTTAATGCTTTCTTAGAATCTGAACCCACAAAAGCCTTTATCATTCCTCCAGACACACAGGACCTTAAATGTCTTCTGTGGAAATGGTGCTGGTGCCTATGAAACCATAAAGGAGCTAGTTTTGCTCTTGTGTTGTACTTTTTCCTCATTTCTTCATCTGTTTCTGCCTCATATAAATTTGTGCAAAACTTGACCATTTTTTCAGCATTCTGGAGTGCAGGAAATTTAAAAATTAAAATTAAAAAATGCAGAAACAGTTATGTGATCAATATGCATTAAAAATTGGTAGCTGTCAGCTAGTAAAGCTCTTGATGATTGTCACATTCCCTTCCAGTCACAGTGTGATGAAGCCCCCAGGCATGCCCAGTGCAATCCATTTCCAGTATGTTGCACATACAGAATATGTATGTGCAACATACTGGAATTCCCTGCTTATGTCATTAATTTCTGCTTATGTAATTTTTATCGTTGAATTAAAGATGGAGCTTTCTGTGTGTTTAAAAATAACTTGTTAAGTATTTTGAAATGGTGTTATTTTTCCAGGTATTTCTTGAACCCTGTTCCCACGTCTCTTCCTGTCAGCAAGTAGAAGTGGAACCACTCTCAGCAGATGATTGGGAAATTCTGGTAATAAAACCTTTTCCCCTGCTCACACCCGTTTCTTACAGCTGACACTAATTTTGTTCACAAGCAGGTTTTTGCAGAGTGTCCCATTCTTTTCCACCCCTGAGGAAATACTAAGTGTAGTGGGGTTTAATTGTATTTTATATTTCAAGTGGTGCATTAGAAAGAGAACAATTTTGAACCATGTAGTATTTCATTGATAACGATAGCACATTTTCCCAGGAACTGCACGCTTCCTCTCTTGAAAAACATCTTCTTGACCAGATTCGAATAGTATTTCCAAAAGCCATCTTCCCTGTGTGGGTGGAACAACACACTCACGTTTACATCAGAATCGGTAAGCATCCGTGAAGGCTCCTGGGGTACTTTGAGTTAGCTGCTCTGAAGCAGGGGCTGCATTCACTGATCTGCTTTGTTCATACTCAGGTACACTTATGCCAGCAGCCCCCTATGGGAGATTAGAGCCGTCCACAGAGCTTCTGATACTTCCCAAAACACGTGAACTTGAGGAGAACATCACCAGCACGCCTTCTGCAGAAAGCGATGTCTTGCTCAAGACATTTGTGAAAAGAAGCATGGAGCAAGGAGAAACAGTGAAAGACCCTTTTGCCAAACAACCCTACATAAAGCCAGGAGTCTTTGAGCAGAGTAAGGCTGATGCAAATGTGCCATTTGGCTCAAATGTTCTCCCAAATATATGGAATTTCATAGGGAGCATTTTCTCTCATCCATCTGAGCAGAAACAAAAGACTTTGTGCGATAAAGATGGAATGAGCACCTTCAAAGACAGGCTGCTGAACTTAATTCACATGGACTCCATTTTCAGAGTGTGTCAGTCTCAGCCTCCCAGCGTACAGAATGCATCCGCCACTCATGCATTTCTGCAGTTCAATGCTGTTCACGTGTTCCCATGGAATTTAGAGTTCATTGATCTGGATCCAAATCCTGTAGTATCTTATGGCAAAATTAATGAGTTGCTCTCTCCAAGACAGCGCCATCGAGAAGCAAAGCAAAACCTGTCACTTGAGAAGCAAAAGCATTTGACTAGTACGCAAGACAAAAATCATTCTAACTCTAATAGCAGTCAAGCATCCAGTGAGGGATCTGTTGTTCAAATTGTTTGGAATGGATTTGAAGACCTAAAGAGTGCCATAGAGTATGGCCACTGCTGGGAGGCCCTGCATGTTGGAAGAGTTTGGGTCAGTTGGAGCGCACTATCTTTTGGGACTTTTGTGGATATTTTCTGTTAGGCAGTTGTGGAACTGGCTAGTTCAGATGCAGTTTAGGGATACAGACTGTGTTAAGCACTCTAGTAGAATATACTAGAGTTAAATTAGACTTACTAGAGCTGTGCTTTGCAAAGCCGTCTTATTCTGGTTACGTTACTTAACGTCATCCTCTAAGATGTGCAGTGTACTCTGGATTTCTGCACCCTTAGCACTTTTGCACCAACTGGGAAAAACTTTTCAGTGTTTCTGGAGGGGATATAAGGTTTCTCAGTCTGTCAGTAGCCACAAGAATGCCATGAGAATGTGAAAGTACCTGCTTACATTCGGAGCTGCATAGAGAGATAATCTTCATCAGTTACTGCTTTAACATGTGCTTTGGACTCTAGGTGTCCTCAAACCATAAAAGATCCTATATCCTCATGCTACACAATGTTTGCAAGTACTTTTATATACTCTTTAAAATAAATCTGTAAAAGTTAACAACTAGCTTTTAAATAATGTAAACCATTTAAGTTTTTATATACTATTTTGCAAGGTGCCAAAAATACCAGTGTTCAGACACAGACATCTCCGTTTGTTCTGGTAGAACTACAGTCTGATTATTTTCCTTCTTTCCTGAAAGCACATGTGGGATCAACAAAAATGGATAAAATGCACTCCCGAGTCATAACTTGTCTATTTTGACATAATATACTTCTCACCATTCACGTTTTTTGTTTGTTTGTTTAATGGCAGCAAGAGCCTACAGTGGTTTTTGGCATTAAATCTTTTGAGAGACATAAAAGTTTTCCAGATGGCAGCAACCATAAAGTCTTTCAGGCTTAGTAAGCATGTATAAGATGTTTTCAGTTTTGATAGATGTTTAAAATAACACAGAATATTTTAAAAGTAGTTTCTTTTTTAAAAGGGTAAACAGACTGGTGCAATTTAGGGAAATTGGAATTATTTTTTTTGTTCTGCAGGTGTATTTGGTTCTGATCTGTATAACGGCCTATTTATATTTACCTGCTCATTTAAAACTATTTTTAATCAGCAGAGTTGTTGTTTTGGTCCTTTACTAAAATCTTTCTTACAACATTCAAAGAGTTCCTCCTGATTCTTATTTTTTGGCCTTTTGTTTTTTATGTAAAGGAGCTAGTAGATGGTCAGCTATAGCAAATGCTTTCACAACTGGGATAAGAGGCAACAAGTGTGCGTGACAGTGATTTGGATACTGCCATCTATTTTATGGTTTCCTTAATTCTCTTGCAGAATGCAACCAATAAGCAGATGAATGATCCAAAGTAGAGAGAGGGTCTATTAGTGATGAGGAAGCTGGTGTTATACTACATATATGCAATGTTAGGATTAGTTTACTTTCTGGTATTTTCTTTTTCTTTGTTTTTATTTTATATATTTCAGATTCCAGATGGTCTGAGAAAAAAACTACATATCGAAGTGCATTCAACAGTCCGAATTCAGTCAGTTGAATCTATTCCTAAAATTCCCATGTCTCTTAGACTGCAACCCAAGCAGAACTTAGTGAGTTGATTTTCCAACTTTGTTCTTACATTGGAAAAATGATAAAGTTGCTTTGATCAAGGTTTACTTTGTTATTTTTCTAAATTTTTTTAGTTTTCATTTGTTAGATGATAGTTTGGAAGTTGTCTGTCATGTATGACCATATTCCAAGGGAAATTATTTTTTTAATAATTCCAGGACTTAATCTGGTAATATATTTTGTATCTTGATTAATGATACTATTGAGCTATTAAATTTTGTTCTGCATTTGGTGAATATTTCAAGTAGTTTGGCATGTTATCTCTAACAATTTCCTATTTAAAGGATATGGCAGAAGTTACAGAGGGTGGAGGAAATAGAACTTCTGAATCTTAACTCCTAGAGGAATTCTGTATAGTACCTTTCAAATCATAGGGTCTTCTCTTATTCTCAAATCGTGAAAATTTCTGATGCCTTTCTTATTAAAAAGGATGTTGACTTTATGAAGGAGAAATTACATTGGTAGGGGAAAAGATGCATTTTCTGTTTAAGTAAGGCCCAAATATAAACAAAATAGCAACAATAATCTATAATTATTTTGCATAAGACCCTCATATGAAGCACATAAATACTGGTTCTAATCTAAGCTTATGCATTTAGTTCTTTAAAAAAAAACAAGAGCAAAAAACCCAGTTAAAGAGAAAATTGCTATTTTAATTCTTTTAAGACTTATGCTTATACTCGTCAAACATTGCATTGTCCAGTGGATTCCACAGGAAAGACAACCACAGTAAAATTACTATATTCTTTTATGTACTGTTTAGGTTTTTGCTTTTTATATATATATACAAGCTGGTATTTGTCCCCTCATGGTAGCAATTTAACTTTCTAGAGTTCTGTAATTGAATCCTTCTGTTTTCCTGTAAGCGAGACATACCCAATCCTCTGAGTGAGCATCTGTGACAGTAGGATCCTGTTTTGCATGAGTTCTCACAGTCTGTCAGTTGTAGCTCTGGGATGACGTAGCTCTTCGTGCTGTATCATATGCTTGTTTCCCTGTGACACGGGACTGATTATTTAGCAAGCTAGCTGCCCCCCAAAACTTTAAACACAGCACTTCCCATCATAGCAGGGCTTGTGCGTGGGTTAGTCTTTATGCTTCTTACCTAGGGAAGAATGGTTGAACTGCATGATTTTTAGTTGTTTTTTTTTTTTTTTTTTTGGGGGGGGGGGAGTGGTATATGTGGATTTAAGAGTAATCTGTCATTAATTTGCTAAATCCATACAAAGCAGTTATGTGTGCTTTTATATATTTTAAATACAGGTTTCTCCCTTTCTTTCTAATTCAGTTGAAGTTTATTTTAGTTCTCAAAACAGACCAGACAAACACAGAAAGAAACACAACAGTAATTTCATCTTCCTTTCTGAATGCTGCTTCCATGACACCTGTTTATTCTCCCTTTTTAAGACAGGAATTATGCTTTGGTGATTAGGAACTCGGCCAAGACATATGTAATCTAGACTCAATTTATTTTCCTATTCCATTTATCTAAATTATATGGGTTAAACTGTTTGATCTCTGCCTGTCTGAAGTTTGTTGTTAATGCCTCTGATCTTGATGAACCTGGGCTTCTTTTGTAGGAAAGAGTATACAGGGAAGAGAGGGGTGTAATGAGCACCCAAAATAAGTCACAAGTCAGTATAGGTGCATATCTTAGATGCTCTTTCAAGCCCAGGACCTAAGTAGAGCTCTTGGATCTGGCAATACAGAGAAGTAAAAGAACTTTTTCTTGCCCTTACATCAGTGTTTCAAAGGTGAAATCTATAGAGGTGGTGAAAGAATCAAGTGTTGCTATAGCAAGGACTAGGCAGGGGCTTTCTATAGAGCATTTGATAGAAATGGTAGATGTTATTTTCTATATAGGAAACTGTTACATCATTTCCATCTCTCTACTACTATAAAAGAAGAAAATACCACATGTACAGGAAGAAAAGAGTTTTACTTACTAACATCTTGTTTTGTTTAATTTCACTCTTTCTTTTTTCCTATTTAGTATAAAGATATACATGAGGATGATGTTAAATATGCTTTCAGTTCTTGGCTGCAAGATTCTGCTACTGATGATCTCCCATGGATAATGACAAGTACAGACTCTATACATCTGTCTGTTAAAGAAGGTAAGGATAATACTGTACTGGTCTTAACTGTCCATTGTGGAATTTAGGCAATATGCCATTTAACCCTGTATACACCGTTTAACATAGTGGATATCTCTTTACACTGAGACAGTAAGCATGAATTATTCTTTAATAACTATTAACCTTTTTGTTCTTTCATTTTGGAATATGTTCTAGTAATTGAGAATATACTAATCTGTTTAATTTTGTGAAGAATAAAAATGTAATTTATTTGGGATCTTAATAGCTGTTCCTTGGGTTTTTACAGGAACGGAGGAGTTTTTCCTTAGTGTAGTGCATCCTACGCATGTGGAAGAAAATAAGTTTGAGAATATTTTTATACTGAGTCCCAGTTTGCTGCAAAAGACTAATATACAAGTAAATATCACATAGTATCAGGTATCAAGTAATTTAAATTGTTATATTTGGTTTATATTACATTTTATTTTTTTTCCCTTTTTAGATAAATAATGTCAGTCTGTTGGTTAAACTAAGTATCTGCATTCTTTGTTATATTATAGCCTCGGCATTGGTCAGATTCCAGGAATACTGCACTAGTTACTAACTTTCGTAGTCAATATTAAATTGTCAGAAAAACCCATTAGAGTAGAGGAAAGTCAGTGCTATCCATGGTTGAACACACTATTCTTATGCTTAGCTGTTATTTCCCTTATTACCTAAACCACTGTGAACTGATTTCACAGTGTACCTAGCAGGAATGGTAGCCAGTTTGACAAAGATGAGATGCGTTCCCCGTCTGTACCTGCCAAGCTCACACTGCCTGCTCATTTATATATTTTCTTCAGTCTTTCTCAGGAGAATAAATATTTCTATTTAATACTAAGATTACTCTTTTCTGTTATAATCCATTTGAACCAGTGTCTGCAACTCCAGGTTTATGGTTATAGGAGCTGGGATAACTGTTTTCATTTTTAAACTGATACAATTAAATTTTAACAGAGATTTAAGGTTTCTTTGTTTGGCTGTTCAGAATAGATTTATTTCATCCCCCACCCCACCCTGCAAAAATTAGGATTCCTACTTGGGAAGGGGATAAAAAAAAAAAAACCAAAAAACAAGAGCTTCATTTGTTGTAGTGAAGCAAAAGAAACCTTCTGCAAACTCTGCTAGTAACTGGTACTAAGATGAATGAGCAACATGAGTAATGCAATGTTAGCATCTCCACCCAGGCTGTTCTTATCTGTAAACCTTTTTGATGGCCTGCCTAGCTTTCTATATGAGTTCCTCAGTGAATTAGACCAAAAAATTAATGAAAGTGGAAAAAAAAGACAGGTGTTCTGTCAGGTTACTTTTCACCCAGATCAAACTCCTGCTCTCATTCACTGCCCTGCTCAGGAGTGCTCATGCCAGCACAACAGGGGAGAGCACAGGAGAAGGAACAAGTATACTGGTAGGGCAAAAGATGATGGGGCTGCATAGGCTGGTATGAACAGCACTTGTCCCGAGGCCTGATTACAAGTTGTTACAACATTGTAAACACTGGATTGTATCATGGAAATAGTTGTATCTGTACCATTTACCAATGCAACTTTCTTGCTTTCAAAGGCAGTAGGCTTCAGCTGTTGCATGCAATGATTTTTTTACACATTTAAAAAATGACTAGTCACTTCTATACCCTTCTTCTGTAGGTATGTTTAATGTGAAGTACTAACTCTGTTTTGTTGTAGGTTCTTTTACATCCTCTACCTAGAAAAGCTGATGGTGACAGCCAGCCACCTATGTGTGATACAGACAGGAACCTTCCCTACCACAAGCTAAATGATTTAGGGTGAGACATTTTCATTGTAGAAAATATGGGAGGGAGTAGGAGTGAAGAAAAAATATGGGTGGAAATGCAGATTTTTTGAAAAGTAAGCCAGATCTCAAAAAAAAAAACCAAACAACTCTGCATCCTTTGGTTTATGTCAGACTCAGACCTTATCCTAGAGTATGTAGGTAGTTAATTTTGTCCTCTGGATAGTCTTACTGAAGTAAATAGAAAAATTCACATGACTAAAGGTATTTCTGTACTGAAAAGGTCACTAACTGACAGTAGGATGGGGAGGCCTGAGAGACCTGATAAGTGGTAATATGCTGTCAGCATTGTGAAAGCCAACTAAAGATACTATGTTGAAGAGGGAAGAGGAACTTAGATAAGAGTAGTGTGGTAGTGTTGGGATGTAGTAGGAATAGAGTATTTAGTTGGAAGATATCTACAGTGATCATCTAGCCCAACTGCCAGACCCCTTCAGGGTTGACCAAAGTTAAACCACATTAAGGGTGATGTTCATATGCCTCAAACACTGACTGGCTCAAGGCATTGGCCACCTCTCTAGGAAACCTGTTCCAAGGGTAGGGGTATTAAAAAACAAGATTCATTCCATTTCTCCTGGAAAAATACTTTTTGTGTAAAGTTGAAATACCCAAACGGATAGACTTGCTACCTGAAAGGAGCGCTGTTGTGTCAAAAGTCACAGAGGTTTAGGACTGGTGGACAATAAGGGTACCTTCAAATGCACTATAATGCTGCTCTTCTGAAAAGGCTGACATGTTTTCTGACCCGGGCATGTTCCCCGTTTTACTGATTTGTCACATTCTGTAGTAGGTTGTTACTCAAGTAGAGAAGCCCCAAAATGTGGTTAGCTTTTACCTTCGGAGACCTACCTCATGGTAGGGTGGTGTAGAATGACTAGACAATCCTTCCATTAGGGGGATGTTCTGCAGTGTTAGTGTCCTTTGCATCACCAGTGCAAAATAAACGTGCCATCTCTTAAAATTGAGTTGTCTTTAGCTTTTTTCCTAAATAAATAAATAAATTAAAAAATTAGATGCGTTAGCATTTCAACGCCATCCTACCACAAGCTATTGCTCCAAGTATTGTGTACTGATGCTACCCTAGGCCATTTAATGTTTTATTTGCTCTGCAGAGGGATGGACAAACTAGGAACCTCTTCCTTTGAACACATAAGTCACAGTCTTCTGGGGCGTCCTTTGTCTCAAAAGCTGGCTACTATTGCTGTGGGGCTGCGAAGTGGAGGAGTGCTTCTCACAGGAGGAAAGGTACACACTTTGGTACTCCATTTGCAAACCCTCCCAGATTATTTTCTGTAGTTTTTGTCAGTTTTCCTAGACACCATGCAAATTCAAGAACAGGTTGAAAAAGGAACAGTTAACAGAGTTAATTCAGTAAAGCATTACATATATGTACACACACTGTATGCATACTTCATCAATTTGTGTTCGTATTTCTTGTGTACATATGTAACATACATATAATGTTAAGTTTTAAAGATTGCTACCAGTGCGATTGCATTTTGTTTTATTAATCTACTTCGTGTTTATAGTGTAATAAACACTTCTTGACTCTGAAATACTTGAATAAAAATAAGAATATAGTATTTTCTCCTATGTTGTAACATAAAATGGCAGTGGAGTTGATACTCTTACTTCCCTGTTACCTCTTAGGGTGATCCATTTCATACCATATTCCCTGTCCTTAATGCTGGGCTTGGTGCAACCAGAACACCGGCTGTAGTGGATGCATTTATTCACACTTGTTTCACTTGAGGGCTTTGATCTCTACCAAGTGATATAAAGACAGAATAAGTGTATGCTGTGGTGAGGAATAAAGCCAGTGTGTGTACAGCCTTCCCAGCTTGGTAATTGGTATATTGAGACAAAAACTCTACAGAAACAGAATTAAATAGTTCTGTCAATTTAAATTAGCTCACACTTATTTTTGTAGGGAAGTGGAAAATCAACATTAGCAAAGGCCATCTGCAAAGAAGCGTTTGATAGACTGGATGCTCATGTGGAAGTAATTGATTGTAAAGCTTTAAGAGGTATGATGATTTTTTTTAATCTGAAATGTTTGCTGTATGATGAAGAAACACAACTATGAAGTTATTATATTTAGTCTGAATAATTTTTCTAGTTTTATTACTGCTTTTGCAAGAATACTGTATCCCCTGCAATGAGCATCATTAACAATCTGTTGAAAACACAGCTGCCCATAAGCTTATTGCCCACTTTTATCAGTTTGTCCCATGTACCACCACCAAACACAAGCCATGCTTGCCAGGCTTCTTTCTGATTGTTACAAAATATGAAGAAGTTGAAGGGTGTGGTTTTTTTAGCTGTGCTAGCTGAAACAAATGTTATGTTAACAGATCTTAAGTGTTAAAGGACATCTGTATTACTCAGTGAAAGGATGACACAAGCACCAAAAAAGGATTGAATAACCAGGTGAAACATAGAATCATAGAATGATTAGGGTTAGAAGCGACTCCCAGAGGTCATCTAGTCCAACCCCCCTGTAGGAGGCAGGGACAGATGGAATAATTACAAAAGTAGTGTCATATTTACTAACTTAGTGTATGTTGGCAGTAGTCATCTAATACTCATGATTATGGATGATGATGAGATGAATCCTTAGGTTTTGTGAGTATTTTGTGCTGAACCTGGAAGAGTTTTTTAGTTTTACATTCATTGGCTTTCCCAAATAGTCTTGGTGTTACAGAAGCAGGGGATACTCATCTGTTTTCTTATATATCCCTTGTATTGGGTGGCTTTTTGGCTTAACCCCTCACTAAGCTCCTTGCCCTAAAAAGAAAGACCAGTGAAGAGATAGGTCCTTTGCTCTGAAAAATTATTCCATTTGCAGAACTACTTAGTGGCTAATTCAGAGTGCTGCTGATACTGCTCTGCTTTTCATTATCTAAAAATTATACTTGTAGGTTTCTATAGGGATTAATTTAAGATGATTAGTATTGTTTCAGGAGAGGTGAATCCTGCTAGTACTGTTCTGATAGCAGAACTGATTATTGATTGTTGACCTGGTATAATTTTGGTACCAGAATTTGTAGGAGTGAAGCTAAGCTACACGAATCAAAGACTTGTAGTATTACACGAGTGAGATGTAGTCAGTCTGATGGGGTTTTTTTTACCTGATATGTTTTGTAATTCGAATTGTGTTTTTCTTTTAGGAAAAAGAATAGCAAACATAAGGAAAAATGTGGAAGAAGCTTTCTTAGAGGCAGCATGGAGACAACCATCTGTTCTTTTGATGGATGATCTCGATCACATTGTTGGAGTACCTCCTACACCAGAGCATGAGAACAGCCCTGAAACCATTCAAAGCGATAGGCTTGCTTACGGTAGTGCTGCGTTATCTGTGTCTGGATAAAGCTATAATGTAACTAGGAATTTCTTGCACCTGAACTGTATTGTCCTACCTGGACAGTTCTGTACATATCATTATTGTCTCTGGGCTATGTGGTATTCCATGGTAGGGATTAAAAATCATGGTATATAGACAGTTTGTGGTCCACTCAGACTAGCTGAATCAAAATAGTCTGAGCTTGGACTTGGAGAGCTTGGAGAAGCTATTGCTAACAACATGTACACGCCAACTGCTAATGGCAATGCCTGTTGTCACTACCACTGCCAGTCATAGAAGCTTCTCAGTTCCCCTTTATATTGTTCATACGCTCAAATACATAGCCATTGCTTACAAATTACAAATGAATCTTTATTTTTTGAAAGATCAATATTATAACTGACATATCATTAAAATAGATCCTGTTTTCCAGAATTGTTACTTATAATTACAGAGATACACAAATTTGATACTTACAGTGTTTAGAAACAGCTTCTTTTGGCTGAATGCTGACTTCTTCTGCCATCTTATTTGGTATACTTTGTAGAATTTTAATTTACAATATAATAATCCCCAGATGTTAAAAGTAAGATTATCAGTTATAATTTGACATCCTGTGTATGGTTCCTGTTTATACCCTAAAATCTAGGCAGTGATAAGTTGCAAAACAAATTTCAGTTATCAAATCAATATATTTATTTCTTTAGCTGTACTCCATTCTGTTTGTGTAAAATTAAAGCCAAAGCAGAAAACATCTTGTATTTCCTAGCTCAGCGTGAGGGAGTTAGAATATTATTTTTATTAAGTTATTTTTGAAGTTCAGAAAATCTACCATCATTTATTTTTAAACTTGCAGAATTGTTTGTGTTTCTTATTACTTTATTTATGGATATAGCACAAACAAAAATGTTTAGGGTTTTAAATTTTATTCCTTGAAGATTTGCCTTGCATCCATAATTTCTCTGACTCTCATATTTTCTTTTTTCCTAGATGACTTATTTTCTAGGCTTAACATCTATTCTTATTCTCAGAAGTTTCCTTTTTCAGTTTGCATTAAGGAAATGGTATTTCTAAAATATAACACAAAAAACCCACATTTAATATTCTGGGGTAGACATCATCAGTGATGTTACAAATTTAGCTTTTAAAGAGCACTTCTGATGGCATTTTATTAATGGAATAAGTAAAAATAAGTATATATCTTTTAATAATTAAAAAAAAACCCCACTGTAAATATGGGAATAAACCAAATATATAATGAGATGTTACTATTTTATGAACCCTAATGCTGCTGTCCAGTACAATCAAAATGTCTGTTATGAAATGCCAAATCTTTTGTTATTTTTGCAATTCATAAAGCAATATCTTATGTTTTCAGTTTTGAAAGATCTGATAAAGGAAGTTATTTCCATGGGGAGTTTGATTGCCTTAATTGCCACAAGTCAGTCTGAACATTCCCTACATCCTTCCCTGGTTTCAACTCAAGGGACTCACATATTTCAGTGCTTTAAATGTATCCAATCTCCAGACCAGGTAAATGCAGGTATTTATTTGTATGGTTAAAAAACTGTTTCACTTACCTGTAGCAGCCTCAAATGCGGTACTGGAACAGCTGCAGAAATAGAAGGTTGCACCCAAAGATGAGAAAAAAAATCTGAAAATCTTAGAAGTTCTTTCATGATACTTAAATACCTTAGATCTGTCATTATATAGTTAAAAAAAACCCCAAAACATAGATAATCCATTTCCCTGTTGGTCCCACTCCCATTATCTTCAGTGGTGAGAGAAGGGTGTATTCAGAGGGCATTTCCCTTCAGTGTAGAACAAGTCAGGTTGTGTAACATAGGTGAGATACACATGCCTCCTTGTTTCTCATGTGGGGATTCTAGCAGAGCAGCACTGAACAAATCATGTAAGTCACTACAGTGAGATAGATGAGATGAAACCTTAGTGAGTTCTTTCCCTGCTCAGAGCAATAAGTATGTCCCTATAATGCGTATTTTTGAAAGGTTATTAAAACTGAATGTTGATTTTATAGGAAGATTTTGGTTTGATTTTCTATCTTAATTATATCTCTACTTTATAATGTAGTCCATTTTGAAGAGTGAAAAGGATAGAGGGAAGAATAAACAGTGTAACTGCTGCGGGAGAAAGCAGCACTTAGTACCTGTGTGTACCCGAATGGCATGACCCAGACATGCCACTCACTAGATAACATGAGTTGTTCTCACCCATTTGTCTTCTCTCACAGGCTAGTAACTAAAAGCCACTGAGAAAGGGATTCTGTGTTAGATATGTCGTAGCTTTCTCCCTCTTCCTGCAAGTCTACCTATATAATTTCAATACTGTGACATGAATAAGGATGAAACATCACTGGAAAAGTTGGGATCTTGAAAGACACTAAATTATCTGATGTAATTTTATCTAACATAATGTATTTAATCTCAAATATATTCTATTCATATCAGCAAAATGAAAGATGTTCCTTTTCCTGTGAAATAATAAAAATAGGTGTAAACCAGTAGAACATGGGGTGTGGAGGGTTGTCTCATTATATTGTTGAATTTAAGACAGCTGTTTCAGATAAACTTGTTTATGGAAATTCACCTGAAGAGCTAGCTTTTGCTTATGTGTGTGCCTGCTCGTATCTTTATTTCAAGGTTGGTGACATGAAAATATTTAAGGAAATTTTAGTAATTTCTGTGTTTGCTTTTTGAATTTTTGGAAAACATATAAATAGTAAACTTAGTATGCACTTGTTGAACAATTCTATTTTTTTTTAGAAGCAAAGATGTGAAATGCTGCATTCCATAATAAAAAAGAAAATGAATTCTGATACAAAGAAGTTCTCTGATCTTGACCTTCAGCGTATTGCAAAAGAAACTGAAGGTTTTGTTGCCAGGGATTTTACTATGCTGGTTGATCGTGCCATTCATGCCTGTGTTTCCAACCAGAACACATTTCAAAATAATGGTATGTTGACAACAAAATATCCTCTTTCATAGTCTTACTTCTGTTATCCAGAACCTGTGGAGTAACACAGAAATAAAAGCCAGTTTTGATGTTTTATGTTTAAAGTGTAATTGTTACATATTGTGAGGAATTTGGTATTGGTAGGCTGTTGGGGTTTTATTTGACTTTCTGTTTTGGTTTTTTTTTTTGTGTGGTTTTTTTTTTGAAAAGCAGAATTGAATCTGTCATCTGTGGATTTTCAGAAAGCTCTGAAAGATTTTACTCCATTAGCTCTGAGAGGTGTCAACCTTCATAAACCAAAGGACATTGGCTGGGACAAGATTGGTGGCTTAAAAGATGTGAAGCAAATACTGATAGATACCATCATGTTACCTGCAAAGGTACCCATTTCTTTTAACTTAGCTACCTGAAGTTTGTTCCTAATGTTAGAAAGGGAAGAGGGATTTTTACAGTGTGATATGGTATTTGACAGAAAAATGACAGGTGTGATTTTAAGCTACTTCTGTGGCTTTTCAGTCTTCAGCTACTATAAAATTTTCTTTTTCCCCTTCCCTCTTCCAAATACAAAAGGCAATGGCTTGTGCTTTTCTACAGCTAAGGGTTGCTCTAGGATATTGCAGAATTGCTAACGTCACCTTTGCTACACTCTGGGTGGTTTGTGATTAGACTCTCTAAAGGTAACATTTCCAGATGTTTTGCTAGAGGAGTACTCTCTTTTGGATGAATTCCAGTCCATCAATTTCCTTCCATTTTACTTTGGTCTTTCTGCATTGCTTAAAACATCTAGCATTGAGAAGAGCCGTCCATTTCAGTCTTGAGTCTGTATAAGGGACAGAATCATTTACTGTATATAATCTGGTGATCAAAATAGGAATTTAGAAGTACTAATATGGACATTATAAAGCTCTAATGCATCCCTATTCTGCCCTGCTTCCTTCTGGTAATACAAGATGCCAGGTGTTTCTATTTTAAGTATCAGTGAAGCCTAGGAACCCACTTCAGCCCCAAGTAAACTAACAACAGTCTGGGTGAGTTCTTTTGATGAGAAGATGGATAAAAGAAATAAGACATGATCTGTTTAGACAAAAATCAACACTGGTCAGTGATGTTACAGTACACTGCAGAATTACATATTGTAGAATGTATCTTGTTGAAATTCTTTTCCAGTATCCAGAATTATTTGCAAACCTGCCCATACGACAGAGATCAGGAATCTTGCTGTATGGAGCACCTGGAACAGGGAAAACACTGTTAGCAGGAGTAGTTGCTCGAGAGAGCGGAATGAATTTCATCAGCATAAAGGTAGCAAAAGTTTTAAAATTAATTGATTAGTTGAATTACATAGCTTAACATAATACCTGTGAGTATGTGCTTGTGAGGGCAAAATACCAATGTAAGAAATTCACGAAATTTGGTATGTCTCTGGATATTGTACCATCTGACTTCTGGAACTTCACAGTTCTATTACCGAGATTATTTTTCTTGTGTAATTATTCATTAGGCAAAATTAGTTTTATAAAACGATCTTGGATTTTGGATCCATCAGACAGTGAAGTTGAGCATTGTATTTTAAACATATTTTCAAAATAGAGTGTAATTTGTACACTCATATATACACTATACAGTACATCATACTGTAACATATGTTCTATTATAGTAGAAAATAGAAATATTACTTTTAAATTACCTTAAAGTTGGAATTTTGGCTTCTCTAGACCCTTCAGCTCTTCTGTGGTAGAGATGCCACTCTCTTGATTACAAAAAAAATTTGCTCTCATATATCAAATCTATGCTGGTGTTGAACTACACATTAAAAATAAGAATCATATCACAAATGTTCTCTGATTTTTTTTGGTTTGGTTTTTTTTTTTAGGGACCAGAGCTGCTCAGCAAATACATTGGAGCAAGCGAGCAAGCAGTTCGAGATACCTTTAACAGGTTTGCTATGTAAAGATCTGTGATGTCATCAATGAATTTTATTGGTTGAAACTCCCAAGAAGTAATTTTGTTTTCCCAGGAGAGACATGGCATGGAATGACAAAGGACATCTGAAATAATTAGTTGTGCTGAATCATATGTTCAGTTCTTGGCAAGTTTGAGTTGGCCATCAGTATTTAAGAACTGAACATATGGCTCAGATCGGGAATGCACTTTTGACGCTGAACTCACAATTCTCAGTGCATTTGGCATTGGTTCACATCACAGAACGGTTTTGGAAAACACGCTAAATTCCTTTCAGGTGACCCTGGGAGACAGATTAATGTGCTCCAAATATTAATGAACACTTGTTGTGTGGGGTCATACTAGACTTGGTATTGAAGTCCTCAGTGCTAGTTGTTCTTGCAAATCGGCCCTTACTGACCCTCAGTGCTCACTAATGTTAACATAGTCTCTGCTTCTTGTGTAGTTTACAGCATAGGCAGCCTTTGTGTTAGATGTTCATAAGCCAAGACTTCATCTGCAGTGATCGGATTTTAGAGAAGTTGAATACTTAAGAAATCATAGTATGTCATAAAAATGAGCTGTAATTTTTTTTTTCCTCTGTCAGAGCTCAGGCAGCTAAGCCTTGTATTGTTTTCTTCGATGAGTTTGATTCTATTGCTCCACGCCGAGGTCATGACAACACAGGAGTTACTGACCGAGTAGTTAACCAACTGTTGACTCAGCTAGATGGTGTGGAAGGATTACAAGGTAATAATTCATCTGTTTGCTGCTTTGTATGCAGATGTTTAGAAGATGTTAATGACATTTTTCTGCACTTTCCCAAGGGGTTTATGTGCTAGCTGCTACTAGTCGCCCAGATTTGATTGACCCTGCTCTGTTAAGACCAGGTCGATTGGATAAGTGCCTGTACTGTCCACCTCCTGATCAGGTGAGGAAACAAATTTTACTTGAGACGCAAGGGAAGGGTGGGGGGCGAGAGGAAAGGAAGCCAATGGCCTGTGTTCTCCTTTTTGTTATATTTAGTAGCATTCCAGACCTGGACAAAGTGGACTTGATTGTCCAGCTCCAGTTATACAACAGTATAAATTCACTGATTGTAGTGTCAATGTGTCTGCATAAAACTGGAGAAAGACAGGGGTGTTTACCACATTCTTTGGGATCAAATAATTTCCTATGTCTGTTGCTGATGTTAATAAATAATTAAATAAGGAAACGAGTTTGCCAAAATGAAATGGATGCAGGGTGATGTTATCATATTCTGCATCTTTCTCTGAATTAAGAGCCCAGTGGATCTGCCATTTACTTGGTGATGAACCACAGCCGTTCCCAATCCAACTCTGGAATTATCTGAAGTTTTCAGAGCAGTTTTATTCCAAATTCAGTTGAACTCACTCTTTACCTGCATTTAACTTGGAATATTCAAGCTCTTTTAAAGTCACACATGTCACTAGCTAGGAAAGTAAGGAAAGGAATGATTCCCATTAATTTTAGTGGGTTTTGGATCAGGTCTTTGAGGCTGTGCAGTGTGTGTCTTTGATTCCCTGTTTTCTGTGGAAAAATCAGTGCTGTTTATTTTCAGATTAATTGGCACATTTAATAAAATACCACATCATTTCATTCTGAAATAACACATGAAGAAGCTAATCTTGTGGCTTAAGAACACAGATACACTTTTTTTTATATAAACTTCTTGTTTAGAGTATCATCACTCAAATGCCATTTTTCACTTGTCAAAATTGGGCTTGTGAAAAGACATAGGAGTAGCACAGTTCACCCTCATATTTGCATTTCGTATATACAAATCCCAGGCATTAACTGGATAGTTAGAGAAATACATTTCTCTGTACACGGCCTTTGGTACAGTCTCTCTTAGATTCTTCAAGAAAATGTAACAAAATGTATGCCTATATTTTAAAGCTTGGTTACTGTGCAATACGTACTATTATTAGGGTAGTATCTTCTATTAAAAAGGTACTTCCTCCCTCAGATACGAAGTTGCTTGTGACAGGACCAAAGCAATTGGGAGGAGGAAAATAATGGATTACTTTACTGAAGCTTTTTTTTCTCCCATTTTACAGAATGCACGGTATGAAATCTTAAAAGCTCTCAGTCATTCTCTGTCCTTGGCAAACGATGTGGATTTTCAGGATTTGGCAGCAAAAACAGAACAGCTGACAGGGGCTGACCTAAAGGCTTTATTGTACAATGCCCAATTAGAGGCGATCCATACTAATTTAGCATCAGGTTTAACACAGGTAAATAAAATGGATATAAAAGAAGTCTTTTTTTTTTCTTTTGATGTTGAAGTGTTTGAAAGGGTGTATTTTATGTATGGTTTGGGGTTTGTTTTTTTTTTTTTTTTGTTTAGTTTTGGATGGTTTTGGGTAGGATTTTTTTTTTTTTTTTTTAGGTTTGGGTGGTTTTGGGGAAGATTTTTTTTTTTTTTAGCAAAATTCTCTTTAGTAAGATTTTGATTTTCTGTAGCTCTATACAGCGAATTAAAATCTTGATACATTTACAGAAAAATGCAAGAATAATTTAACAAAATAGTTTAAATACTTCTTAATCACAAGTTTGTTTATTTTCATTTTATGAAGGGTGTTTAATATTAAATAGACTTATGTAAGCCAAATCTGTTTATCACTCGTGTGAGGAATGACTGACAGATCAATAGGAGGGATCCCACTTCAAGTTTCTTAGGAGCAGCCAGCAAATTCAGTTTTGGATGATGGAGGAAGCAAGAAATCAATGGGTTTTGTGGAGTTGTTTCAACAGATTGAGTATGATCTGAGGTCAGGAGAGAAGTGGAGAGAGGATAGTATCAGACACTTGAAGTGGCCTGGTCTGGCTCTACCTTCCAGGCACCAGATATCACTGGCACTTCCAAGGTACAGGATCTCACCCTTGGTTTATACCCCTGTGAGGTGTACATCTTCTGGTCCATGGAAGGATGTGATCTGACAAAATACAGTATGGGTTTTCTTTGCAGTTTTGCAGGACTTGAAAATGAAAATCCCCAAATATTGCTTAATAGTTTACAATCTGCATTCATACCAGATACCTGACAATCAGCTCTCATTAGAAGAGGCCTAAGGCCTTAGACAGTGGCCTTTGGAGTGCAGTGCACCCAAGCCAGGGAGTGCACAACACAATTCATTGAGGTACAGGTAGAAAATACTAGAACTTCAATAGCACAGTTACACGAGTTACAAATAAATAAATATGCATGTATTTTGTGGAGTGTGCTCGGATGGCTCTTTTACTGATCAGGGTGTGCAGTCAAAAAGGTTTGCAGCCACTGGTCTAGAGCAACAACTGTGATTTCCATGTCAGCACTCAAAATATGTTTACTATGACTAAAGTTGAGTACAGCAGTTAAGCACTGTGAAAACAGACTCACTGCAATCTCCTAGAGCACTTTACACGATGTACTGAATTGCCAGGAGGGAATAGCTGAGACAGAAGTGAAGTCCTACAACAGGAAGTGTATGTGAAACTCCCCAACACTTACCGAGCAAAACAGTTGAAAGTAACCAAGTAAAGCCTTAAGATTATCTCCCCAAATTACTTTTATAGCATGAAGACAGAAGGTTCTGCTTAAAGGCCTAGATTTTCTTAGGAAAATATTTGGAAAAATACTAGCAGCGAAAGACAAATAATGAGAATCAAATGTAAATCTGTACTTCCATATGTGCTACAGTATTTTTTTAAATGTATTTCACATTGCAATTAAAAGTTAATACTCATAATGTCCTCTTTGTCACAGGATTTTGGTTCTAGTTCTGATAGTGACTTCAGTCTCTCTTCCATGGTTTTTCTAAACCACAGCAGCGGCTCGGATGATTCAGCAGTAGATGGAGAAGCTGGGCTAGAGCAATCTCTTATTTCTTTAGACATGTCTGACTTGCTCCCTGAAGATCCAAGGTCAAACATGTATCGTCTTTATTTTGGAAGCTCATATGAATCAGAGCTGGGAAATGGAACTCCTTCAGAACTGGTAAATTACTCAATATTTGCAACTTCTGAAATATTATCAGTTGTGAAGCAGAAAACTGAACTAGACAAATTGTGTTTATAAAACCACACCGTTATGTCTGCTTCATCCTTCAAACTATCTTCAGCCTACACCTTATGGTCCATGGAAGGATGTGATCTGACAAAATACAGTGTGGATTTCTCTGCAGCTTTGCAGGACTTGAAAATCAAAATCCCCAGATACTGCTTAATAGCATACAATCTGTGTTCATAACAGATCTTACCGTCTGGTCTAACAGCTTGTTGCCTTCCAAAGTTTAATGCTGAAACAGTTGTCGAATTTTTGGGTTTTGTTTAAACTTAGTTTTATTACTAAACAATGACCATCCAGCTTTCAAGAATTAAGTCATAATCTTAAGAATCAACAGCCTTTTTTCAGGTTTTGGTAGAGTGTGCATTAATAATCTGACCATGGGATTGTGTAAGCAACAGAAATAAACCGTAGCTTCTCAGTGCTCTTGAGAAACAGAATTCCCACTGTTGTAGTGTCACGTTGCCCAGAAAGCAGCACGTTCTCTGGCTAGCTTGCAGGTAGGGATGTGCTGGGTGGCTGCCCAGCACCCGCATAGGGATCAGCTGGCCAGCTTGTCTCACTTGGCTGCCAGGTAAGCAAACCAGAAGGTTCTGCCTCCAAGCTCCTTGTGGTGAATAGGTGACTTGTGTGAGATCTATGGGACATTCATTTTCTTGAAGGTTTGTTTCTACAAGTTAGTGATCAAAGGTGTCAGGCCCATTTTCAGGATTGTTTTGCGTAGGTTCTTAAAGGCAGAAATAACCTACCTTGGCACTAGAGAGCTAATTACTGACTGCTGAGGTGATTTTGTATGGTTTATCTTACATTACAGGTGAGTGTTTTGTTAATGTATCTTTAGAGACTTCAGTTTTCCCCTAACTGAAAGTTTTTCATCAAGACTACAAGGACTTGGAACTCTTAAGGTTGTTGAACTTGAAAGTTAATGCTTACCAAGGTTACAGATAATTTGGAGGTGATGAATATTTAAATTTCAAGTCACTCCAAAGCCAGTATGTAAATTGGCTTGGATTTCAGAATTCCTGTTTTTCATATGTAAATAGAACAGTGGACTTAGACTTTTATTCTTGTTGAGATAGGCCCTTACATAAATACTTACACCTTTTCTAAAGATGAAACACTTTATTTTCAATTTTGTACTTTTCCCCAAACACCATGGCAGATTAACTTAACCTTGTTGTTCCAAAGGTTGTGCTATATTTTAAAAAGAAAGTATTCTTTTTTTTTTTTGCCTGCGGGGGCAAGCTTATACTGAATTAAGTTTGAAGGCTAACTCGTAACGGTGGAGTTATTCCTTTGGATCCATAATGAGTTAATGTTTTTCTCCTTGTGGTCAATTTAGAGCTCTTTGTGTTTTTCTGGACCAAACTCCATAACTCATGATTTTACCAGCGTGACTCAGAGAGACGCAGCATCATCGCAACCGTCAATGCTTAGAACAGCTTCTCAAGAAGACTCCCTGGAAAATAACCAGGAGCAGCAAATAGAGCAGCTGAGGACAGAAATCAGTGCTATCAAAGCCAGTTACAGGAGCAAGAATGGAGTATGGAACTCTTTGATTATGTAGTTACAACGCTTTTCTACTGTTTTCCCACACTGCTTGGTATTTCAGTAAATAACTTCTGCAGTAATGTTAAATACGTTGTAATAAAAATAGAAAAGATAAATGAAGACAGACAAGCCAGTTGTTAACATTCATATAACTAAGTAGTTATTTCTGTGTTAATTAATACTGGACGGGGGTGGAGGAGCTGTGATTGAATTTAGAATAATACACTTGTCTGTAAGTGTAGTGAGGATTTCCAGAGTTACTGATACTCACAGTGCTGTGCCCTTGTTCCTGAGGTAGTTTTTCATTGTCTGTTCATGGCTGTGTTTTCAAGGAGGACAGCACCATTAATCAGTCAGTGCTTACCAAGAACACTTTAATTATTACCCAGTCCCATCTGATGACTGCACTTGAGGGTTTAAGACCATCCATCAGCCAAGAAGACTGGAAGAATTTTACTGAACTGTAAGTATTAATTTTTCTAATTTTTTTTGTGATTCAATGGAGATCTGTTCTTTTCACATTTCTTCATCAGAATCATAATAGTTATTTAGTGTAGGGGATTGACCGAGTTGCTTCTGACAGCAGTTTTTTCGGAAATATTAAATTGCATACAAAATATTTTACCAATGCATTGTCTTTTATTGTTTCCATTAATGTAGGACCAAGAAATTAAAATCACAGACCGGAAAACCCTTGATTCTGTTCAGAGCTATACCCTATACAAAGAGGCACTGATCTCTGAGAGAGAAGCCCTTCCTGCCCTCACTGTGTAGTAGCTTCTTGTATTTTCAGATTGCTGGGTTTGGACTTTTTGTAGTGGTCCTTATGGCTGCTGTGTTTGGGGAAGGCAATAAACTACAGAAAAGGAGAATGTGACTCCTTAGACATGGAAAACACTAGTGAAAAAGCTTGAAACTGGCACTGAGATGTTCTGTGATCTCTCACTAGTTGGTTCTCCTGTCATGAAGATTGTTTAGGAGTTGTCTTCCTCGTCTGATCTATAGGTGTAACAGCTCTTACAGCAGGGGGTGAAGGAAGAGACGGGAAAGGAGAATGAGAGATGCTTCCTAGGAGCCTGTACTACCTTGTCCCCTTCTCCTTTTCCAGGCCCCAGACAGTGAGAATGAAATACAATTTTTAAATATAAATAAATAAATTAGAAAGGAGGAAATGGGACACAGACCTCTCTGATTTATGTTTGTGGTGGAAAATTCCCCCAAGTCTCCAGATCTGAGGGCACATGAGCTCTTCCTTAATACAAAAATGTACTAAAACACGTTCTGTGTTGCATTAATGTGTATCTGGAGAGGCAAATGCAAGCTGAGGAATTTCATAAGAATTTGCTGGTGTCTTTTTCTAGGTATGACAATTTTCAGAATCCCAAGAAGAGGAAAGGACAAGTTGGCTCAACATTCAGACCAGGACAGAAAATGACTCTGGCTTAGTAACTTGTATTTGCTTGTAATTATTAAACTGTAACTGGAAATTACAAATATTAATTAATCAGATTATTTATATTCATATGGATTTATTAATGCAGCAGTTGAAGATAAGTTTATTTTAAATTCACATGCTGTAAAATTGTCACATTTTATTTTGAAGAAAACTGCAGACTGATATTAAATTTTTGAGAGAACATTGGTTACATTCTGTCCACTTGTTTATCACAAAGTTTTAATTCTTTTTTTATCAATATAGTTGCCAAAACCTAACACTAATTTGCTATCCCTGATGATTTCTTCACAACATTCTTTGCGAATAAACTGTAACATCCAATGGTGAAAATGTTGGGGTTTTTCTAGAAAATTCTATAAAGCCATTTTCTAATGGCCTTTGGAGGGGTGTAAGAGAAAGGTGGGTGGTACCAAGTCTAATACATCGAGAATAACTTTAGGGCAAAAAAAACCATTAAGACAAAGTTACCTGTGTCTGGTTTTCTGCCACTGCTTATTATTCAAATAATATCAAGCTGCATTTCACAACTGTATCTTCTTATCCTCATCTTTTCTTCTTGGAGACTGCTCAGAAATACCTCTGATGTTTGGTAACTTTCTAATCATGAAATTATTCACAACTACTGTCTTAAAGGTTTTAAAGAGTTTTCTTTCTTAGCTGGTACATAAATAAGCAGTTCTTGGCAGAAGGGGAAAGAAGGAAGGGGAAGGAGGGGAAGAAAACTGGAGATGTTTCCCACGGGTTTACTGGGGGGCGTTTTGCTTGGTTGATTTTTCGGTAACCTTCTTTCCCTGTTTACCTCCCAGAGGTAATTAGGTAACATAGATCATGATTTTTCTTCTTTTTTTTTTTTGGTGGTCTTTCATAGCTGTTAAGTGCCTTTTCACACCATCACTGCTTCAGGCCTTTGGCCATTACTACCCTTTCTGTGATTAGATCCAGGTCCAGGCTTCAGATTCAGGTCCAGGCTTCATTAGTACATTAGTACTACATTAGTAGTAGCAGCCTTCCTCAAGCTGCTCCCACAGGTTTGTTTATATGGTTCCTCTATGCACTCCAATTTATTTCAGTCATGGAAATGTATTGTGCTAGAGGCTTCTCTAATTCAAACTGACTGTATGATTATATTGTTTACTATTTGTGACTATTTGTAGTTCCTACTCCGGGGGCTGGCAAGTAACCCAAAGACTGTGTGATTCGTGTGTTTCCCCTCGCAGCATGGTGCAGGTGAAGCCTATATACACTACACACCTTGACAGATTACAAGTCTTAGCTCATAGCAGTTTCCATCAGATTTTCTCCTTTATGCTGAGCTACTGCTTTTCACTCACTCACTCTTAACTCTTGCTTCAGTAGGTTTTGAAACTGAAAATCCTTAGTGCATTACTATAAAGCTCTACTATTGTCTATACCACTACAACATTAACATCAGACATATCTTTGAAAGAGTATATGTGTGTGTAGCGTCAGAGCCATGTCTGAGATGACTTCTAACCTTGAGTTCTGATTTCTTATATAATAGTGTCTTTTCTCTCCTTGTTCACCTTGTTTTAAAGGGCTGTAGAGGTGAATGTGAACACGGGTGGAACAGATAAGCAGTTTGCTGCAGAGGAGCAAGTCATTCCCTGTCACGTGCTCCGTGGTAATTCAGAATTATACAGTGGTAAATATAAGGTAATTTGAAGTAATTTATCTTTTCCTGGAAGAGCAGCAAAAAACCAAGATATTATTAAAGAAGTGCAGCAGCTAACAGCCCATAATTAGTTATTCTGCTTGGTTCAGGTGTCAAAGTTCACCATTGTGTTTGTGGGGGTTTTTTTTAGTTTCCAGGTCTATTGGTGCATTTTGGGCATTTCTGGTCTTCAGGATGTAGTTTATTTATTTATTAGTTTCTTGTCATATTTTTTCCAATTGTTCAGCCAGTGACATTTTGAGCTCATTCATAACATTTTTGTTCCTTTTCTTTGAGCTTCAAATTCCAATTGGTTTCATCTCTAACCTAAGGAAATATTATGTTATCTTCTATTCACATACTTTCATTTGAAACTTCAGCCCAGTTAATTTTATTGATTAGTTCCTACAGTTTCTCAGATAGTTCTGTGAGGTTTTAGCTTATTTTTTCAACTACTGATTTAATGATCTTTCAGTCAAAGGTCCTACAAATAGTGCTTCTAGAAGAAGGTGGTCTTCTAGCTCTCTCCTTGCCAGAATTGATTTTAGTACATTGCAGTTCATTGTACCTTTTCTGTTTAGTAAAGAAATCTTCAGCTATTACAAAAACATCTGCATTAGTGGCAGTGTCATCTTCAGTTTATGTCAGATAATGGATCTACCACATTCATTAAAAATGGAAATGATTTAACCTTCCTATTAATGATAATGTCACAATGGGCTGACTCTTAAACCTTAACAGATCAGTCAGCAGACAGTAATAACAAAGGTGGTACATTAATTTATGGAATTCTCTTTACACTTGGGAGTCATGTAATTAGAATACAATACTGTGAAGTTCAAAAGGAAAGCATGTTTGACTTAACACTGTATGTTGAGGTGCTTTCACCCTCAACCTAAATGAGATACTAACCTGCCTGGAAAATGCACTTACAATGCAGGAAGCCTAGGTTCTAAATCTGCCTTCCCAACCTGTGCTTTTCCTTCCCACCAGAATTTCACTGGTGTGCTGGATGAACCTGGGCTCTGTGTGTGTGTAGACACATATACACACACCTGTGTCGGTCACCTTGATGCTGCCATGGCTTGTATTATTTGATCTAAGAAAGCAGGTCATGATTAATAACTAGTTGCTGTTAGGTGAGCTTTGGTTATATTAACGTCTCAAAAGACAGCAGAGTTTCTAAATGAAGCTTAGATAAGAGCTGTGGCACAGGCACATGTACAGGGAGCACCAAGCCTATAGCTAACAGGAGGGTACGGAGCGAGTAGTGCTAGCTGCTTATGTCAGGGCTCTTTCACAAGGCCTAGCAGTGACAAGTATGCCAAGAGTGAAAAGGGACTGATAACAAAGTTTTCCAGTCCCCTCTATTGAATCAAGGTCCAAGTAAACTCTGTGAACCAGTAACCCAAACCCAGGCAGATTCTGTGCCTCCCTCCCAGCTCGGCTGCCATCCCTACCTGCTTCAGTGACACCCATGTCATGTTTTCTGGGTGTGTTATTACAGACCGTGTAAAAGGGTGATAGTCTGGGGTGGCCACTTCCTTTCACTCCTGTTGTCACCAACATTGCCAGCTGTCACTGACCTTTTCTCAACTGTCAGCCAGTCTTTCCCCGTAGTCCAGGGACTTCTAAAGAAACAGTGTTAAATATAGATGTAAACACTTACTGTGTTTCTAACAAGCAAGGAAGGGATTGTTGCACTTTACAATTCCATAAAGGGAACTCCATTTCCACTGCCATCCCATAATTCTTTAGGCAGTTTTACTCTAAAAATAATTTGTCAAAGCTGTCTTCTTACAGCTATGGAGCTGGTAAATTTTCAAACGCTGCGCTGGAGAAATGTGCTTGTGTTGAAGTGATCCACACCTCTGCTGGTGACTGGAAACAGTTGTGGGAAAAACATGAGATAATGGGTCCATTCTGCTAAAGGCTGATTCCATCAGTGTAACTCACTCCACCGAAAGGCTGCTGTGTCTGAATGTTGAGGGAGTTTGGTAACTCCTAGTCGAAAGCTGCCAGATTTGCTTTTCCAAGAACTGGGGACAGTGAATGTCATTTAGCGTGTTGGATCCTTGTACTGTTAGCACTATTCTGCTGTAGATCACATTGGGAAACAGATTTTCTGTTGCAAAGTAAAAATGCCTCAAGGCATTTATTGCATAACTTCTGCTTCTTAAGGAACCAAACTTTGTTTCATTTCTAAAGAGAATGTTTACAAAGCATTTCCTAACCCATTTGAAGTGAAATTAAGACAAGCAATGTCTGATGAGCCTTAGATTACATGAATCTTATGTTTCATAATAGACATCACCAGCTAGAACTCTGCTTGACAAGATATATAGCCTGGTTAAAGCACATTTTATGATTTACATTAGGTTTGAAAAGTACTTTGGCTTTTAAGTTCACCTAAACAAGTCTAAATTTTGTGTGGACCCAATCTATGTTTGATGGCATACAGGGAGTTTCTCCCTAGCGTTCATCTGGCAGCAAGGAAGCAGAGTGAGTTTCTCCAGCCCAAAAGCAAGCAAATCTTTTAAAATACAAATTAAAAACATTGTATTAGTTTAATTTTTTTCTGCAGCATGTTTCACTCAAACTACCTGGGGGGGGTGTGCATGCATATATATAAAAGAATATATATATGAAATAGCATATAGTTGGCTTTTTAATATTAATAATTATTTTACTTGTTGCCTAATTTGTGTTCTGTTGCCTAATTTATGAACACCTGGAAGTTGTTCGGCAACCTTGTCTAGGTCTTGGAGGTTGGTGGCCCTGCCTGTGGCAGGGAGTGTTGGAACTCGATGGTCCTTTGGGTCCCTTCCAACCCAGACCAGTCTGTGATTCTGTGAAGTGCAGGATTTATTAACACCCTATTAACTAAGTGCAATTTTGGAGACATTATTTCTATAATCTGCTCTAGTCTTTTAGTAATCTGCACCAGATTATTTCTCCTTTTGGTTTGCATATGCACGACAGGGTTGGAGTAGTACACTCTTGCTTTAAGGCTCCGTTGCTTTGGTTTTCCCAGTAAGTAAATCGGTTTTACTGGTGTTCAGGTCACAAGTGTAAGTCAGACTGAGGAACGAAGCATGTAAAATTCCCCCTCCGTATCCTCTAGCAGCTGGTGGAGCTCTGTGATGGTGCCTTGCGTGCGGCCTTCCTGTGTCGCCGTACAGCAGCAGCAGCAGCGTCCTGTCGGCTGCCATCAGGTCACCGCGGGGCGGGTTGAGTCTTTCCCTAACGCTGTCTCCAAAACTCTCAAACCGCCGGAATTAACTGCAGTGCAGCGTGAGGAACGGTACCTCAGGGGAAGGGTCGGTTCGCGGTGTGCCGACGCCCCCTCGTTCTGCGCCGCGAGGGGCTGGTTTTGTACGCAGACCGACCCGGGGTTCCTGGCGGCCTCAGCACAGCTGCAGCGCAGCACGCACCGCGCGGGGAGCCGTCAGTGGCTGCTGGTGCCAGAGCCGGCCACAGCAGCAGTTGACTGGGGTCATGCGGCTCTTGGGCCGCCTTCGGTGCGGAGCTCCCTTCCCGCCTGCAGCAGCTGGCTGGTGCGCGGGCCGGCGGCCAGCGCCCCTCCCCCCGCAGCCCAGACCTGCCGCCCGACTCCCGGAGCGCGTTCTTCTGGGCCAGCAGCCCCGGACCGCGCCCGGCTCCCAGCCCTGGGAAACGCTCCAGAGCGGGGGCCCGCGGCACAGTTCGTCTGGACTTCCGAGCCGTCCTCGGGAGCCGCCGCCGCGCCGCGGAACGTCTCCCCGGGCTGTGCGTGGCTCCCTTCCTCCTTCCCTCTCTCCGCGGGGCCCGGGGCGGAAGATGAGCGGCGGCGGGGGGTCCCTTCCGGCCCCGGCCCTGTCCACCCGCGGTGATCGCATCGCCCACCGCGCCCCGGGGCTGCTGGACGCCGGCTTCGCCCTCTATGTCGCCGACCCTTTCGACCGGGAGCTCAATCCGCAGGTGTGGGGGGCGGCCGGGCCAGGGGCTCCGTCCCGGAGAGTTACCGGGCGCCCCTCGGTGGGCTCGCAGAGCGAAGGCGGCATGAGAACCGAGCCGGAGCTCTCCTCCTCCTGCAGTGAGGCGTTTAACAGCCGCCGTCTCTTCCAGGGCATCCTGAACCTGGGCACAAGCGAGAACAAGCTTTGCTTTGACTTACTGGAGGACAGAGTAAGTGTCTCTGCCGTCTGACTAACGGCGCGGAGCCGCCGGTTTGGCTTTGACGAGTTGGACGTTGCGCAGCTTGGCGGAGTTGGGTGGGATGCGGAGAGGCGCGGGACGTCCCGCTCTCCCAAGGGAGAAGGTTCGTCTGTGCGGCTCCGGCTGCGCACTCGGAAATGATTTGCTGAGTAACACTTGATGACTTCGTGCTAGTGCGTTTGCAGTGCTCGTGGTGGAGTCGGGCATAAACTCGACGTGCAGACGAGTTGGCTGCTGAGCTGCTGGCAGCTGGAGAGGGATTTTCTTCTTAGAAATACAACAATATCAATGTCACAATGAATGCAAGACCCAGACAGTTTTGGGGGGGTCACCTGCTTTGAGGGCAAGAAAGCCACTGCTGATAGTACAGCTAGTTTTCCTCTACATCAGACAGGGCTGCTATCACTTTGTCACTGTTCTTCTGTTGGTTGAGAAGCTCACCCAAGGTGACATGAGAATTAAAAGGTGATACCATAAGTATTGCAATAACTGCTTGAGCTTTCTTATATCTCAGAAGTGGCTGCATAATCTCTTAGGTACAACAGGGATGTTTTCTGCAATGTGTTTTTCAGGACTTGTTTTAATCTGTGATAGAACAATTCAATAAATAATTCTTTTGTTAATTTCTTCCTTTATTTTGGTGATGTTTTGATGTCTTTTTCTAACATCTTAAAACTAGAAAAAAAGAGAATTGCAGAGCATGAACAAAATTGTAATTCATGACTTCTTGTATTCCCCATTTCCTTAATGTTGCTGGATATGTTTTTAAAATTTGCATGCAACAGCAGAATGGAAACTCCCAAGCACGCTGTGTGTGGCTCTCTCTCTCTTTCGTGTCACTAGCTCACAAGACCTGACATGACTTATCTGGAGCCTAAGCTTTTCCAGTATTCTGATACTCAAGGTACTAGAAGGTAAGAAGTTCTTTTTCCCATGACTTGCAGTGCTCACGGTCAGTGCTAGTCATGGCTTGTGTAGGCTGGGTGTGTTTTTGTTCCTCTGACAAGTGAAAAGGCAGGTGTGTTACTGCTACCTCCATGCTGGGTTCCTGTGCAGGAGTTACTTTTCTGGAATTCTGTTTTGGTTTTCTCCCACCTTCAATGTGCCACCAAGTCCCGGAATGCCAAGGGTCAAAGATGCCAGGGCTTGTTGGCAAACGAGAGTATCGATTGCTCTGGTGAATCATACTGATGCCATGAATCACTCCTGGAATGATTTGTTCTAATCCTGGTGAGGGATAAACAGACACTCTGTGAAGAGTGGAGGTGAAATTCTGGCTCCCTGAAGAGCAACAGGAACTCCACCGTCACCTTCACCCAGGATGAAAGCCTGCCTTGATCTAAAGAATCGTCACTGACTTGGGTTTCACTGTTCCTCATACCCAAATTCCCATCCTTCCTCCAAAACCAGATCCCACTCGAACTCAAAGGTGCTGCTTTATTTTCTCATTTTCCCAGTGCTGAGTCATAGTCACTGTTACAGTAGCAGATGGCTTCTGTGTGCTTCTGCCTCCCAAAGTGTAGCACACTGGGTGTCTGATATTATTTGACCAAAATCTTAAAGGCTTTCATAGCAGAATGAATTATGTACTTGTTCTGGTTTTGGTAATCTTCATTCTTCTGTGCGTGTTTTGTGCTTGTTTCTCTGCGAGAGACGTGATCACATAGCTGTCTTTGTTCTGTGCTTTAGTTTCAGAGAAGAAATTGCCAAATTTCTAACTGACTATGCCAGATCTGCAAGCCAGCTGAATCCAGAACACGTAAGCCAAGTGCTTTATCTTTGCATCGTATTTTCCTTAAACTGATAAAGGTGAGACAAATCTGAACACAAGTGTCAGCAAGGCACCACAGGAGGGATGGAAGTATTCCAGATTTGTGGAAGACTCAATAATGTTCATTTGCTATTTGCAAAACTAGGCTACACGTAACGTTCGAGGGCTTGACGCTATAGGTAGAGTAGTGTGGCTTTTCCAGTTTCCTGGAGTTTAACCTAGACAGGTGCTGATACATCTGCTGGATATTTCATTGCTAAGCGCAGGTTTCACTACTTCCTTCAGGTAACTGTCATGAATGGCTGCTGTGCCGTTTTTGCTACTCTGTCAACTGTATTATGTGACCCTGGAGGTGAGTAAAAACTTGGTTATTTTGCTTAGGAATGTTGGTTAGCGGCGAATATAGTTGTGATTTCTGACAACCTCCCATTACTCGGAGCAAGGCACTGGCAAAGCATCTTTGAAGTAGCGCCTCTGTTTCTACACGGGTGGGAAACATTTGCCATGTCAGCAGGCCCACTCGCTCTCTGGAATGAAATGTACAGGGGTTGTAAGGGCGTTATAGGAAGAGGAGAAGGGCATGGAGGGAATGAAGTGTACTTTGAAAGTGTATTTTGAAACCATGGTGGCAGACAGAGGGAGCAGGCCCACAGGGAGGGTGGGGGACTGGACTGAAATCTGGGACCCAGAGAAAATTTGGGAAATTGGGTAAGGAAAACATGTTGAAGGAATTTGGGACAGGGGAGCGGAGCTGCAGCAAAAGAGGGATTCCCGGTCAAACAAGGGAAGGAAGCCAAGGTGGGAATGCAAAGCAGGAGTGGAGTCCAGGGAAATCATCTGCTCGCAGCAGCAGTAGGAAGTAGGAGGGAAAAGAGCCCAGAGGGACTCTGGTTTCCTCTGGGGTTTGGAAGGAGGAAAGCAGAGTGGGCGTGTGATGCAGCAGCGTGGGGAAATCCACAGAGACCTGCCAGTGGGGAAGGAGGGCAGGGTGACTGGGAGGCTGTCCCACCCCAGTAACACCCTGTTACTGGCACCCAGAGCCCTTAGAGGAGGGTGGAGTGGTGTGGAGTAACACAGAGTAATGACTTCAGCATATCCCTGGCCAAAGCCTTGTGTGAACCAGTTTGGCTGTAGAAGATAATGTTTGCTACTTGTATCCATGTCTGTTTTAAACACCTCTGAAACCCCCTCTCACAAGGCTTTTGGAAGTTATCCCCAGGAGAACACCAACCTGGGGCTACTTCAGAGTAAAGAAGTGAGGAGAACCATTTCCACAGGGCTGTAGGCTCCCTGGCTGCTCACACCAAGATGGTGCCTTGGAAAGCAGAAAGAATAATTGAGGTGAAAAGTGACAGTATCAGAGCAGCAGCAAAATACTGAGAGCAAGATCAGGGGAAGGGAAGGGAATAAAGAGAAGGGTCGACTTTGCAAATGCTAAGGGAGAGCACTGGGTAGGAGCTCAGGCTGATTGACATGTTTTGTTTCAATATTGGTTTAGGCCACAGCAATGTGTTTGAGGTTAAATCAGATGTCAAACTCTTAGATTGTTAGAGTGTAACAAAATAATTGCTCATGAGAAATGTTTTCTTTTTTTTTTTTAATGTTTTTAGATGGATTTCTCATTCCAGCTCCATACTATGGTGGTATAAATCTGAAAACATGGCTGTATGGGGGAATACAGCCTGTTCACGTGCCCTTGTTCAGTGAGGTAAAGCTTTAGCTGTGCTAGTCGTATACGCCCATGGGCATTTCACAGGGAGCAAGCAAATGAACCTGAAAAATGCAAACCAAATCCAAGTGAGGAGACGGGACCTGTCTAGCACTTCTAGAGACAGCCTGCCTTCTCCTCAGACAGCAGCAGGGTGGGAGGCTGGTGTCATCACATGTGTAGGACTACAAGTAATCTGTGCAGATGCTGCTCTGCACCGACATGCCAAATTAGAATTCGCCAGCTCCAAGCCTGTCGCTCCAGCTATGAGTACATTTCATTTGCATATTTCTTCCCCTTAAGCACTGAAAGGTGTTTGAAAGCTCGGTAATCCGTGAGGCAGGTCGGCGGTGGGGGGGTAGCATCTTCACTAAGTCGTTGGTAGTCTAGTCTTGGCTCAGGGCAACGTTGTAAAGCAAAATACTGGGGTGATATAGCAAAGTCGGATCTTAGTTTCAGATTCTGAGGTATAATAGTTTTGGGTTTGGAATGCTGCTTTCCCTCCTTCAGATAGAGCCATGAGAAACTTGTTTAACTTATTTATAAATGCTAAAACTCAAAAAAGCTTGATAAAAGTCAGGACTGTGTCTTCCCGAGGTGGGAGTGTTTCTTCGCTCCCTTCTTTTTCATGTTTTTTATTCTTGCAGATGTTTTTCCTTCTGTAGATGACTGATGAAGACAGTCACCCTTTCCAGCTGACAGTGGAAAAATTAGAAGCAGCCTTACAGAGAGCTAAAGCAGAGGTATTAATAACATTGATTTCCAGGTTTTCTGTTTTCTGACTTATTTTGTAAGCAGCACATGTTCTCAGCATCAGAGATGAGAACCCTCTTCCTCCCTTCAGACCCTCTGTGCAGATTTCAGTCTTGTGACTGAGTTGGGTCCAACTCTGGCAACAGGAGCTGAACTTAGTTAATAATAGAGGCACTGTAACAAAGTGCAGAGAAACTCCCTGAGTCTCTCTTACAAAGAACAGATCTTAACTTGTCCTTCAAGGCCAAGGTTTTGGGTTTTTTTCTCTGTAGCTTTCAATGGAATTTGAAGTGCTGTGAGCAATTTATTGTTCTGACCCTGAGAAGAGAGAATATGCTACTGTAATGACTCACTTGGTTAATTAAAGAAACATGTCTAATGTGATTTTGAAGTGGGTTCTGAGTTCTTCTGGGTTCCAGCTAGCAAACTAGAACGTCACACAAGTAATTTTTCTAGAGTTTAGAACTTCATTAGTTCAAAATGCTTAATGTGTTTGGTGATTTTATTCTGTTTAGGATTGCAAAATTGAGGGAGGTCTGTCATGCACAGACCATATTGTGTGTCACATACTTCTCTTTTCCCCACATTCTTCTCTGTCTTTGGAACTGCTTTTCTGCCCCCCATGGAAATGTTTCGTTTTGTGAGTGTCCACAAAATACTGCTCACTGGTATTTCAGGCTAAAATGTTTCCTGTTGTTTGATATCCATAACTCACTCCATGGGAAATTGTAAATGTGCTTAAGCTTAACTGTTTGTGCTCATCCCTGAAAAGCTCTGGTGGAAGAGGCACAGGCTGAGCAGACAAACATTTTATCAAAGATGTGGTGGTGATGGTGGTGATGTTTCAAAGCATGAAATGAGATGGATGCCTTGTATCCTATTCCAGGATAGAAAATGATGTTTTATAACAGATAATACACATACTTACAAGAAAGGCCAGTTGTAAGGTCACAGATATTTAAAAAGGGTATTTTGGACACACACAAATGCATAACACCTCTTTTATAGTTAGGTTGAAAGTGTCCTAGTTAGCTAATTGCTTGATCAGCACGGTGCCTATGTTTAGACACCATCTGTATGCCTGTGTCATCTGCCAGTGCCTTTTCCAGCCCCTGTGAGCCCAAGCGTAACCCACTTCTCCCTGGATGCTGGGAGAGGGAGGCAGCTAGCATCCCTGCTGCGTTACTGTGGCTGCCAGGGCTTCACCAGGCTGGACAGGCGCTGGAGCACAGGCTGGATCAACTCTGGAGATCTGCGTGTGCTTGTCAGACTTTGCAGCTGCGACTGTTCTCACAAATACGACAGACATCTGCTTCAGATACGTGTGAGATCAGAAATAGCTGGAGGAACTGGACTGGAACAGCGGTTCCAGTTCCAGCTGCTGTCCCACAGCAGCTGCTGCTATGAGTAGATGCCTAACTCGGCATCTCCTGCTTAACATGCATCACATCAAATACAGCAAACGCCCTGTCGTGCAAGGAGTACTTGTGGAGCAGCTCATTGTGTGTAGCATTTGCATCTTATCTGGTCTCCAGGTGATTCAGCCACAGTCGAAGGCAGCACACCGGATGTTTATTTCTCATGAAGTTCTTGCTCACAGGACTTACTACTGCTCAAAGGAGTTGCATGGGGCAGGGAAAGCAAATATCAGGGCTTCCTCGTGACTGAACATGACTTCCCAGAGCTCCCTAGGAGTTGGTCTTTGCAAATAATCTGCTTTGGAGGAGGCTTGGGTGGAGTGTGAGAATTTACAGTGGGTGAGGCTTTGGCAAAAAGAAATTATGCTCCGGGGATAAATAAATAAAATTATTTGTCCAAGTCCCCTTTGCCTCTCGTAGAGCACCATGTAACTCAGTTTTCAGTCTTCTGCAGATTCCATTACATGTTTAATCAAACAGGTGCCATTGAAAAATTAATTACTTGGCAGTTTATTAGAAGTTAAAATCCAATTTCTGTTCAGCTTTCCCACCGTCATCCACAGTAACTTTGCTCAGTCCTGGGAAATTATTTTGGCTGTATGCCTGTAAAACCAGTGTTAATCTCTACAACACCATAACCTTGCCCGTTGATATCAGTGGGTGTTTCAAATGAGCCCTAACTTGATTTTCATCTACTAATAAACGATTTAGCATATTTTTGGGGGTGGTATTAGATATTTGAACCAAGGTCAGTAGCTGGACTGTTAGCCTGTATAGTAATTGCAGTATGTAACTAACTACTTTTCAAAAGCTAGCTTTTCACCTGGGGGTTCCCAGATGTCCCTGCTGCATCCTTACTAGTCGTTGGTTTGACGTTGTTGGTGTCTCCAACCACCAGTTTTTCTTTTTCCAGGGCATCCGAGTGAGAGCATTAATCCTGATCAACCCCCACAACCCCTTAGGGGACATTTACCCAGCACACTTACTGAAAGAATGTCTAGAGTTTGCACACAGGTCGGAGCTGTACAGCTATTTGTTTGGTCTTTCATTTTCTGCCAATGCAATGATGAAAAATAACCTTTGGTGATGGCTCGCTCTTTGCATGTACGTGTTCGGAGGAGGGGATGGACCAGGTTCTGATCATATTTCTTGTGTAACTCTCCTTTTTTACTCGGCCTCTCCGGTAAGACTAGAATAAACTGCTGAACCTGGGATCCAGCAATGTCCTTCTGAATGAAATATTGTTGGGGTTTTGGGGGTTTAAACTTACAGAACTTTTAATTTTCCCAACGCTGTTTCTCTTTTTAACCTGCTTTGCTTCATGGCTCAGAAAAAGTTCCAGCAGGCTTTCCCCAGTCTGCAGCAGCGCTGCTAAACATGGCCAGCGCCCTCATTTGAAACAGTGTCAGTAAGAAACTCTGACCATTTGGTACTGGGGGAAAGCAAGTGGATTGGCAAGGCGTAGGAATGGTCTGCAGTTTTGTGGGATCATGTACTTACCTGCTTAGCTTGAGCTGCGCAAGCAATCCATGTCCTCTCAAAGGAAGACACTTCCTTTGAGGGGACATGGGGAGAAAAAGCACTCTGTTTTGAAAAGCATTTGCATTGTGTCAGGAAACAATTGTGTATTCCTTTGTTATTTCGGTGATGACTGCAAAACCATGTGCACACTTTGAAAGTGAACAGTGTTTAGTTTCTGACAGTCTTGACTAAGTTGCTATAATTGTTCACTAGTTACTGAAAAATTACATGTTTTTCAGTTCTGAAATGGAATAACACAACAGTCCTGCACTTTGGGCAGGATTTTCTTTTTATAGAAGCAGCAGTTGAGCTCGCTAGAGTTCAGTGCACCACTCAGCTATGCACCTTACCACATTCCTTAGAAGGCAAACGCATCTTCTGCCAGCACGGCCCATGGACTTCAGGATGCAACCAACTGAAACTGGTCCTAAAACTATGTTAGAGGATACGGATTAGAAAAAATAACTTCACTTTCAATGCGAAAAAATACTCTGAAGCCAAACTTCCTTTAAAAACCACAGAGGTCAGATGAATCAAGGTGTAGAAGAGAGTACCTGCATTTCTGGGATGGTGAAAGCCACTCTGCAGGTTTTCTCAGTGTTTCTAAATCTGTGCATGGCTTGTTGGCATCAGGTATTTCCTGAGAACCACTGGAGTGAGCAAGCAGCTGGGTTTTGTTTCAGATATATGGAATGTTGCTGCTGCTGAGAAATGCAGAATATTTATAAATATATTTATAAATAAACAGAAGCTGGCGATGCACAAATGTTCACTTCCTGACCTGTATCAGGAGTAGTGTGACCAGCAGGAGTAGGGTAAGGCTTGTCCCATTGTACTCAGCCCTGGTGAGGCCACACCTCGAGTGCTGGGTGCAGTTTTGGACCCCTCACTTCAGGAAGGATGCTGAGATACTGGAGTATGTCCAGAGAAGGGCAATGAAGCTGGTGAAGGATCTAGAACACAAGTCCTACGGGGAGCGGCTGAGTGATCTGGGGCTTGTTAGTCTGGAGAAAAGGAGGCTGAGGGGAGACATTATCGCTCTCTACAAATACCTGCAAGGAGGGTACATTATCGCTCTCTGCAAATACCTGCAAGGAGGGTGCAGAGAGGTGGGGGTTGGTCTGTTCTCTCATGTAACAAGTGATAGGATGAGAGGAGATGGTTACAAACTGCCCCAGGGGAGATTTAGGTTGGACATCAGGAAAAAATTCTTTACTGAAAGGGTTGTTAGGACATTGGAACAGGCTGCCTAGGGAAGTGGTGGAGTCCAATTCCCTAGGCAGCCTACACACCTTTTAGATCCCTGGAGGTATTTAAAAGGTGTGTAGATGAAGGACATGATCTAGAGGTGGACTAGGCAGGGTTGGGCTGTGGTTGGACTTGATGACCTTAAAGGTCGCTTCAAACCCATGTGATTCTATGCCTTGTGACCTCTTTGCAAAGTTTGTGGGGGGAATATAATTTCAAATAGGCATTTTATAGATACTTTTCTATGACAGCTGTTGAGATTATAGATATATATGCATAAAATACTTGAAATGTGCTAAAATGCTTGTATTTTTCTATATGTAGATACGAGTTACATGTAATAATGGATGAAATATATATGCTGTCTGTTTATGATGACACCACCTTCACCAGTGTTCTTAGCTTAGATTGGTAAGTGTGATTACTTAGGAGGAATTAGAAGGTACTTAATCCTAAATGGAACCCAAGCCATTTTTTTTCAGACTTCTGGTTAGCCAGTACAACTGGTATTGTTGGAACAAACTCATGTCCAAGTCTTTGCAGCTCATTAATACAAGCGATCTTTGCAGACTGCTTTAAATGGCAGATCTCTTGCTTCCTGCTCATGTGTATCATTTGGTAATACCAATAAAAATTGGCAGAGCCCTTAGTCATTTTGCTTCTTTGCTTTTCTTCGTAATTCCCTGTTACACAGCCTGAGTGTATTACACTTAGGGTCTCACTATAATGGCAATGAAGTTGTCCAAGGTTGTGCAAGTTACCTGCTATAATGAGTCTCCGTGATTACTATGCCACTGGGCTCCTTGTATCCTAACAGGTGATGACTAGAAAAACATTTCAAGTATATTTAAACTTATTGGCATCTGACTAATAAAATTTCTTTCCCCCAAAGTATTTGATTGTTTTTATATAACTTCACAAATTCCATATCAGTGAGAAATTTCCAAGCCCATACAGATACAGCCAAGCTCTGTCAAGTGACTGGGTATTGCCTCACCCATATGACATCATGAATCATAAATGAAGCCTAAAAAATTACATTTATTATTGTGAAAGTTGACCTGGCTCCATTAGGCTGAAGAGGAGATTTCTAGCCTTGACCTTACTTAAACAAAGGATTAAAAAAAGCCCCCATACTCAGCTGTATTAGAGTGAGGTGTGTTTTGTTTAGTTGCACCTCGCCCTTAAATGTTCGCTTCTCTTTCCTGAGTCTGAAATGCAGCGTCCTTGAGCAAGGAATTCTTCTCCATCAAGTCCAAGAGCAGTTGTGCATCACTTATGGAAATGCTGCTTTTGTTTTAATCACAAACACTAATTGTGCAGTGGGAATTGAGAATTTTTAAATGGACTGTCAGGTCTTAGTGCAGCTCCTTTCTGGTTTGAGTCAGGGATTTTTTGTGTAAATCGGTGTCTCAGCACACACGTTTGGGAGACCACTGTCACAGGATAATGTTTTGATAAAAGATCTTTGGAAAAAATGTCATGTCACTTTAAAGGATTATATGCCACTTTTATTAATTAATTAAATACTTTGTTTTTACAAATGTAAATATCTTTGTGACCTACACAACTTGTCCCTCTGTAGCAACTGTCCTTGTCTTCCTCTATTCTCATTCAGTTTACCAGACCCAGAACGGACACATTTTATGTGGGGCTTCAGCAAGGTAAGTCAAATACACGATGTTTGTGTCTAAATGTAAGGTGGGCTATTCTGATGTAATTAGTGGCATAGGTGTCAAACTGAGTTTTTCTCTGCTTATGAATTATTTTCTTCTTTGGTAACGTAAAATTTGTAAAACAAGTTCCAAGTTTGATTTGGGACTTAGTTAACAGCACCAGCAGATGCAGGTGTATTAAAGGAATTAAAAGATATAAGCACATTTCAGATCTGTAGCATTTTGCCTTTTCTTCCCTTGGAAAGCACAGTCAACTGGTGTGTTTTGTTGTTGGTTTTTTTCCTGTGCATCACAATGACTCTAGACTTGGAGGCTTGACAAAGTGCAAACATAGACTAAAGAGTGTGCCTCTCTCTCTTCTCCTTGTCTTGGCAGGATTTTGGTATGACTGGAATCAGAGTTGGAGTACTGTACACCAGAAATCATGACATTCAGAAAGCTGTGAATCAACTGGCTGTCTTCCATAGCTGTCCCGGCCCTGTTCAGCATGTTCTCAGTCAGGTCCTTAGGGACAGAGGTTAGCCATGCCTCCAGCGTTCCCACCGAGCGGTTTCATTGTTCCATTAGAGTGGAAATAAAACAGAATTCTGTTTTTCTTGCTTTGGTAGAGTGGTTGGATAAAGTCTTTTTTCCCATCAACAAAAAGCGACTTAAAGAAGCACAGAGTGTTCTCGTGGATGGGCTTGCAGAAGTTGGGATACCCGTGCTCCAGGGCTCAGGAGGACTCTATGTGTGGGCAGACTTCCGAAAAGTATGTAGGACGTTTGGAAAGGGGTGGGAATGTGTACATTGAACATGTAAAAATTACTCCTAAGTGTTGTTACATGCTTTAGTATCAGGTCCTGGCATTTGCTTCAATTAATTTATGCACTTGTTCAACTTTTAATAAAAGAAATGTTTTCTTGTTTTAGTTCTTAAGGTCACAGACTTTTGAAGCTGAACTTGAATTATGGCAGAAGCTTCTTGATAAAAAACTCCTGATTAGTCCTGGAAAAGCTTTTTATTGTTATGAACCTGGATGGTTTAGACTGGTTTTCTCCGATTCCACAGATAAAATTTGCTTGTGTAAGTGGGTTTACCTCTAATATGGCATGTGGTAGCACACAAGTTTTAGAAACATTAACGTTATAAATAATAAGTTTGAACCTGATTATTTTCTCTCAGCTTGTGAGGGGCATTTTTAGAATTTGCATGAATCAAAGTACTGGATTGGCCCAGAGCATCAGTTACAAGGCACTCAGGTTGGATTATGTTAACCCTCTCAAGCGTTCAGAATTTTAAAATTTGTTTTTACTCTGTCAGAAAAGCAAGGAACCAAATTTTATGTGAAAAGTGTTTTTACTCTTTCAGATTATACCTTATATCATGTGGGAATTCCCCACCATCCCTCATTTTCATGTGGTTTATGTTGGATGTGAAAAACATATCAATCTCATGCTGTAAAATAGTTAACCTTGAGTGAATTATTTCTATTGTAGGCAAAGGGGACATCTGTGAAGAAATGAAAGAAAAATGTAGATTGTAAGGGCACTGTTGGGTCATCTAGTACAACTTCTGGCTCAGGGCAGGGCCAGTCAGAGAACAGGTTATTCAGTCGTTTGGAGACTGACTAAAGGTGGAGATTTGCCCACCCACCCTGAGGAACCCATTGCCATGTTTAACCACTCTTGGTGATCTGATATTGGAGCATAAGTCTTATGAGGAGCAGCTGAGGGAACTGGGGTTGTTTAGCCTGGAGAAGAGGAGGCTCAAGGGAGACCTTATCGCTCTCTACAGCTCCTTGAAAGGAAGTTATGGTGAGCTGGGGATCAGCCTCTTCTCCCGAGTAACTAGCAGTAGGATGAGAACAAATGTTCTAAAGTTACATCAAGGGAGATTCATCTTGGAAATTAGGAAAAAATTGTTCACTGAAATACTGGTCAGGCATTGGAGCAGGCTGTCCAGAGGTGGTGGAGTCACCATCCCTGGAGGTGTTCAGAAACCATGTAGATGTGGCACTCCAGGACATGGTTTAGTTGACATGGTGGTCTTGGGCGGACAGTTGGACCTGGTGATAAGGAGAGTTTTTCCAATCTTAAAGATTCTATTATGTTCTGTTGTGTTCTATTATTCTGTTCTTTTTTCTATACATTCAGTCAGCGTTTCCCTCTGAATTCTGTTTCTACAGGTATTCAGAGACTTAAGCAAACGTTGCACAGTTACACTGATGAACCAGTCACAAGCAACACATCTTCTACTGCAGATGCTCTAGGTGATCCTGAAAAAATTCTTCAGGCAAACCTTCAAACACACCAGAAACAGATGTCTCCCAGCTAAAAAATATACTTGTTTTTTAAGATCATATATACACTTAATGGCTTGATACAATTTACTGTGCTTCTGTTTACTAAAGGCCTGTGTAAAGATACATATTGTCTGTAACCTTGCGTAACACTCTCAGGTCTCTGTGACCTGGCATTAGTCATCTGGCAAGTGGGCTTGCTGAAGTTGGGTTTTAAGGAAAATGGGCCTCCTGGCTATTGTGTAAATAAGCCCCTGTTAAGCAGGGCACTTGTTTTTACTCCATTTCCAGTGTGCTCTGTGTCAGTAAAATCAGTGAGTTTTAATATATACTTGGTCAGTGGTTGACTTACAAAATTTGAAAACACCGGTAAAATGGTTACACGTATTACTGTAAATTATGGGCTGTATATTGTAACCATAACACCAAAAGCACTGCATCGGGTGACACTGGTATTCTGCTAAACGTCTGCGGCTGACAGAACGTCTGCTCTTCTGCACGAAATCTCTGTAAGCACAGAGATCCCTCAAGCACCGTGTACACCTCTCCGTGCACGCACGTGGGCGCTTCCTCAGCAAATACTTACATTATTGGCTTCTGGACTCCCACTCAGATTATTTCCATGCACCTGTATTAACTGGACAGTGTTTTCATGCATTAACTGCGAAACTTCTTGCAGGTCTGTATGGTATACTCATTTGACAGAGCTCTGTGGGGATTTTTTTCTTTGTGCTTTTTTTTTTTTTTAAGATTTTTTTTGGTGGGTTTTTTAGGTATTTGCAGAATTAATTCACAGTTTGCTGTGTTATTTAGGTGTGATAAGAGAAAACTAGAACTGCAGAATTACAGACTGCTGTGGTAGAGGATTAGGAGGAGGATTATCTTACTGTGGATCCCTAATAAACTTGGAATTTGTGATCCTGATACTAATGCAGCCCTGGACTTGTTTGGGGTTTTTTGGTGGCATGAAAATTTGTCAACCTTACAGTGTTATGGCTGACAACATAAAGATAAATAACCTGCCATAGAGCAATTCTAAAGCTCTTAGAATCATGGAATAGTTAATGCTGGAAAGCACCTCTGTCAATTGTAGTCCAATGCATCTGCATGGAGCAGGGTCAGCCAGAGCAGGCTGACCAGGACTGGATCTGGTTGGGTTTTTGAGTATCTCCAAGGATGGAAATTCCACAGCCTCTCTCAGCAGCTTGTACAGGAATACAGTCTCACAAACAAGCATGAAGGGCATGGTCCACATTGGTAATGATGGATGTTGCTACCAGTCAGTCAGACCTACAAGTGAGGCAAGCCCTGATGTGCACTAAGACTGTAGCACAGATATTTTCTCAACACAGGGCCTTGTGCTTTAGAGGAGGAGGATGGTGACAAGTCAGCATTTGCCACTCCTCTGTGGCATCAATGTTGAGTGTAAAATCAGTTTGTTAAGGGATTTATTTAATAGATTCTTCCACAGATCTTGTGCTGAGTTTTGTCATGTTGGTTTTCTACAAGAGAGCTTGTTAGTTGTTTCTACCTTGAAGTACTCCCGTGAGTTGATCAATATTGTTGGTTACTAAAAGCTGAGATGAAATTGTTGATTCCTTCTCTGACAGTCTCAACTTAGGGTGAGCTGCAGGTCACTACAAACAGGTTAAGCTTAACTGGAAAGCCTCCAGAAAAAGTACATCACAATGACAATGTGCATCCACGTCATTATCCCACAGTCTTTATTCTATTTATAGCCTTATATAGAGATGGCAAGTTTCATGATACTGTTTCCTCTCATCTCGCCAAGGGAGCTATTAGACCAATTAAGCCCCAATCAGGCTCTGCAAGCTCTGCAGGTAAGCATCAGTTGCTTTTGGTTTTATTTTGGCCAGCAATAAATGCGGCATCTGCTTCCACTTCGCATGCAGTTTGTGATCAGCTTCTCACGGAGAAGAAAAGCGGACAAATCTTTTCACCTTCTCTAGCAGTGGTCTGCTACCAAGCAATTTGAAACAAGGACCTAGGACAGCGGGAAGAGTGAGACAGACGCCAGGAGGACAGCACCATGGAGGAGTGACACAAAAGGTTTGCGTTCTCACACACCGTGCAGCAAGCCCACTTCGGGTTGTACGCAAAACATGGACGTAGGTAAGTTTTTCACAGACCTGTACTACCGGGTGTTTGCTTATAACCTTTGCTGATGTTCTGTTGAATATCTGTTAGTTTTTTAAAAAACTTATGGCTACTTTGTGCAGTCAGACTTCCCAGCTAGCTTACACATTCAGTGTAACTGATAGGTGCACAGAGATCACCAACATCTCACAGGGCAAGGCCTTGTAATTGAGAAATAGCGACAAAGTGTTCCCTTGGCCATTATGTTCCCTTCAGCCAGTTCTCAACTTGAAGTTAATAGCCACTAATTGTTTTGTGACATTTTGGAAGGTGTGAAGCACGTGGAAAAAAGAACCAAGCGCAGAATGATAATCACACAGGTAGAAAATGGTCCAGAAACATCTCAGCTGAAGCAGCACTCCAAAAAAAGACCGAAGAGGGAAGATGTCCTGACATTCTACCTCCGTATGCAAGATGCAAAAAAACAAGGATCCTCTGTAAACAAGGCAAATGACATTTTCACTCTGCCATGTCCTGACTCCTTGAGGAGAGGTAACTGGAAAATTCCGTATGCGGATTTCCCCGATTTGGGAAATAGACACTCTTGAGAAAGGCATGCTGATTAACAGGTCAGGGTGTCTCTGCTTGGATTGCCTCTGAAATCTTTGCTGGGGAGGGAAGAGGTTGCCAAATTCTGCTTACAAATTTCAGATTCGTTGCCACTAGCAGCCTTACAGTGCGATTTTATCCAAATGTGATCTTACCAGAAAGAAAGGGATCACTGACTGTGCAGGATACTACCCACACTGAAAAGGATTACCAGAGTTTGACTTTCTGAAGACAAAAATAAATGTTCCTACTGATGTCTCCTAGAGAAAGATCTGTGTTAAAGAAAAAAAAAAACAAAACAAAACAAAAAAGAAAACAAAAGTGTTTGTGTTTTGAACTTGGATCAGTTAACAGAGCTAGTTTACCGCAAGGAACATTACACAGACAAAGGCAGGGAGGTGATGACCTTCGGGAAAGAAGTGGACACAAGAACACAGATTGTCTAGGAGGGCAGTAAGATCTTCTGAAAATAGTTTTGCCCCTAAAGAAAATCTGAACTGCTTCCTCTGAAAAGAGGAACACTCCTGCTGTGTTCTCCCTAAATCAAATTGTTCAGGAGATTCTGAAGGACCCCAAATTGCCCTATGTAAGCAAACAGATGCCTGGGTTTACTGTTCCAAAATAACCTTTCTATGCACAGCTAGATTTCAATTATACTCTGTTTCATTAAACAGACATCGGAGTACTTCAGCGTTTCATCAAGATGTACGAACCACCTGGAGAGGTTGTCCATGAAGAAGTTCATATTGTCACTGAGACTGATGTTGACAAAAGAACAGATACCACTGTAGACAGTGGTTAATGAAGCTGTAAGCCCAATTAAAGCATAAAGGAGCCACTCAGCAAGAAGATGTTCCCCAAGAGCCAGCACAGAATCACCAACTAAAAGGACTGAACCAAGAAATCCATGTAATCTTCCTGCAAGTATGTCACAAACATGCTTCTCTTGTTTCTGGTATAATTAAAATATCATCAGTGTATTAGGCCCACGATTTCTCCTTGGTGTTCAATACGTTTCTCACCTTTAGTTTCTGACTGACACACAGTGAGTGTGATTGTATGGGGGAAAGAGAGAGAATCACCAAATACAACATGGGTCGACAGCAAGTGAGACATGAACCAGCAGAGTATGCTCAGGCAGCCAGGAGAGCTAACCCGTACGCTGGGCCATCAAGCACAACACTGCCAGCTGGTCCAGGGAGGTGACTGTCCCACTCTACACTGTGTTGGTGGGGCCTCACCTTGAGTATGTGTGCAGTTTTGGGTGCCACAGTACAAGAGGGACACAAAACTATCGGAGTGTGTCCAGAGGGCAATGAAGATGGTGAAGCATCTAGAGGAGAACTCTTATGAGAAGAGGCTGAAGTTTCTTGGTTTGTTCAGCCTGGAGAAGGCTGAGGAGACCTCATCTTGCAGTCTATGGCTTCCTGAAAAGGGGGAGCAAAGGGCCAGGCACCGATCGATCTCCTCTCTTTGGTGACCAGTGATAGAACCTGAGGGAACAGTATGAAGCTGAGACAGGGGAGGTTTAGGCTGGGTATTAGGAAGAGGTTCTGTACTGAGAGGGTGATTGGGCACTGGAGCAGGCTCTCCAGGGAAGGGGTCACAGCACCAGCTTGACTGAGTTCAAGAAGCATCTGGACAATGCACTCAGTCACATGCTCTGACTTGGCTGGTCCTGTGTGGAGACAGGAGTTGGACTAGATGATCCTTATGGGTCCCGTCCAGCTCTGAGATTCTATGAAAACTCTGTTGTTAATGACTGCAAGATTCCTTGGCCTAGAAGCATACAGCATTTCTGTACATAAGCTTGTTCTCTTCTTCCTCATAACCCCAATTTTATGAAGCCTTTTTTCAGCCTATTTTACATCAAAGAATACAATCTCATACACCACATATCCTTTACGGGAGACTCATCACAAGCTCCTGTAGACGATATTGTGGACAAAATAGGCAAAATGATCAGTAGTCACCTGAAAACATGATGGTATTCAGCTATGCTGAAAGAAACTAACAAGGTAATAATGCAACATCTCTTTTCAAGCCAGGTGATAGCAGCATGGTAAATATGATGCCAACTCATTAAGCTACTCCCCAAGAAGACTTAAGAGTACTACAGGTCATAAGCTCAGTGTCTGCATGGACAAAGTAGTAGAAAGTACCGAAAGGAGAAGCACATTAACAGGTAGTATGTATTGGGGGAGAATTTCTAAAAAGAAAAGAGGAGCTCTGCCTTACGAAGTTACTGGCAATTTTTTAAGACCTCAACAGATCTGTGGACAAGGGCAATCTGATAGCTATACTTTGCTAGATTAAAAAAAAAAAAAAAAAGAAAAAAAGAAAAAAAGGAAGAACTTTACCAAAGATTCTTATGGAAACAAAGCACCCACTGGGTAAGAGGGGCAGGCCTGGCATGAATGTTGAGAAGATGGAAAAACTAAGAGTGTGAGGGCATGATTAATTCTGAAAGCAGTAGAAAGCCACTGATGAGTCCTGCAATGATCCTGGTTCATGCCCTGTGTTGTTTAGCATAAACAACCTTGACAGGGAGTGAAGAGTGGAACAACAACAGAAAAAACAACCTCTATGACTAAGACTTCAGGCCTGTAAAAACAAAGGTTGGTAATAAAATATTACAGAAGACCTTTAGAAACCTTGCTGACTGCACTTGGCAGGTGAAGTGTACTGCAAATAAATGGAAAGGGATGGGCTTGCTTTGTCTTACACACCATACCACTGCCCCACCCTTGGCATAACCAAGAGAGGTTGAGTTTTCCAATAGCTTTACCACCTGGTATTTGTTTATTTGGCTATTGCTGATGTTCTGCTGAATGTCTATTTAAGTTGTAAACAATTTTTAGGCACTTGAGCCTCCGTGTACTTAGATTTTACTTCAGCTTTTGCATCCAGCGCTGAAGCGATAGGTGCACAGAGATCACCAAGATGTCACAGATCAAGAAATAAGGCCTTGTTTCTGACAAAGCTTTCCCTTAGCCATCCATTAAGTCAAGTCTCATTTTGAAGTTAACAGTCACTAATCATATTGTGGCATTTTGGAAGCGGAAAACACATGGACAGAACAACCCAGGGCAGAATGATGACCAGAGAGAAGGCTGGTTATCAGTCTGCAAGACTCTCTTGGGAGGAGCACTTCAAATGCCAGAGAGGTAAGATCTGCAGGGATTCGATCTCCATATGCAGGATGGAGAAAAAAAAAATAGTAGCCATACTTCTCTAAACCAGCAAAATGACATTTTCACTCTGCCATGTCCCAACTCCTTGAGAGGTAACTCAAAAAATCTGTATGTGGATTCCCACAATTTTGAAAATTGGAATAAGGGGTTAAAAAGGGGAAAACAAGAGGGACTGCTTTACACCCCAAACACAAAGGCAGCCTGCTTGCTCTGCAGGCATTGAGCAATATGGACAGCTGCAATGGCTACCTAACCTCAGGCACAGTAGATCAGCAGCTCCTGGGAAAAAAAAAGTGTCTTGAAGGTTGTGTGATATCCAACCTGTATTTGCTAGAGATGTTACGCAAGCCCAGAATGCCTGCCTACCTTTGTCAGGCAAGCACTGCTTTCCTTTTATTACTCACCAAATCTATTAAATGGACATTTTCATCGTGGAAGGAAGGGAAAGTCACTCTCTTTGAATAAACCTTCTCATCTTTGGTGCACAGGCTTCGGAAAACATCAAGAGATGATCACAGACACAGACTTTTGAAATCTAGATAGTTTAAATCCCCCTATATAACACCACCAGTACAAAACTTCCTGTTCAGCACTGTTACTGTCTGTTACTGTTCACCAACCATCTCTGATATTTCAAAGCATCACTCTGTGTTCTTGGCCCTCTAGATGTAGAGACCTAGGTTTGAGGACCGTGTAAAGAAAGCTAAGGGAAGCATTATTGAGCACAAGTAGTTTGTAATCACTGTCAATCCTGCTGTGCTCAATGGATGTAATGCTTTGTAGTCCTGTACAATGTTTAACTAGTTTCTCTTTTCCCAGGACCAGGGTACTTCAGCAGCTGGAGAACTGCTGCTGGTTTTCACTCAGGAAGGAAGAGAGAAACGGTGCACCCAACTGCTGGTTCAGATCAATGTTGTGAATGGAGAGATTATTAACAGCACCGCCTGGGACCTCTGCCAGAGTGGTTCAGTTTGGATATTTTGCTACTTCTCTTCCTAAAACTTTTGATTTTCCTGGATGGCAGATTATGGCGCAAGAAGGAAATTTGGCCCCAGCAGCCCTGCTCACCATGTTCAGGTCTCAGAAGGAGATGCAGAGACACAACAGAAGGAAAAAAAGCCCTTTTTAAAATATAAAACCCATGGGTATGCCAATACAGTGCTTATCAAAAAGCTCCTAGGCATAAACTAAAGCCTGGAAAATTAAATAAATTGAATTCTGGAAAAGCACAGCTCTTGTGTTTTTCTAACACAAATGACCAAATCTTTGATATTCACTCAAACAGTTTAGAGGTAAAAAAATCACTTAATATACACACAAAGTATGGTTTTGATGTGTCTACAAATAAATGACAACTGCCTGAGAAATTACTTACATGACTTGGAAGTATCTATGAGAAGCCAGTAATTTCCCCATTTCATGGAGTATGGCTTTGTGTAGTTAAGTCTACATTTCAATAATAAAAAAATATACTGAATAGGTGATCGAGTATTTAGTGGACAGTCTTTACACACGTGACATCTGAATGCTTTGTTACCTGTTATCTCCTATATTTAACTGAATATATCAGTCACTAAAATAGTTTTTTCTTCTTTCCTGGGATCAGTATTGCTATTATTATCCTGTATACAATCACCAAATGACTTCAATGAGTGCTTTAACAGACTTAAGTACATTAAGTCCATTTTTCTTTTTCTAGCTCTTTATTTATCCTAGGCAGTTGCAGAAGTGAAAATTCTCCTCAGTCATAAAGTAGTTTTAAAAAAACAGGGTCTGCATTATTTCTGTTATAGAAAATTTCTCCTGTTCTGCAAGGAAATGTTCTCGGACAATGTTTCCAATAACTACAAAAAGGGCATTTCCTTCCTGTCAGCAGACAGAACTGCAATGTATGCATCAGGGCACACTCTGCATGTGCCATGCAATACTCAGTGCAATATACATGCTCCGTGCGTTTCAGCTCTTAGCTGCATGTGCTGTCGTTAGAACAAGAATCGCGTAAAGAAAACGTCTGCTGGCTGCTCTCAGAGCTCCGAAGCTGAACACCAGCCGGAAATTCAGTAGTAGCGTTCCCGCAGTCAGTGACGTTAAGAAGTAAACCTACCTAAGCTCTAGCATGGGGGATACTGCACCAGAAGAGAGTAACGGATGAGCTCTGCTCCTCCAGCTGCAGGCCATCAAAGCCTGTCCCCATGGGATCCTGTGATGTCCCTTCTGCTGCCGAGTGTTTTGTAGGCCTTCCTTTCACCCCTCATTTTCTAGTACGAGATTTCAGAGAGAAACTTTGCTCTCCAAGGTCCCACTCTTCCAGCTATGTCCATAAGCAGCTATCCAAGAGGCAGTCATTCTTCCCATGATACTGGTGGTGGTGCACACATAGAAGAGGACAGTGCAGTTGTTCAAACACCTATAAATAAATGTGTAACACTTTAGTTACAGACACCACCTGCAGATCCACTCTCTTCAGGGACCTTACCATCAGAATCCTTGCCCATTCAGATTATTTTTTAGCAATACCCAGTATAATAAAAAAACCTAAAATAAAAATACAGTGTTTAGTAAGAGAGGTTGCTCCATTAGCACTCTCTAGAAGTGATTTTTTTTCTATTTTAGATTGTAGTTGGAAGTACAATACTCAGATTTATACTAGACTAAATCTTTTAAGCTTTTCTCTTTCACTGGCTTACATTCTGCTTGAGCATTCTGAGCTCACAGGTTTCCTCTTACACCTTAGTTCCCACAATACGACAGTAATGCAAGTTGGAGGAATAACTCCATTTAGAACCCTGTTTCTATTTGCTCAGAAGGCAAAAGTAAGTACTACTAACATATCTAACAACAAATAATCTAAGATAATTTTAATAACAGCACTTTTATTGAGTCAGTTCCTACAAGTCCTCTTTGCATCCCCAAAACTGGCAATGCTCACAGAAATAAAATAATAAATCAGAAGTGGTCTGTGCTGGAAACTAACAAACTACTAGGACTGACCCCTCTCTTCCACAAGTCTCTGTCCCAGCTTCATTCTTCTGCCCACAGGTTTGTTATACTAAGTGTGAGAGAAGTCAAAACATCAAAGTAGAATATACTGTATTTCAAAACAAGGCTTTCTCATGAACTGATTACCACTAATCTGTTCCTTTCTTAGAGCGTCTCTTGGAGATGCTGAGGGTTATCAACAGGAAGGCAGCAGCAGAATGAAACTGGTAGTCAGTTTATGAAGTTGACAAAAACAGAATTAGACATCAATTAAGCATTGTTTATGGAATTATTCCACTTGCTAAGAGACCAGGAAAAGGAGCAAAAGTTTAAGTCAGCTGTAATAATTTCAGGATTGATTTATCTTAATCCATGCTATCTTATTAATCACCAACCCTAACAATATGTAATTGTGTGGAGTTCAAAATGTGTTGGCCAGCTGCAGCTAGAGATAGTCTCACCATGCTTGGGGTTCTCAGGAAACCCTGCCAAGCATGACCACATGAAACTCAAGCATTCTTCTGATTATCAGGGCATTCATCTGCATCCTTATAAATCCAAGTGGTTTACTGGATGAGCACTTATTAGACATATTGATATGAGGTAGCGCATGCTGTACAGCACCTGTCAGTAGCTTTGTATCCCACTGCAATAAAAATAGAAATGTTTAAATGCAGAGCTCCTTCTCAATATTATGAACTCTGACAATAATGTTTAGAAGGCCAGTTTTATGTTTAGATGGCTGACGAGAGGATTTTTTTTTCCTGTGTGATTATTTTTTTTCCCCTATGGCAAGACCAGACAGCTAAAAAAGTAAAGTTCCTGGGTGTTGTCTCATAAGTAAAACTGAAGAGGGCAGAACTGAGGCTGCAGACTGAAGCAAAGATTCCTGGCTCCTGCTGACACAGGCCTGTCCCACTGTATTAAAAGTTGTCAATATCTTAAGACTTTCAAAATATATTTAATCTTAAATCACAAGCTTTTAATCAAGTTAAAATGTAAGCCTAGTGCAAGTTTAATAGACTTTCATACAACATACTAAAGCTGATTTGGGGCTTCTGGGTGCTATGGTCACATATGTCCAAAAAACGCACAAACTCTAACCCTGAAAAGATCCGTAAATGCAAATTTAAGGTCACTTACAGCTCTTATCCTTCATGGGCAGCAGGAACCACTAAGCCCAGGGAATTCAGGCCATACAAGCACATCTCATAGTGTTTGGAGCTGACGAGTTTCTAAAAAGTTTACTGCAGAAAGATTTAACATTGGCATTTTAGTGTTTGGCAGTTTTCCTGTCCCGCTATTTAAATATTTTCATTGGTATGCTGAGTCTTTATTTCTCTCAGCAAATTTTTTTTCACTTTAATTGCTGGAGGATTGTTTTTGCACCATCATTACTTGCAAAGACTAAGAAACAATTTCAAATACATTTTAAGACAGCAACTTGACCCTCACAAATAGTAACAATGTGAAACAACTCACACACTGACACTCCACTCAGCACTGGCTTCCTCAGGAAATGTCATTTCTGTCAGAAGGATGCCAGCATGGCAGAGCCATCTAACATTGATTTTTAAGTCTGCACCTAGCTTTCCAATAAATTTACAGGGTTATAGAAACAAAGTTTAGCCAGAAGCCACAACTATAGCCCTGTGTTTTAGATTCAGCAGGTGACTGCTGCATAGAGTATCATCTTGTACATTATATGTTTTAGTCTGAAAAGAAGAAACCTAGGTACATCACTCTTCTCCAGTGTGACAGAAAACTCTTAACTGCATCACTGACCAAGTTCAATGCTTATTTGAAGTTAGACTTGAATCAGTCAAGAAGTAAAGTAAAACCTGCAGTCAGAGTTAATTTCATTAAATATATGAAGTGCTGAATGATTAAAGGTATGTCTTTTAACTCCTTTTCTGGAAGATAAGTTAGAAAACAACCCTTAAGTTGCCTAAAGGCAATCTTCAGAAGTCAATTATTTGCTCACCAAAGTCGAAGATGACATGAAACTTGTGGTTTTGTCGCAAGATGAGCAATAATGTCTGAAGAACAGAGCACAGAAATGATGCATCAAATGGAAAGGAAACTTCCACTTCAAAGATCTGATATAATTTAAAATAAATAAGTACCATAATCCATGTAGTAAAAGGTACATTTTATGAATTTTTAAAACTTCTTGTATAAGGTTCACAAACCTGAGAATACACCCAAAATAACTCGCCTGAAGTATTCATTAAAAAAGTCTATAAATTATTGGTAACAGTTTCTTTAATAGAGATTGCAGGAGTAGGTCCCACATGAGTCCATATATAGCCCTTCTCTGGTCTTGTAGGAACAGTAGGGAAGGGAGATGATCGAGATTTGAAGTATTCCGAAGGTGCATGACAAACAAATTCTAAATACTCCATTTTTCTTGGGAGATCTTCTTCTGGTCCTAGGAAAAAAAAATGGAGATCTTCATAGACTACATTTAAAGGCATAAAATCGGAGGAGGCAGGACTGAAAAATATGCCAGAAAACCAACAAACATCGCTTAGAGAACGAGTTTTTTCCATCAAGTACTTTACTGGCAAAGTAGCCTCAAATGGCATGCAGGGAACCCCTAGCTTTATTTCTGCTGGGCTGATTTTTTTCCCCATTTGAAGTATTCGATTATTTGAGTGAAGTTTTTTAGTTAATAGATTTTAAATAGATGTTATTTGTGGCCTGCTTGTCAAAGGGATTTTTCTGAATTATTACTAATGTTATAATCATCAACAGAACATGCTCCATGCCAGTGCTTACATATTGTGTATTTTAAGTACCCAAAATGAAGATCAGTTAATTCAGTCACTTTAGAAGAAACTGGTATATTGGGTTTATAGTGTTATAATTTTGATTCTATCTATGGAGTAATAATTTGATCTGTAAAGTCCAAACCTAGAATTGTGCCAATCACATGCACTAATTATATTGTATATGGAAGATAAATAAAAAAGGTTATTGGAGTAAAGAAGTCGCTTACAGGACTAGGGTCTAGAATATAGAAAACTGCATAAACAATCTTGAAAAGCTAAAAAGGTCACTTGAAAATACAACTCTTTATTTGTCTAGGCACACAGATGTAGGTTGTACAAAATGAAGGCTTAAAGATTACCTATGATATAGGATGCTGGGTCAAAACAGTCTTTGGGGCTGGCTTGTGTAGGAATGAGCCAGGTCAGAGCAGCACTCTTTTCACAGTATTGGTCCTGGATAAACCCACGGATCTGAGCATAGTATGTTTTTCCATCCTGCTCATCAACCACTGAAACAACATCTCCAATTTGATAGTACACACCCTAGAAGACACAGAAACGATAATTATATCCAATAATTGCATCAAACACCCTGATTTTACAGAGCTTCACTCTGTGATACTGAATCATTCATTCTTAAGTATCAGTATATTAAATTATCTAAGTACCCCAATCTTGACAGACAGCCTTAACGCAAAGGAACGGTGGTGTAAGTGCTGTCTCACTTAAGCAGTCTTCAACACCACACAAGGGGCTGAGGCTATGTCTCCTCTCTGCAGAGTGGAGGTGGTCTCACTCTGCCAGAAGTCGGGGAGAACGACATCCAACATCACCTTATATAGAAAGGAACAGCAGTAATTTCCCTGTATGTGTAGGGAAAGCAGCTTTCTGTGTATGAAGAAGTTCACTCATTTGAATGCAAAGGAGTCCCAAAACACAGATCCACTTCCTGACACCGTCCATGGTGCTCCGTGGGGTGTGAGACTGTGCAGCAAAGGCAGTTCACTTCATGTGACAAGAGCATGGGTTGCACAGAATGATGCAGTGCCCTCATTATCAACATTAGAGTTTGCCAAGAACTGACCAGGAAGGTTTTCTTTTTAACACAATTTAAGAGACCTCAAAACCCACAAATGAGCACAGCAAAGTTCAAAATAGAAACATTGTGCATAAAAATATCAGGTTAAATTAAACTTTTGACAGAATTCTTAGGAATTTTTGGAAAAATAAAACATTCTGAACTAGTCAAGAGCAAACAGATTCACCTAGGATATGAGACACGAAGCACCAGGTCTCTAGAAAGTACATGGAAGTTCAGCCTACCACTTCTCTGGCTGTGCAGTTTCCCAGTGGCTATCCTGGGATAGCTTCATTGGGAGGAAAGACATTTTAAGTGGTTGGTTTGTACTACAAATAAATTTAAAAGAAGCACCAAATTTTCAGAACTTCAAAACACAGACACCTTGGCATACTGGTAAAAATACTCTCAAGCAGGATTGTGAGAAAGCTAGCTTCTCCTTTCATTGTGACAGTAAGAGATCTTGTTCCCAGGGTGTTTGAGTCTGCTTGCTCTCAGCTCTGAAAGTAGAAGCTAGTTTAAATAATGGGGCAGCACAACCCACCCCCTCTACAGGCAATATTCTCTGTGCTTAAGGTAGGAAATATCTCACAAACATAAATAATCCGCTGAAGTCACTTCTGCTTGACCTCTGCACACAGAAAGTTGAAAGTTTAAAAACCTCAACTGTAAACATTACTAAGGAGACTAGATCAATCTTTTCTTCGAAGAAAAAAAGGGGACAATGACAACTATGTGAACTACTATAGTAAACCAACTTGCAAGACTTAACAACAATGGCACTGGGCACAGCAAAATGCTACACAACTGGTGGGCAAGGAAGAACAGTTTCTGAGAATACATCCCTAGTGCTTCCACTGTCTGAGGTAATTTTTGAGACTGGAGATAGAAATGACAAGGTCTTTTTTTAAAAACAATCCTGCATAAACCATACCTTATAAAAGATTGATTCTGCCGTAATTATAGTGGATACAGACTCAGGAGCCTTGATGGGCTAAAACAAGAACACAGAAATGTAAGGTCAGAGGCATTTAAACAAACCAACCACATAATGTAAGCCCAGGTTGGTTTCTTCCTTTTAGACAACATACTGATACATTACCTTCTCAGAAAACTTGTAAACACAAGAAACTGGATGCAAACTTTTCAAATATTTGTACTTTGAAACTGAAAACAATAGAGGTTTTCATCCTCGGTGTTTTAAGCGGAGAAGCGAGTACTGAATTCACAGGAGAGTTTTGTATTTACACAAAATTCCCTCCCTCGGGGAAGGAGCCTTAAGACCTAGACGCTGTGCAGGGCCGCGAATCACGCAGCCAGGCTCACACTACCGAGGCATAAAGAGGCTCTGGCAGCGACTGCCACCACTTCCCTGCCAGGTTTCGGGCGGGGGTGGGGGGGAGGTTGCGGCAGGAGCTGCCAAACCCCGCGCAGGATATCGGCACGGCGTACCAGGCTGGGGACGGGGCCTGCAGGCCCGCCGCGGGGAGCCGACTCCTCGGGGCTGCCGGTCACCCGCCCCAGCGCGGGGCTGCCCGAGCCCGCCCGCTGCTCGTCCCGGCCGCAGAAAGCTACGCGCCGCCTTACGTTTTTTAACTTAAAGATGTGCCTCCTCCCCTTGCCTTTCGTGGAAACCTTCTTCTCCGCGGCGGGCGCCGACTTGTACTTGGTGTTCCGCAACCGCGCAGAGCGCCGGTGGATCTCCTGCTTGCTCTAGGGGGGAAATCGCCACATGAACACGCGGAAAGGCGCTGCCTCGGCCAGGGCTACGGCTGGTCCGTCCCCGTCCGTTCCGCCGAGACCCGGCGCAGAGCTCGCTCTCTCGGCCCCGGCGGGCTCACCTGCTTCCCGCCGCCGCCGACGCCTCCGCCGTTGCTGTGCTGGGCGGCGGCCGAGGTGGTGGCGAAGGCGGCAGGCCCCGGCGGCGCGGAGCGGGCCGTGCAGTTGTTACACAGGATCTCGCCCTGGCCGCCCTTCTTCCACATGGAAGAGGACGTGCTGCGGCACACGCTGCAGGTGGGCTTCAACCCCAGCGGCATCCTGCGGCCGGCGGCGAGGCCCACGGCCCCTGGCAGCTACACGAAGGCGAGAGCGGCGCCAACACCGACGCGGGCCTCTTCCCGCCGGCGGCGGATGTCGCTGCGGCGCGCCGGGAGGAGCGGGGCGAGCGGCCCTGCCCTCTGCTGGCTGCGGGGTACCGCGCTTGGGCTCCGGCCGGGGCGGGAGGATGCGGGCTGGGGGGCGGCCGAACCCTGCCCTGCCCTGCCGGCGGGGTTGGGTCCTCGCCTTGCCGGGCGGGTTTAGGGGCAATAGTCCTGCAGTGTACAGGCTGTTTCTCTGCAGTCGGCGAGCACTGATTCTCGGTCTCCACAGAGAAAGGGTCCCTGTCCCATGCGGGACGTATTCCATGCCTCAGTTGAAACCGTGGGCAGAGATCTGTGTGCTTTCAATCCCGGCGAGAGCCAAAGGCAGTCAAGGGGAAGACCCGATGGGTGTCGCAAAGAAGCGGAGCTGCCGCCGTTACCTGCTTGGTTCCACATTTGCAGGGAGATGCCAGACTCCATCGTCCAAGGACGTCCAGCTGTCCTCCTTCCTGCTCACCAGAACATCAGAGGTCAAGAAATGCACTTTAGTCCTGATTCGGGAGAACAGCCCCAGCGTATATCAGTTTTGGTCCTTAAGCCAACTACCCCTCTTGTATGGACCCTCAGTCAAGTATGAAATACTTCAGGAGGCTGTGGAACAGGACACATGGCTTAATCAAGCTTTGCCAGCTAAATGTCAGAACCATGGATCAAACAGTGGCTCCTCACCCTGATGCTATGTAGATGGCCTCGAGCCATCCCTTGTAGATGTTCCTCTAGCCTGGTGTTAAGATAGAAATGCTCACTCTTACACGTGGATTTGAAGTCTCTTGGTTTCTGTACTTAGCCTTCATCCTTCGTCCTAAAGTTTTATTTAAACCTTTGGTGCAAATAAAGTTTGTCTTTTCCCAGTGGCCACAAGAAACAAATAATAATCTTTAATAGTATCTTTACATGAAGGAAAATGATCCTGATAAAACCAAATTGTTATTTTATGTAAAATAGAGGCTATTTCATCCAATAACATTATGGTAACAGTTGCATAATTAATAGATATAATTTGCAGGGGTCTGTTTAGAGATGCTCCACTCATGCAGTGTACAGGGGCTGGAGCGCTTGCCTGGGTTGGTACTGACTAATGGGCAAGCTATGCTTAACCTTTTGCACTGCTGTAGTTCATGCCAGCTTTGTCTTTCATGTATCAGGTGCCAAATTTATTTCTTCATTTTGAACTAATCCTATTTTACCTTCACCGTCTCTTAAACTGGTCATAGTTCTCAGGTGGTTATTTTTTTGTCTCTGCTCCTTTAATCCATCCCTCGTCTTGCAGATCAGTGATCTCACAGAGACCTTTAAACTCTTCCCACTACTTTTCTTGCAGCTTCTGCCTGTTTTCCTAACCAACTGCCCTCAGAAGTCCTCCACTGCTCAGCCGCTCTCGACGCTGTCATGTTGGCATAGCATCACTGGTCTGTGTAGAAAAGAGTGATGGTGTCTATTTCTTCTCACTGAGTACCTAATAGTTTGTTCAAGTTTTTATTCTGTGAATTTAGTAAGATATCGTGTCAATGAATAACAAGTATATTTGGAAATAGTTAGGTTTTTCTCAGCTTCAGTTTTACTGTAGCATTTTTACTATTCTCCCCACTTCTTCCCTTTTTGTCTTTCCAAAACAATGCAATGCTGCAGAGTATTTTCTGCCACAAATGTAGGATGCATCTGCTTTACATATATCTGTATATTCTAATTAAGTAATGCTACTGTGTATTGTTGTCATAACTTATCCTCTGTGATTTTTTCTTCGGCTTTTAAATAAAAACTGGAATAAAAAAAAGATCAAGCTTTATGAAACCTAATTTGAGATGATAATTCAAGATAATTCAGTGGCATAAAGCCAGACATATTTATGTAATAGTGTGAGAAAAGAGGTTTAATCCACTACTACTTGACAAAGCACAGCTTCATTTATGACTGTAATTTCAACAGAACCTCAGTAAATGACACTTTGGGATTACAGTGCATTTCATATGGTTATTGTGTTGGCATTGTGAAAGGCCATTAGAGTTACCATGGTGGAGAGGCAGGGACTGCCAGTGCTGATTGATCACTCCTTACATAGCCTGAAAGGTAATGGCGAGAGCACTGACTAGGATGTTTTGGTAGATTACTGGAACAGGTTACCCAGAGAGGTGGTGGAGGTTCCATCTCTGGAGATATTCCAGGTCAAGCTTGATGAAGCTGAGCAACCTGATCTAGTGAAGATGTCCCTGTTTACTGCAGGGGGGTTGGGCAAATGACTTTTAAAGGTCCTTTCCAACCTAATGCGTTCCACGATTCTAATTTTTGTCAAAAATGGAAGCCAGCATTAACTTGTCTTTTAGTTATGCACAATAAAATTAGCATGGGTTAACTTTTTTGTTGCTTGATACTTAACTCTTTATGTAGGCAACGATGCTATTCTTGAAATGGATGGCACAATTATTACTTGCATAAGTACCATCCATCTATCTTTATGACTGTCACCTCGGTTACTCATTTATGTGTGTGGCAGAACCAAGAACTAACCCAAGATCTTGTGAAGTCTTTGGTTTTTGGCCCTCTGGGACATGGCTAAGTAAAGTGATGGCAGAGGTAACATATCATGATCACATGTACTTTGTTTTAATGCATGTTAAAGCTGTCTCTCTACATTTGTACTCTAAAATGCTTCTGTAATCCAAGAACAGCAAAAATACACTTTTAAAACAAAAGTTAATATTTCTGCACTTGTCCTGTTTGGTCAGGACTTATTTTTGTAACAGTTGAGAGTTTTTCACTAGTGTATCTTCTTGTACATGTTAAGTAGAAAGCCTGTACTACAGGATCCCCATTTGCAAGAATTGTTGCTGTTCTTGTATCACAGAACTTTGGAGTGCAAATGAATTAGTTGCTCTGTTTGTTGGCTTCTGCAATGAGTTCCAACTTGCCTAGGAGAGTTTTCCATGGTTTAGTCTGGGAGTTTTTCCTACAATCCCCACTTTATTCCTTCTCTGGCTCTGTTAGTGAACTTCAACCTTTCTCTACATTGTTACAACAGTGGGATGTAGAACTACACTCATCCTTGTTTGAGTTCACTGAAGTTTCTTCGGAGATGAAACTGCGCTACTGTGCCATGTTGATACAGCAGAAGGCCTGTACTCAAGCTAAGCTGGAAGGGCTGACAAGCACGAAAATAGCAATGTAATAGGAAATTACATATCTTCTTTACAACGCAAATTGCAATTGGGTTTCAGTGTAAACCTTTCCAGTGTGAGTCTACAGAGCAAAATAAGGTCAATTATGGAAAATATTTTGTCCTTTAGTTTTTTTAACAGTTGCTACAAATACAAATCTGGGGCACTAGCATTTAGTGTAGTATTTAGTCTATTCGAAGTGCAGCTCTGGGGTTGTCACCCACTTACTGAGTTCAAATCTCTAATAGTCTATTTGGAAATACCTGTATGGTAGCAGAAAATGCAGAAATCCATCCAGATTGGCTGTGTATCAAGGGGAAGTTACCACATCTAAACACCTTGCACATCTCCTTGTATAATGAATGAACATATGCACCATAAAGGTCTACATCCTAATGTTTCTTTCCATGCCATGTATATTGTGCTTGCTTTTTACAAACAGAATTTAGTTTAAATGTGCTTTTTAAAAAGTCAGACCATCACAGTTGACCCATCCCTTCTGCCTTCTGGGACACAATTCATCTCAAATGGAACTGGATGGCTGAATTACAGCCATGCAGAATCTGGACTGCTGTGCTCAATAACGCTGTCTGTGTATGCTCCAGAAAGCATATTTAAAATAATTTCATTTAAATTAAAATTTAATTTTAAATGAAAAAGCATATTAAAATTCCAAATCTGGAATTATAAGTGGGTGACTGCTGCTGAATTGTATGTAAAGACATCATGGTCAGAGGAGGGCCTCAAACTCCAAATGCTTGAACAGAAAATAAAGACAACCAATTTAAAAATAAGGTTATTTTTTTAACTGCAGAATTTAATGGTTTCTGCTGTAACAAGTATAAAGTCTAGTATTCTTTGCAACTGCAGTAGTGAATCTTGGCCAACTAATTAATACGACATGCTGTTTGTTTACATCCTGAAAGATGATGATGTTAGTGGCTACATGGACTGCACAGAAAATATAGGCAGCAAGACTGACAGTAGCATTTGCCAAATAAAAATGCTAGTGTCTGAATAAGAGGGTTGTTTGTCTTTTTAAACAGATTATTATAAATAAAATCGATCTGATAATTACAGCAGAAGTTGCAATGGGCAAAATGCAACTGATTAAAATGCTGCATGTTATGTTCACTGTTTTCACAGAAAAACATCTGAGTTCATAAACTGATAAATACTCCTTAAGAGCATTTATGTAAAAGTAAATCACTCTTATTAAATTAACAATTCTCATGTGAAAACTCCAAGATAACCACCCCCATCCTTTTTCCAGTACCTTGTGGTGGGTAAGACACTTATGCCTGGATGAAAGTATCACTATAATCTGAATCCTGACGATTATGTATTTGCAGTACCGATCACCTATCTGGATATGTTAAATATTTTCTTGCTCATATTCAATTTATCTGGATATTCATGCAATTACCTGAAAAGAAAAAAAATATTCAAAACAACTTCTGAAGTTTGTATTTCACTGCAGTATGAGTTCTGTAAAGATCAAGACCTGCATAAATTTAAAATAACACAATCCTGTTAATAATTACCTTTAACATTTTGTTGGTGAGATGTAACCTTAAATATATATAAAGAGTTGAGAAAAAAAGGGCTTTGCAGTGAAGTTAGGAAATGTGTTTACTCCTTTTAGTATTTTTTTATAAACTACTTAAATTACGTTGTTTTGTATTTGGAGAATAGTATAAACTCCATACTACTCCATTTTTGAAGTGGGATGAAAGCATATAATTGCTGAAAGTCACGCCTTCATTCTTTTGCTCCCCCCCCCATGCACCCCCCAAAGATTGATAACAAACAGCTTTACGCAGTATTTACAGGGGATCCATCTCCTCCTTTCGATGCACATCTTCTGCTTTACTCTTCAGTTAGAAGGATGAGATGCTAAAAATGGCACTTGCTTTTGCATCAGCACCAGCTTCATCTTTCAAATTTCCATATCTGGCTGATTACAAAAGAGCAAGAGCAAGAAGGACAAAATCAGTATATGGTCTGATTCTGGGTAGATTGTCTAGGCAATTTTTGGTAAAGAAACAAGCTGTAATTATATCCGTGCTTGGCTTCCATTCTTACCAACCTTCATATTACAGTGAGATGCCTTGTGTGTGCTGGGAGAGAGGGAGAGAAGGAGGAGAAGGTAATAGTGAAATTGGCCTTGATAAAGACATCGTTGAAAATGTCTGATTTTAAATCCTATTGTGATTTTAAACACCTCATAAAGTGTGTTTTAAGTCTGTGCATCTGTTAATATGTTCTAGCTGCCATAAAACTGCAAATCTCTCCTGCAATGCTCATGATCTTAGTACTTGCTAATTGGAGTATATGCAGCTGCACCACAGCTGCAGGTGATGGAAAGTGCCCTTACAGTGATGAATCCAAATCTGTACATTAGACGTTTTGCAGCTCTCCAGCAACTTGGCATGCTTGTTGGAGAAAGATAATTAAGTTACTGTAGCAACGAACAGCACAGGTTAGTGCCTGTGTCTGAACCCAGAACATAACACAAAAGAAACTGGATATTATTTCGGTAACTCTTAATTAACAGGTTCTTCCTCAAAAATTAGCCCCCCCCCCTTTAGCACTGCTCATTGACAAGGCATTGCTCTCTACAAAAAACAAGTGCACCGTACAGTAGCAATTAATGACAAAATTTTCTGGCTCAGATTTTGTTTTCAAAGCTTAACAAATATAGGTGACTTATATTTACACACTGAAACATTCAACTTACTATGTGGTCCCCAGTTAATCTGGCACAGGACAGAACATATCCTAAAAACGGCTGCCCTTAGTCCTAAGAATCTGCTACAATAAGTGTAAGATATAATGAGGCAGAATGGAATTAGTTTAAGTAATAAATGTTTAATCAAAGAATTTTACATATTATTAACAGCATTCATTTGGCCAAACATCTACATGGTTGTAGTATCCTACTTGTATATAAAGTGGGAATGTATCAAGTATAGACTATGAAAGTGCAAATAACAATTCAAGGTTAATTTTTTTACATTATAAAATTAACAGGTTTACAAAATAGTCTTGCCAAACTTTATTTTTGAATTGTAAAGTCAATGACTATGGTGTTAAAATAAGTACCAAGAAAATACAAATTTAATAGGCTAACTTCATGCTCGTAAGAGTAACACGGAAACAATGGATATACCGCACAACCTAACCAAATTACAAAAAACCAGAACCCACAAACTTCACTATCTTCACAGAGAGCACTCTTACATATCTTACTGTAACTTTGCAAGACATCTCAATGCAATACATAATCTTTTTGTGAGAATTGTTCCACTCAGAAATTACAATTCAAGAAGCTGTGTGAGTTGAACAACTTTCAGACCAATTCATGATGACGATTCATGAAGAATCTGTTCACTTGAAGGATTTTATACCATAGAACAATTTAAAATAGGTATTTTTCAAAGATGTGTGAAGGTTCAGTATTACATCAGGAGTAGGGCAGCTAGAGGAAAAGGATTTGAGACTATTCTATTCTGTTTTCTCTATGATGCTTGCAAAATGAACTAGGTGTTTATGGGGTAAGGGTAAAATACTATTATTTCCTTTTTTACTAATACGAACCTTGTGACTGCAAGGCTCAAAAGCTGGATTTGCATGAATTAGTTACCAAAACACTCACTTGAACTCACAGTAATCAATACACTTGCCTATACATACTCAGTAGTAATAAACTTTTATACCATATCAACAAATCTCTGGTAACAGGCAAAACTTAAAATGGAGTGTATGTGATTTGCCTGTGTTACGACAAGTTCTTATTATATGTAATTAAAACAGCCATTTTAACAACTTACTCTAGTTGTAATTACATACTGTACCATTGCATCTCACTAACTGTAGATTGATGCTTTTAAGCAAATCTAAAACCAGTATTTGTTTTTTCACGGTACAACAACTAGGAGAAGGGGTTTTGGTAGGTTTTTTTAAATTATTTTTTACACTAAACAGTAATCACACAGCAAATGTATATTGTGCAACTGAACAAATACTTAGCAGTGTTTTGTTTATGCAAAAACACTGACTGAACATTTAGTTATTTACTGTAAAGGCAAGGCCATGGGTGGTTTTATGGAGGTCTTTGCAATTAATAGCATAGTTACTCCAGAACAGACACTAAATTTCAATTACTTGTTTAACTGTGGCAACTATCCAGTTGGGTTAGGCAAAGGCACCTTAACATGATGAGCAGATTGTGTTATTCGAACTTTAACTGTGGGACTGGCTAATATATGAAAATTCTGTATTCCTATATTTTTATAAAATGTTACCATTAAAAGTAATTGCACTAGTAGTGCATAGAATGCTTCGTAGAATTATGAAAACAAAGAACTATGATTGCACTTCCATTAAAGTGTCTCTTAAAATACAGCATAGCTGTTGCTAACTCACTGTATTTTAATATTTAAAATAACTGTTTAACAGCAGCATTAGGTTTTAGTAACTTAAAATACAGGCTACATTTAATTAAATGCAGTCACCATGGCAACACATGCCAGTTAAATTTAGAGAAGCAATGCTACCCAGTGGTTTCTTTCACTGCTAAGAATTGTGGGATTAGTCTGAAAGAGTAACACTGCACTGTTTCATTAGGCAACCGCCAGCTAACTATTCACAGTTTGGCACATTTGGACTGTAAATAGACATGAAAAAATCTTTGATTTTAATGGGAAAGAATATCCCCTAAAACTTGTTCCTGGAGCAGTACTAAAGAGAAGCATTAAATACCTCTGTTCACACTGCTAACAAAAAATGAGAAATGAGTACAGAAAAGTTATGGAAAACAGAACACCAAAAAAAAAAAAGCAAAGAAATTGCTAAATGTTATTTAGGTGAAAGAATGAGTTCTAAAAAAAGGAATAAACTATTTCTTAAGAAAGCCAACCAAAATAATCAGTGTAAGCCTTTAATCCATACCTTCAAGTTAAGGATCATCAACCTAAGGCTAAACAGATGCTGCATTGTATTAGGAATGTGGAATACGACCTACTTATTCCTTTTTCTTGAGAGCAAAAAGGCAAGTACTACCTAATTAAATGCAAAGGATATTCCTTGAAAGGTTCATGTTATTATAAAGAACTACAATTCAAGAGAACTCCTAAATATCTTTTTTACGTCAGCGGTTACAACTGAGCTGTAATTATGTGGATCAAAGCCTCCATAATGCTTACTCCACATACTGTACCATCTGTCACCGCCATTCATTGGCTCCAGGTTTAGTTTTTATTCATACCAGATGCACATGTTCAATCCATTCACTTGAGGTTTGAGGAGTCTGACTTGAAGTGTCTCCTGAAGCATCCATGGTGCTTGTTACCTCCCTGTTACTATCAACACTCTGTGATACCATTTCACCTGGAATAATGTTTTCTTCAGAAGTGCTTTCCTCTGTTTGGGTTCCTCTGCCTTCGCTTTTGAGTGCATCCTCAAATAGTGCATGCTCTTCCTGAGGCTCCAGCCCTGTGTCTGTAAGATTTGGTTGCCCTGCTGACCCATCTTCAGTACTGGGGTGCTGTGAATCCTCATCCATTTCTGTACTTGTTGAGGGGATCAGAGCAATACTCTGTGGGTTCATGTCATGAAACCAGGCCATAATATTTCCGAGTAGGTTTTCATTGGTATTAGGATCCTGACTGCTGGAATCGGCATCACTACATGTTGAGTATAATCCACTTCTTGTATCGCTGCAGGGGTGTGAATGAAGACGGTCAGCTGAAAAGGGGTCACTGCCTGCACCTAGTCTCATCAGACTGTCACCAAGTTCTAACAGCTCAGAGCTGCTCAAAGCACCTCTTGGGTTATCTATGCTTAGGGGAGCAGAGTCCAACCTTGTAGGCAAAGAGGTACCTATTGCTCCTAAAGATGCCTCATTATTCAGGAAGTCTCTAGTTTCTTCATCTATAGCCAAGCCAGATTCTTGTAATGATAACTGAATAGCTAGCAGGATGTTTGGGTCATCTTCATCCAAAGAGCTCAGAGCCTGTGGAAATACATAAGGTTGCTTTCAGAATAAAATTTCTATCCTGTTTGGTTGTTTGGATGAAAAGGAATTTGGGCTCAAATCTGAAACTCATTCATTATTCCTACATGTCATTTAGCAGAATCAATTCTTGATGACAGTTGACACAGAATTTATAAAAGGTGACTATCATTACATTAGTGATTGTTTAGCAAGTCTTACCGGTGTGAATGTATAAATTGTTGTTCTAGACCGTTCCTTTCTCGTCGAAGGGTTGAGAAAATTTGCAGAGACAAAATCACATAGAAAAGCAGAGCAGAGGAAGTCAAGCAAGGCAGAGAGAATGGAAAAGACATTAGGGGAGATACCTGAAGAGAATCCTGGTTCTCAGAACGACTGACAGGGGTATAGTCATGAAGCGAAGAGCTGTGCAGAATACCCATAGAAGCTGAACTCACCATGGAGGTGCCATGTCTTCTACTACTGCCACCTTCCTGAGTGTCTGTTCGGGCAATTAAAACAAAAACAGCTGAAGAACCAGTGAAGAAGCCTTATCCACTGTTACTTACTGACAAACTCCCTTCCTTTGGGACTCCATCTGGTAATGACTCCTTTATTCACTCTGAATGAAATAACTTAAAACACTCCTTCCACACTGACTCAAGAAAACCCACACCTTCAACACACAGGGGCAAAACACGAGTCCCACTGTTTTAGGAGTGACTGCCTGGCACATTTGTGCCTTTCTGCTCTCAATATTCTTCTGCTCTTTGAAAGGAGGGGATATGCCATCAGGAGCATGAGCTCAGTGGCAGGAGAGGCAAAGTGCTTCTAGGGCACATAAATGATTTATACACAATACAGGATGAATTTACAGGTGGATTACAACCAATGATTTCCCATTTCTCTGGTCTTTAGAAGACAGTGACTCAGCTGTATTGTTAACATTACATTTTTAACATAACATTGCAGCACAATTAAGAGTGGAGTCATTAGTGTATATCTCAGCAATCACTGAGATTGCTGCTTTCCTAATCAGAAAAGAAGAACTAAAATGCTGTTTCCAGAAAATGTAACTCTTTTGACTTTGGAAAATGGAATTTTCCATGTCAAAACTCAAAATCAAATAAGGTGAGACAAACTAATTGTCTCTTGCATGCTTCAGCAGTACGCACTAGTTGCCACTACAATAATCTGGGGTCCAGTCAAATTCTAGTGTTCAAACTAATGAGATGGATTTGCCTTTTACTTGTAATAGGAAGGACCTAAGCTCACCCAAGTTCTTCTCACTATTTCTAAAATCATAGAATGTTAGGAGTTGGAAGGGACCTCGAAAGGTCATCTAGTCCAACCCCCCTGCCCAAGCTGGATCACCTAGATTAGGTCATACAGATGAAGAATGCATTTATTTCTCCTCACTAAATGATTTCTCCCTTTGTTTTTAAAGGATAAACTTTGTATAGGACTTTAAGTTCATGAGACACAGTGATGGGAGTTTGTGCAGCATGGCTTAGAGACCCACCACACAACTGGCAGCTCTGAAGAAACAGTGTCACAGTATGATTTGGATTCGAGAGATTTTTACACCTTTGCACAAGCTCCTGGCAGAACAACCAGAAGGACAAGTTACAGTGACCTTCCGGGACAGCACTACCAGATGCAGCACTGCTTAGAAGAGCAACATGCTGGAAGTTGTAGCCCATGTCAACTTGTCTGTCTTTGCCAGTACAGGAGCTTCTGAGAAGGGTGTTGGAATACAGCCTTATGACTATCTTCCAGCAGGCCTGTAGCAGGGCAACCTTCTGCTACACTCTTTATGCACCTCCAGTCCTTTTAGTTGGCATAAAGGAAATGGGATATAGATAAAGCTGTCATACAAAGCACATGCCCTTCAAAATTTCCTCAGAAAAGGAAACCTGCTCTAAATAGCTGAGGAGTTGCTAGTGGGAAGATCTATGCATTTCTAAACAGAGGACCAGCCACAACACTTCTAAAATCACACACAAAAATGCAAAACTGAACCTTTACATTTTATCCTGAAAAATACAGCAATGTATTTGAAAATTCTTTAAAGTGTATCTACAGAGGAAGAAATGCTGTGGACATCACTAGCAGTTTCTCAAGTAGGAAGAGAAAAAAATACCCAGCCCTAGGCAGGAACATACCTAATGTACTCTCACTGGGGTCATCGGGGTCTGGAGTATTACTCAGCAGACTGTGCATATCTCCACGTCGACGCTGTCTGTGCCTCCTCCGATACTGAAATTCAGCATATTCCTGCATAAACCAAAGGTTACAAAATACAGGGCAGCATGCAGTGATATTTTTCTACTGTAATGAGCATCACATTTTTAGTAAAAAAAAAATGTGTGATTTTATATGTTCATTATAAAATCACCTGTTTTCAGAAAAATAAATTGCAAGTTATGTCGTGCAATGCTTAACATAAATAAATAATAATTAAAAAAAATCCAAGGCAATCCCCAATCTATAAAATAATGAATTAGCAAAGAAAAATACTTCATGTATTACTGACATTTTAATACTTGCAATCTCCCTTTTTACAGAATTACAAGTACACATTTTTTAAAAGCTTTGATGCCAAATTTTTTATACACACATTTGAATAAATATATACCTAGTGATTCTGGAAAATAAAAACAATCTGAATTACACCAATAGATTATCTCAGAGTCCCTGAGACCATCAATGACCAGTGAGAAATACCCTCTAGAAGACTACAGAAAGCTGACAGACATCCACCATGGCTTGTTGCACTTTTCCCAGCCTCCAGGACACTATGGCTCAGGAATTTCTTAAGCCATAACTGATGGATTTTTATTCCATTAATTAAAATGTCTCCTCTATTTTTGCCTAACTTGAGCTAATGAGCCACATCATATGGATCTGACCTCCTACATCCTGTAATTTCTCATGTTGTGTGTATCTATCCAAGACAGTTTATATGTTCTTTTATGGAAAAGACTCACTTTTGGCCACATGAAACTAACATCAAACTAATCCCAAGGATTAATTATCTTAATATTTGGAAATCAATGTTTTGGAGTACAATGTTTTGATTTCCATACCTTTCTTGATATTACGAGACTAATTTTATGTCTAAAGGCAAATTTCCAGAAGTGCTTTCTGGTTAGTACAGCTTACACTGAACCTGATTCTGTAGGTAATTTCTGTCAGTTACTCATTTACAGAAGGCAGTAAAAATATTCCTGTCTTCTGAAAAAGAAATTGCTATTTTCTTCCCTAAACATTAGGTTGGGAAATATGTATTCCAAAGGCTTCATTTGGCCAAATGACTTGGGAAAGAATATTACTGTTACTGTTCCTTTCTTAAACAGAATCTTCATCCTACAATACTTCAACATCTAAAGTGTCTAAAGTTTAAATCCAGAAATGTAACTTGTCTTACACAATGTCCTTATTAATTTTGATGGTATTACGATGGTATGTTGTCTTTCCATGAAGTGTTTCAGGCCCAATTCTTATGCATAATGACATATGCAAGCCACAATGAATGATCACTGTGGGCAGATTTTTGAATTTGTAAACGAAATTACAACGAAAATTGTAAAAACATAAAAATAGCTATGCTGGACCAGACTGTCGGAAAAGAAGGTCCATTTAGCCGAATAAACTCTCTTCAGCAGTGGTCAGCAGTAAATCACAGAATCACAGAATTGTTTAGTTTGGAAAACATCTTTAGGATGATCAAGTCCAACCATTAAATGCTTGTTGGCCAACAGAAAAGCATAAAAGCCAGCACAAACATGAAGTCATTCTTCTCTAAAATATCCTTACAGCTAAGGGATTTCCTAAATAGAAGGTGGTACTCCAAACAACAAAAAGTCAAATCTTGATATGAAATGATGTAACTGAATTATTTAAAAGTACGTAGTTATATAACTATGACTTGGATGTGATCACTGATCATGAAATATATTTGTCATATCAGATCTTACGTCTTATCTGTTTGCAACAGAATAATAGATTTTACCGATAGTCATTTAAAATTTGGTTTCTTTTAACCTTTAGAAAGATACCTTGATAGCTGCTGATAATATTTTATTTCTGATTACTTGGAATGATATTACATATGTGCACAAAAGGGGCTTTAATTTTATTGGGTAGGAGCATCATGGTTTCATACAATGGTCTACAACAAGCAGCATTCCTTGCTAAACCCAGTCAGATTTTGTGTTCCATAGCAATCTGGTAAACACAGATATTCTATCATTTGTCAGTAAAAGTACAACTTTATGTCAAAACGTTTGTAGTGAAGTTCAGTAAATTAAACGAAGATGAACTTTATTAATTCTAAAAAATTCCCTTATCATAGGTGGTTGCAAGTATCCTTGAGAGCTACATAGCGAAGAAAACGACTTATATCATACAGTGCCACATTTCAACAAATCACAAAAGCTCATAAGCAATCATCTAAGCAGGATGCAATGGCACCTACTGCTGAACAGCTTTCTTACTGGCTTCTTCTCATAACCATTCCAATGATGACACCATAACATCACAATGAGTTTGATATTATAAAACATGGAATTATTTCAAAAGAAAGGAATAAAGGATCTAAACAGGAGAAGCAAGTTGATCCTTTGTAGCGAAGCAAGCTATTTTCTCACCAGCATGATGCTCATCAAAAACAATAGCAAAGGAAATATATAGGAAAAGTACGTGGAGTTTTCCAAGATGCTTTAAAACGACTAGCTAGAAAGAAAATAGCACCAAGGAAATGTTGAAATTAAGTTTCTTTCCAAACTGAACACTTTAATCTAATTTTCTCAAAATATTAAATAAAAATTAAGATGATAACGGAAAGCTTTATAGGAAGCTTCTCATATTTTATTGGAGTCTTCAAAATTATCTATTCTTTCCCAGATGTAGATAGTGGAATATTCACTTTAAAAATTTTAATTTTTATTCTTGGTAAAGCAGCAGAAGTTCATCTCATATGAGTGCAATTTCCATACTGCTTCAATAAACAAAAACCTTTCAAATAGTTAACAACATTTAGGTGTATGCCTGCATGTTTTTCTTTGACTGCTACAGAAGGATGGAAATTTGACTTTTTATTGAATTCTGCTGAACTGATTCTGCATTCAAAAGTTATCTATGCAATTTCATCTATTACTTGAACGTTCCCCAGCACACAGTCACCAGGTTATACACAATCTTAAAACTGGTTATGTGCTTGGAAAATGATTAATACAAGAGAGCTTGTCTAATGCCACCTTAAATATCTACAGCCATGCTACAGGCACTGTTTATAGTCATTGCACAATCAACTATGCATATATTTCCTTCTATTGTGAAATAAATAAAATGGGAAACTTGAACTTGAAATGCTTTGAATCAAAGTAAGGAAGCTCTTCATGCAGACTGCGATCATACCTGTGGTTTCTAGAATATTGCAGAACTAAGTTTGAAAAAAAAGAAATAGTTTACCTCTGGGGATGCAAATCCTAAATATTCCCAATCCCATGTTCCACCAGCAAAGCTATAAAATGAAGAGATATACCATAAAGTTTAGAGCTAGAGCAGATTATGAACAACTTCCAAAGCTTCAAAAACCTATCGACATCTAAAAACTAGTGCAATTGTAAGTCTTTAAATCTAGCAAGTCTTCTGCTTTAATTCTTACCTCAAAATGCATTTAGAAAACCATACAATTAAATTGTTGACTATTCTAGATTTTATCTATAGTTTTAGCAAATACCTTATAGCAAATTTTTGGAGTTTACCAGGTATTTAATGACAAGCTTGAAAGAAAAATTTAAATGGAAGCCATTATTACACATGGGGAAGCAATTTAGGTTGCAACATACAGAGCACTGATTCTCATACATATTTTTCCTCAGTGAAAAGCTGTAATTCCCCAAGGATCAAATATTAAAAAAAAAACAAAACCCACTACCTGATGATTTACAACCACCAGGTTTATCAGCTCCACTTTACGTCACTTGTGACAGTGGATTCACCCACTTTGGCAGCTATCAATGACCATTTTTGACTTGTACAGTATTTTGCTGGGATTACCTGCGCCTGGGTGCTTCTGGTGAGTCTGCTGGAGCAACACCACGGGCCACAGAAGCCAGGAACTCTTGCCGCTTCTGCTGCACAAGACAAGCTGCCCGGATGATTTTGTGTCGAGGAGTCCGAAGGTAAGGCCTGTTCACTTTCTGTGCAAGGTCTTCGGTGACCATTTCTAGGTCTGTCTGCAATAGTGAACAGTAAGGGAATAAAGTAATTTTACCGTGCGCGGAGTGCTACATCATAAGGACCGAGCAGAATGATATTCACTTTCCTGGAAAGACTGTTTGAAATACCAAAGTACCCCCAAATGTCTGTCCTTCCAGCCTACCCATTTACCGACCTAGAAGCTTCTTCCAGGTTGGAGCAGGGATTCCCTGTGCTAATGTATACTGAGCATCTTCGGGGACACTAAAGGAAGAGAAAGGAGGCAGCAGTCCCTTCCGCATAGTTTCATCCCCACCCATCTTGTCAGACACATTAATAGGGAAAGACAGGAAAGAGGAGCTAGAGAAGGAGAAGAAGGCTAAAGCTAAAATATTATCTTTGGAAAAGCAGGTTAACAGTAAATAGTTTTGGTTTTTTCCTCTTCCACCTGTCCTTATCCCTTTCATTCTTCAGCAAAGTGTTGGTTTTCATTCACTCTAAAATTGAATTAAAAGCTACTGTGTTGTCACAGTGTAATAAAAATACATTGATTTTCCAACTTGGTTACAAAGTGGGTGAATCAGTTTTACACTAAAAACCCCTTGATTGATACTTAATAAAAAATTGATCAAAAAAAAAAGAAAAATCAATACCTAATATTACAAAGAAAGAGTGACATTAGAAAAGCAAAATGCATGCACGTATTACCTGCATAAGTTCAAATATTTCTTTCTTTGTGCTTTTAGGCTCCAAAAAGAATCCATATGGATAAGAACACTTAAGAATACGTCGAGTTTTTAGAAGCTCTTGTACTGCATCTTCAATGAATGTGGTATCGGGACAGCCTCCCTCAGCTGTGAGATGAAACAAAGGTTGTGAAAGTCCTTTCCTGCTGATGTCAGCATTTCTTAGAGAGTTTTCCTCCAAAGTGATAGAATTTATGTGCAAGTCAGGCAATATTTTTCAAGTAAACAGCAGGAACTTCTCAGCAAGCCCAGAATATTAGATTATCTCTTAATAATCCTACTTTCTCCTTTACTCTTTGGAATAGATAAGATCTACTGTACATTCAGCTTTCAGCTTATGAATTCTAAAGGACATCACAAAACAGTGTGATGTGAGCTCTGTCAAAAATACCCAACCAAACAAAAAAGGTCTAGCTATAACAACTGATTAGATTTCAAAACAAACTGATAGATCACAGCAAATACATACTTCCACTGAGAGCTCTACTCAACTGTTCCATCTTTTCTTTGGCTGTTTTTAGAAGGCGCTGTTCTAACTAGAAAAAGAAAAAGAACAAAATACAAATTATTGTCGGATGAATAAAACGGAAACAAAAATTAGTAAAAAATGGCTTGATCCACACCTGGTAGCTAAGTTCATGGTTCTTAAATCTGGTGTAATAGTGCATAAACCTATCAAGCTCTTGAAATCTTCTATGCTTCTTTTCAGCCTGGAGAACAGTGAGGAAACAAAAGAAACCAAGAAAATTTTTATGATTTAATATAACAATCACCATTAGATATAATTACACAGCCAACTGTACTCTGGCCAGAACCAGGACACCAGTATTGAGCATGTACTGCACACAGTGCTGATAACTGCCATGTATATAGACAAATGTAATTTTTGGAAATCACAAGTCTTAAGATACTATAACCAAAGAATTGCTACACAGTGCATGCATGCTACCTGTCTGGAAGTCTGCAAGCAGAGTTTCCAAATGCCAAAATTAAGGCATGTGTTCTGTAGTGCACAGCAGCTAATTACAGTGCCAGAGTGCCCATCTCACAAAAGTAAACCATGGCACAGACACGTAAAATGACTCAAGTAAAGTCAACCAGTGGTTGTTACCAAAGCCAAAACCAGAACCAAATCTTACGTTTCTATCAACAATAAGCACTGTTTTCTTTCTGCCTCTTTGATATATTTAAGGTTGTTTTTCCATTTAGAATTCTAGTTGGAAAGAATTTTATTTAATTTATCCTCAATAGAAAACAGCAGCCTTAGCACTATTTTTCAAACACACATATTCATTCGTTACCTCTACTGTCATCTCCTTGGACTGTTCCTCTACATGCTGAATAACCTCATAGCGAGTGCATCGGTAATAGCCTCCAGTGGAAGAGCTGTGCTTCTTCCATTCTTCTAAGCATATCCAGCAAAAGTCATATTTGCACTTCAGAAAAGATAAGAACAAGGGAAGAAAAAAGACAATACATTGTAGATTTGCAGTGATGCATCATCATACCTCCATAAACAAGTGAATTAACATCATTCTGAGTGTGCTTACAGTCAAAACAATTATTCAGAAGCTTCCTTCCTATTCTACTTACTACTGACGATCTGGGTTATCAAACCATGTCAGTCCTATATTTTGTTCCTTGGATCACAAGACTGTGTTGGATCTACAAATTAAGTTTTAAGCGGATGAAATAAACCAAATTATAAATACAGCAGATCAAGCTTGGGGGTTTTGTTTTGCTTAAAGGAAAATCCAACAAAAAAACAGTCCCATTTTTAAAGCAACACAGAAGCTGTTCATGAGAAAGGCTGAATTTTTTCCTAATATCAAAACCCCATGATTAGCAGTATTTTTGTCATGTGGTTTTCCTGATGCAATATACTAAAAAGTGCTACTAAAGCAAGAGAGAAGAAACTAGAACATAAACTTTGAACAGTGATTACTTCAAGTAAGCCTTTTCTGCACTGGCTGACTAGAAAGCATCCAAAATAGTTAACACCTTACAAGGAGATCTGACTTATCCAGGTTCTTCTGCATCAGAGAAGGTCAAACTGTATAAAATATTCTCAACTCAGCACTGAGTTCTCAGCTAGTTGATTCCAAAATAATTCAAAGGACAGGCAAACGGACAGGCAGGTAAAAGACTACAACTTGATGAATCCTGTCTATTTTATCTGTTTTGTAAATAAGCAACCCAAATCCTGAATAAAACAAACCCCAAATTTACATTAATTAATATGAAGCCATTATTATTATTTTTGGAGTTTGATATGTTGCTTTTTTTTTTCCTTCTCTCTTCAATAAGTCTAACTTTTCTAGGAATACTTACTCCCCACCAGATGTGTTTATCAGTAGTTGACTTACACAAACAAGCAAATATATTACAGGAGGGAATGAAATCTAATTCTTGCATTGTACTTTTGCTAATTTTGTCTTCTAAAAAGCAATGCAGATGAGACTATTTCTTCTTGTTATCGTCCTGGACCTTCTTTACTCTTAAACATTTTTTGAAGCTGCTTCCTTACACAAAATGGTAAGATGAGTGGCGAGAATGAAGTATGAGAATAATTCTGTATAAAAGTGTTAAGTTTGTATCACTGCATCGTCTATCATTAAAACCACTTGTATTCATTGTAAGAAAAATCATTACAAAATAATCATCAAAAACAAGTTGTTTCACAATCAACAGCACTAATAAAAGCTTCACTTCCTATTAATTTGTACGTATGTGCTCCTACTGCAATAATCGCAACTCCCAAATCATCTCCCCCCATGACTACTTCACCACATCTATATTGTAATCTCTCATATCTCCAAAAGCCTCCTCAATAACCCAAGATTCACCCAGTGTTGTCAGCCTGTCCTCTAATACCTCAGTCTCATTAAACATTCAAAACCACATCATCTGTTTCTATACCTCTCCCCAAACGCTGAGCTGTTTTATGTGCCTTTATGATCACCCAGCCATGGAGCAGGACCGCCTAGGTTTAACAAATTACATCTGCTGCCTGGCCAAGCAGAAGAGGTAATTGCTGAGCAGGTAACTGCTGAGTAGGTATTTCAGCCTCTCTCGGTGGCAGTACAAATAAAGTCCTTGCATCATACAGCTACAAACTTTCAGGAAACTTGCAGTAATTCAGTATCTGTGAACCCCCTCCTGTTCTTTCGCACCTGTTTCAAAGCCCCCTGAAAGTAAAAAAAAAAAAAAAAACTACAGGTAGGGGAGTGAGAGAGCAGGGTTGCCAAAGCCTTGTCTCCTTACTAAGTCAGCTCATGAACCAGTATGATGTCTGCTTAAATACAGAAATACAATTTTATGAGTAGAGTACCCTCCTTTACATCAAGGTACATGCTAGCTGCTAAGAGGCAGTTGTAGCTCATCATGTAGAAGGTTTGAGCAGACCTTACTGCAGCAAAGGCAGAAGTGTTGTCACAGACCTTTACTTCAGCAGAAGAGACAAGCAAGGTGTCTGCTTTCTGTCTGAGCTCTGCAAAGAGCATGAGGATACCATTCCTTTACTTCCTCACTAAGCAGAGGGGAGGTAGTTTCTGTTTACAGAGACTTCCCCACCACAAGAGGAATCTGACTGTTTTAAGGACACTTTAAGTGTTTATAAGATACAGCATAAAAGAAGAAAAGTGTATTTGTCAACCAGTGCCTCAGAATGGTACTGAATTAAATTATCTGTATTCAAAAGATAATTCATTTAATGGCCAAAATCTTCTCCAGCCTGAAGCCACCAAGAGAGAGGCCTGAATACCTACTCAGCAGTTACCCACCCAGCAACTACCTTTTCTGCTTGGCTCAGACAATGGCCAGGCAGCAAATGTGATTTATTAAGCCCAGGTGGTGCTGTTGCATGCTCCCCCTGAGGAGGAAGGAGCAGCCAAGACAACGCATCATGAACTGACTGCAACCTCCATTTCCTTGTCACCCTGTGCCACCGCTGGGAAGGAGGGAAAGAAATCAGGTCTGAAGTTAAGCCCAAAAAGAAGGGAAGGCTGAGGGGAGGTGATATAAGATTTTGTTTTATTTCTTATTATCCTACTCTGATTTGATTGGTAATATATAAAATTACTTTTCCTGAGTCCAGTCTGTTTTGCTTGTGACGGTAAGTGCTGAATGATCAGTCCCTGTCCTTGTCTCAACTCCCTGTCCTAATCTCAACCCAGAAGTCTTTCGTAACTCCCCTGCCCAGCTGAGGAGGGGAGTTGACAGAGCATCTCTGGGGGGCACCTGGCCTCCAGCCAGGTCAGCCCACCACACATAATTTTGATTGGGATGTGCTCAGTGGCAGAATTTGGAACAAACATACCTTTTACAGTTCTTGGCACTATGGAATTTATAAGCTCTATTAAAAAACACCTAACAAAACCCCAAAGCAGCCATTCCCACCCTCTCCTCCCTGCCCCTTCTGGGTGTAAACCAGCCTGGTGTCAACCAAAGTTAAGAAGAATCTGTTGCCTGTTGCCACAGACAAAACTGAAGAAATTACATCAAGACAGCCCCAACCTTCAATTCATATCACAGAAAGAGAGAATATGTGATGATAATATCAAGGAAATAGGATCTGAGTAGCAATGGATAGACTAGCATATTTCCAGGAAAATAAAGACAATTACCTCCTAAATCTCTTAGCTTTTTTTGGGGAGGTCTACCGTGTTAAGTGTGTGCTAATTATTTATTTTTAATGATGCTCTTCAAAGAGGTATTAGCTGCAATTATATACATTTTGTCTGACATAAAGAAACAGTATTCTAAATATGCTGCTTTTTAACTCATGAGAGAAACAGCATTCTCAAAAATGCTGAGCTCATGGCAAAAAATATTTTTTTCTATTTCAGTAGCATAGTGCAAACTCATGACTAACTTTTTGGCTGCTGTCACCATTAAGTTTCTTTTCCATTCCTACTGATTAATTCCTGTCTACAGTTTTCCATTTAAACTCTGTTTCATTGCTATCTAGGAGAAATAACGCGAGAGAAAAACGCAATAAAGCAAAACCTTCATTAGAGCTCACCATTCTTAAAAATGTTTCCTCTTCAGTCAACTAAAAATGTTCTTTTTTACATTATTAATGATGACTATCAAACTATTATTTCTGTTTCCTTACATTTCATACTGTATTGCCAGTATTTCTTATAGGTTTATGAAATGTCAATGATTACAGTTAACCTGCCAGCCAAACAGATTTCACTAAATTTTAAACATTTTCTAAATACAGGCAACACACTATTTGCAAATTATCTAATTCTTGCAACAGATTGCAACAGATCTCAGCCATGACATTTCAGGCGTTGTAGACAACTGTGCTGCTAAAACACATACATGACATACACAACCTAAATGATGGTTTCACAACAAATTATACATAGGGTCTTTCTTACCTTTGCACATTGCATGTGGTTGCAGCCCTCATTCTTCTGGATTGGAGATTTGCAGTTGGCGCAAGGTTTCGAGTTCGTTAGTAACCACAGGCAGTTGGCAGCATCTTCATATGCCTCACTCACTCCCACAACTTTTTACAGGTGATAGGAGGATATAGAACATGCAAAAAAAGAGAAGTTAAAATTGTACCTCTGTAATCTGTGAAAATCAAATCAGGAAGGATGTTTCCTGTTTCTTGCCAGAATACTGTAATTATTCATTATATGCATTTCTTGTATATAAATATATCACTTCACACATTATTTTGATATTGTTTCTACACATACAATTATATACAAATGAATGTATATTATATGTGACATTTATAATATGTAAATGATAAAATACATGCATGAGAAAAACTAGCGCAGTTTGACAAATTATGGAGTGTTTTGCGTCTTTATAAAATCACAGAATCAGAATATCCTGAGATGGAAGGGACCCATAAGGATCACCAAGCCCAACTCCTGGCTTCACACCTGCTTTCCAGGGTATTTATAGCATACTGTGGAAAGACTGTGGTAACCAAGTTAAAATTACGATTAATTTTTAAAGTGTTTTCATTGACCAAGGCAATGTCCTGTGTAAACCCACCTTTTATGAGTTGTTTCAGTAAAAGTTACTGAACATTAAGCCATCTCCCACAATTTCCCTTGCAATTCTCCCTCAACATTACTATTATTAGCACCCATTGCCCTGAAATAGTTTAAATCACACAATGTACCTGATGAAACACAAGTGCTAAAAGACTAAAAACTGCTCAGAAAAAGTAAAGGTATATTCAGGAATAAATCAAAATATTAATGAATAAAATCTGTAAAATCTTAAAAAAAAAAGTTTAAAAAATACAAAGCAAAACAAAAAAAGCCCTCGCCCCAGGCATGACTCTTACGTTCTTCTGGTTTCATTTCAGATATTTTCTGTAGCCAGTCCTTCCAGGTTTGGCAGTCACAAGGTTCATGTGCTTCACCAAGACATTCCCTGAAAATTAAGATAACACAATAAGTCATCACTCAGATATTTATATTTTAAGTTAAATCTGGGTCAAGCTAAAATAATGGAAACTTAGCAAGATATGCTCAAACTTTAATTAAGTCTGGAAATATTATTTTTAAATACACTCAGAGTACTTGCTTACAAGCATAGATGACTATCATGAAGACTAATAAAAAATTTAACTGAGACAGGAAAGGAAAAGAGCTTTTTTTAAAGTACAATCTGAAATACAGCAGCTGGTTTGTAGTTTGAGTTATGCCCAAATACAATTTTAATGTCACAAAAAGTGCTAGTACAGCTTCAGAGATAAAGGCCAACTACAATAAAGAGATTACCCCAAAATAGGTAGTTTGCTATAGCCTAAATGCATTTTATGTCAAATTACTTGCATATATCTATTCAGTTGTAATAATTAAATAGATTCAAGCTTTCAATCTAGAACAAGATCCAAGCCCTTCAACACCAGCATTAAGTATGTATGGATATTTACTCTTTCCACCAGAGTTTCTTAAATGGGAGCTTTAACTTAGTTACCCATTGAAAAAATGAGTCCCTTGAGCTTCCTACTTTACTACTGGCTTTAAGGATAACAATCATTACTACACAGTGGTAGATATGTGTTTTCCCGATGGTTCTTGGGCATAGATGCCTCAGCATGGACTCTGGATTTGTAATAACTCCTTTTTTTTTCTGGAATGGTAGCAAATAGCCTCACACATTTGCCACATCAAACAAAACAATTCGGAGGAAGCATGTTTCAGAAGGACACCTGCTGCATCAGAGCATATGCAAGCTATCTGCAGATCCAGCGGTTAACTGCTTTCTGCAGTGCATAGTCAGAAGCTACCTCAGTACTCTTCTGATTGCTCTTGTCCTTATCTTAAGCAGGAATGCAGGAACAAAGAAAAGGTTATGGCAACACTCCCCCACTAGCTAGCCTGCCATCAAACAAGCTTAAATTCACTACAGAAGGATCACTGAACAGGTCTCAAGCTCTTTCAGGTTAACGGAAAAATTGATTCTCTGTAATCAGAAGCAAGGACAAGAGGATGGTACTTTCTTGTGGACAGCACTAATGTTTGCTCTGTGTTCACTGGTAAAAAAACTTTTTCTGGTTTGTCTCCACAGAATTTGTTTCTTTACGAGTTCTCCATCCATTGTGAACAACCTCTTCCTCAAAAGTTCTGTTTTCTGTCTTTTGGGGTTGTTTCATTTCATCTAGTTTTCACTTGTTCATACTTTCCATTCACATGGGGAAATAACTAAAATCAGATGCATCTTCCATTTAGAGTCTTATGGTATCTAGAATTAAGCAGATCACTCAGGATCTCTTCTTCTTGCACCAGTTTCAATTGATAAATTAAAACAAGGATTACTCAGCTTGTCCGTGTATCTATACACTGGTTGATCCTTTTACATTTTCCAACAGCGAAAAGAATATCCCCCTAAAATAGTCAGAAACTGACAGTCTGGAAGACAATCAAATGGAAGTAGGACAGGGTTTTACTCTGCACTTCAGAAAAATATTGCACTACTTTTCTGCCTTTGTTGATAACTGTTGTCCTTTCCTTGGAAGTGCTGAAGACAGGCAAGATGAGGGATGATTTTAAAATATCTTAGGGCTTTTTATTCCTTATCAAACTTGTATTCATCTTAACACTCAACAGAAGAAAACAAAGAAAAAGTGCTGATCCTGAAGTGAAACAAAGATCAGGGTGATCCTGCAAACAAAATAACTGTTTATGAAGCAATAGTTCCTTTACAGTCCTGTTTAAACTCCAGCTTCTTCCATGTGATTCTACCAACATTCAGAAAGAGCTAAAAAGTCTGATTTTGTCTGCTACAATTCAGAATGTGCCATGTTTCAACTATATTTATTACAAATATCCACAGCAGACACAAACAAACCTTCTCCTCTGTCTCCTCAGAACAGATCACGATGCTCCATACCACTGTTTGGCACCATTGCTGTGCCCCAAAATACTAAAACATAAGCACACATGTAGTTATTTAGTACATGAATGCAGGAGTACAGTCATATAGAATCCCATACACGTTTTTGTTGCGCACTTGGTGCTAAGTGGGACTTTTTAATAGCAGTGACTGCGAGTTTATGTAGATGTAGTCAAGTTTCTAGTACTAACCAGCAGAAAAGATGTCCTTTTCCACAATCTACAGCAGGGGCTTTTAGCATAGGGAAGCTAAGTGTATCAGATCCTGTTGAATTTGATCCTTGTCTTGTTAGTCTTACTGCTCTTTCACAGCCCGGTATAGGACACCACTTAATAGCAGGATTATTTTCAACAAAGGCCTGAGGGATAAAAGGAAAAGAGGAAAATATTTTACCACAAAAGATCAGATTTCATCATTGACATAAACCAATCTCTATTCAAAGCAAAAACCTGTAAAGACAATCTTGTGGCTACTTTAATAGGCTTTTAAAAATACTTACAAAAAGGGAATAAGGAAAATAACCTTAAAAATGGGATGAGGGTTTTTTAGAATAACAACAGTACACCAGACTTACACTAAAATGCAAATAGCTTCCATCCAAAACAAAATGTTAAGTGTGTTCAAGTCAATTCCTTTGTGATATGTCTTACTATAAACTTCTACCATATATGCACTGTCAATATACTCATTAACGGGACTGAATCTTGGAGTTGGGTTAGGGTTAATCTTATTGATTGAAACAATCATTCTTACTGATTGAAATAAAAATCCCACAATATATTCCATCCAAATGAACTTGAAATTAGATCTAGACTAACTCAGGAATTTACCTCCAATTTTTTTTTCCTTAATGTAGTAGGTCTTTTGCAAAACTTACATCTAATAAATGAGGAGAGGAACTTTCACTACTTTGCTTCAAACCTATGCTGATCACCAGCCACTTGACATATGAAGATGCCAAAGATTAATCAGATCTGGTCATTTAATTTGCATCTTACTGTGTATCAAAATAGATGTGTAACACAGAGAAAGTATTGCATGGTAAATGAAAAAACATCTCTCTGCTTTCTTTTTTCCCCACAACCCCTGGTAAAGTAGCACATGATTTCTAAAGACTAGCTCATTACTACACTAGTATAAAAGAAAAAAGGTGAATTAGAAGATTGCTTCTCAAAGTTGCAATGATGGGGAAAAAAAAGTAATTCTCCTGTATTTATTTTTAAAAATTAAAAGAGGTACTATTCTGAATATAAACAATCTCTTGGTAATAAAAATAACCTAAAACCTCTTAAATAGATTGCCAGCGTAAAGAACCCTAGCTGACTAAATGGTTCATATCACCTGTTATAAACATTAGTTTGATCAAATAATTTTGTTAGTACTGCATTAGGTTACCCATTATGGAAGCACTGCATTTGTGCTTAAGGAATAAATATAATGTTCCTTCTCTTTTCTCAGTGATATATCCAACACTGATATTATGGCATGTAAGACAGCCAATAATTCAGAGTACATATAAATTTATTATTTTTTACATGGAAAGTTACAGATATTTTTCAGCATTACAGATATAGTTATTTCTTATAAAATGAAATACAGTTCAAGAGTATAAGAACAGTCTGACAATTTACCTTAATGTCAAATTGAAGGTATCTTTTGTCCATCTCCTTGGAAACCACACTTTCTATGATGTCTACAGGCACAAGCTGGAAACAATCATATGCTGGGCAAAAAATGTTGTGAGCTTCACCCTCCTGAATTTTCAGATTCAAAAATCTGCCAGAATTTTGTCAGTCAGTATTTGTGAATAAAAATTAAAAGGCAGCTGAATACTCTTTTATATATATATATATAGAGTCACAGATATTCACACTGCTCCATTGTTAAACAAAGAATAGGAAGCATCCCTCCTTCTTTTCAAAAAGGGCTACGAGCCTAATTCTTAATTTTAAAATATAGAAGAACTCTGTCTTGGTTCAAAAGTGAGCACCATCTATGACACTTAGCCCTGTGTGTTTGTGGTTTCCATCCTTACCATTTATCAGACAGCTCTGAAATGTTTAATTAAACTGAGCATTACTTTTAACTTAAATCAGAAATAGAATATGTAGGTTACTTAATCTAGGGAACAATTAATTCAATATGCAATTAATTTTTGCAACTGTGCTAGTCAAAATAGCTCTGCTCTTGGAAACATATTTCTAAATGGAGACCTTTATAGTCCCTAAGCAACAGAATGCAGAACCAAACGAGCTCATACACCTGCAGAAAGCTGGACTTTAACAGTGCACAAGGTTGCTCAGTTTAAAAGCAACCTTAATCTGACATCAAGGATGATACTCATCTCATCTAACTTTAATCATTTGAAGGACAGGCAGCTATTCTGAATTAGTCACCTGGGATCCTTTAATAGTTAAAGTAGAGAGACTCACCAATTCATCCCATCTTAGATTGTATCTCAGAATGGGATAACTCAGTCCTGGGTCCGTTCCAAGTATCTTAGAAATTACTGGCTTGGAAAGATAAGTCCCACCCTAAATGTGCCACCCCAACACTTGCTTGACACTGAACTGTAGCTCTGAGCGCATGCACAAATCGCAGTGGGCAGTCCAGCACCCAAAACAGAAACACAGTATCGAGCCAGGGATCTTTTGGTAATTTCTACATGGCTTGGTAACAATTTGCAAGACAACAGAAGCATGACAACTAATTCACTTCCCGCTGAGAGGTGCCTCCTAATAGCTCATATTGGAGAGAAAGTGCTGTCCATTACCATAGGAGGAACTGGTTCATATACATTGGGCTGAGCTGTAGTAGGACTAGCTGTCCCGAATGAGACTGTTCTAAGCCACTACAGTGGTACAGATCAAGTACTACAATCTCCTGAACAGGGACAAAGATGAATACAGATTGCATATAGATGTAATTATTCCTGGGAAGTACAGTTAATATTTATACTAGCATAATTATCCAAGCCTCATTTTCTACTAGTATGATTATTTCAACAAAAAAATATTACGTAGTAACAAGGCAATTACCTTAATTTAACTTAGCTTAACTTTTAAGCTACAAGTACTCTTCAGTTATTAACTGTCAATGTAAGAAAGCATTCTGATTGGTTTTCTGACTGGAAATGGATTTATGATACCTAAATTTAGTGTGATAAACTAAGAGATGGAATAAAGCGTGTGCTTAACATGGGCTAGAAATTTTGCTTAAGAGTTTTGGTGAACCAGTACCAAACCAAACATTATGTAAGCCTAAAATAATTGATGGCCACTTTGAGTGACAACGTAAATATTTCATAGGGTCAAAACAGCAACACATTGCAATCCAAACAGTACTTTAAAATTAGCTGTTTATAGTCTCTGTCCTTTCCTCTTCAAAACAGCAAGTACAAGTTTCTTAAAAGACAAAAAAGTACATATACTCACGCCTCCCAGCACGCTCTGCAGAAGTCATGTCCACAAGGCATATCCACTGGGTCTTCAAACACAGAAATATTACACATACAAATGTCACACTATGGATGAAAAAAAATACTTCTGATTATGAAATACCCTAAAACTTTTCATATTGTTAGAATGGCATGTTATGTTGGAAAATCTCAGCAAAAAATTAAAGCAGTGCTCAATAGGGTAAAAAAAACTAATTGTAATCATTAGGAAAAAAAAAGTTATTTAAATTATAGAAATGGGAAAGATTAGATATCTCTGTTTCTATACCTTCCTGTTTAAACAGCACATTTTGGGGTGACTTGTCATGTTCTTCACCTCAGTAAGTGCTTCACCCTGCAGAGCACTGTGACCTTAGGGTTATAGTTCTAGGGACAAAAGGGACCTGAATTTTTCAACAGTTTCACGGGCAGTCAGAAACGGAGTTTGGAGATGAGAGGCTACAGGAAATGTGTAGCATCTCACAAAGTCTGGTCCAAATCAGGATGGAGAAATTTGGCTGTACAACACAAGCAACTCATTTAAATAATAATTTACATAAATACAGTATTTTAATACTTTGAGGCTTTCAGTCAAAATAAAGACTAAGTTAAGCTATGAATGTTCCATCAGAAGACTGCTGAATTTTATATAACTAAGTACCATTAAAAAATAACATTGAACAGTGAGACCTTTATTTTGAAAACATTTAAAGCACTGGGATGAAAATACTAATTTCTTTGATGAAAAATAATACTCATGAAAATAAATACTACTGTTCTTCAAGGAGTTCAAACAATTTTTTTCTTTCCATTGGAACAAATATTCCATGAAAGTTTATTTCAATTTTCAATACATTAGATATTATACAGACAGGGGACGTTTTCAGAACTCTAGCCTGTGGTATGCCACTTATTAAAAGCTCTTGGCATTGCAGCCGAAACCAACCCAACCCAACCAAGTAGGCCCTTAATGCGTAAAACTTGACGAAAGCACTATTGCTGTTTTAGTAATTTCAGGTTATTGTCTTCCAAACTTAGATGTTTTATAAGTTGACAATACATCCAAATTGTTGACTATTAAATTTATATTAGTTTTAAATTTTGATTAAAATACAACTTTAAAATAAAGAATTTTAAAAAGCCCAGAGTTCAAAATATCAAGTACAGAACATTTACTGGAACACTTTTAATTACATGACAGGATGTAAAATAAAAAATATTCCTTTAGTTTTCGTTTTCCTGTCAGACAAAAAAGAAAAAGCATTATTTCATAAACAATGTTTTAAAAATACTATTTTAGATAGCTCTTTGAGAGATCTTTAAACAATCAGTAAAACTAAATGTCTAACTCTGGGTTTGGATTTAGATACACTAGATCGAGAATGGGAATGACTATTCAAACCTGTATTCCTAACTTATGGACCACTGATAAAAAACAAAACATACAATATAAAACTGAAGATATGTAATCCTTCATTACACATTTTAACCAGGAAATATTCCTGGACAATACTCAACTGCTAATGTAAATAAATATACAAAAGTATTATTCCTTCTATAGAGCCTCTTTTTCAGCATTTTACAATTAAAGAAATAAAGAAATAAATTCTATGCAAGAATGCAAAACCTTAATTTCAATGAGAGATCATGGGATGATCCATTTGCAAGACGCATATAATATCTGAGAAAAATGCTTAGGTCATGGAGTAAAAGTTTTATAATGTTGCAGCTGTAGATTATTAAAAAGAGAACTCTGTCTTCCAAAAGAACCACACTGATTTTCATGAAAGGCGCTTTCATATTTCAAATTTGCAATAGCCTTGTAAACGGCTTGAAGCAGCCCACACATAGTAAAAGTAATTACAAGCTTACAGTACACTAGTGGGCTGACATTTCAAAATGCAAGGAGAAATCTGTTTTCTAAAGAAAAAATTTTCAAAAGGCAGGGCTCACAGCATCCAATAAACTCAGGGAAATGGATACAATGAAAGTGAACGTCTTGATGAGATGAGAAGCTCAAATGAGCCAAAGGCAACAATGTGAATGTAGCTGGATAAAATGCTGCTTTGTGAGTGACAGCCAAGGTGAAAAGAGTGCTGTATATTAGCTGGATGCTCAATTGTGTTATTGTATAGTTGTTTAAGGTGCCAACTTCTCTGTTCACCACTTTCAAAAACACATCACACCCTTACAAACCCACTTTCAAAATGAGATGACATCGCAGCTCTCCCGTCCCCGTAAGTGCACTATGTTTAGAAATAAGCTCTTTCGCCCCGCTAGTTTCACATCTATTTATAAACTTACCAACGCTGTCTCAATGTCCCCTGGCGAGGGGCTGATTTCATCGGGGGAAGTTACAGAAGAGCGAGTAGTGCGTGGAGTTCGTGGAGAAGGGAGTGTATCCCACGCGTTGTATCCACTTGGAGGGGGAGTTGGCATCTGAACTCCGGAACGCTGGCAGCAGTTCTCTGGATTAGACATCCATGCTTCAAGTAACTTCTCCCTGTCCCAGTCTGCAATAAATATACAGACACAGGAAATTATGCAGCTGACAATGGGTAAAATATATTTTGTAACTGCACCCTCAAAAGAATATATAAACACTAAGCTAAACAAACATAGAAATAAATAAATATGATTAAATGAATGGAACTTTAGACACTAAATTTTACTGAACACATTCCAAGATAATACATAATGCAATGTGCTTATGCAAATAACTGCACCGCAAGCATCTCTTTTCTCTGCAATATCAGTCTTAAATAAAATTATTTTTATTATTTACTCAAAGCAATTGTAGTAGCTAGGAGACTCAAGTCAGAAAGCAGAACAGCAGTGACTTGCAAAGACAGATTAAACTATAACACCTTTGCACCAAAGAATTGACAATATTTTCTCTTTCTATGAAAACAGTAGTTGTTCAGTGTGGATTCACTTTTATCTATTGTGTTTTTGTAAGATGAAGACACATGCTACAAAAGCAGATGACGAAGACAGAGCTGGAAAAAAAATTTGGAAATTAATGAGCTACCAGTCTTTACATATGCATATAAGAGTGATGAACTTCTGGGGAAAGAAAAGAAAAAAAAAAACTTACTTGATTGCAAAAAAAAAAAAAATTCATATATTCTTATTACATTTTTATTCTATAATTGCTATTGAATACTTTATTTTTCTTCATAATTAATATTGCCCATTTATATAGAAAAAGAACTAGTGAAACAAAATATATCTTTCTTAATAATAGCTCTAAATATTTTCTTTCTGATTTCTGCAAGTATTACTAAAGATATTTTAGAATAGTGCTTTTTTTCCTATTAAAAATAGTGAAAATTTCTCACTGAAATATAAATCTATCAAACTGCCACAGGTATTTGAATCCAAGACCATCAACACTATGCACAGATGAGGTGAACTAGAATTTCAAAAGGAAAGAGAAATTTCCTGATTTTTTCCTATAGCCTTAAATAAATATTTTAAAGTTAGTTTTTTAACATTAGGCACTCCCGCTGGAAACTCAATGTTGTTAACCAAAAGATCTGTGTTATTTTTATTGAATTTTAGATATTATAAGAAAAAGAGAAATAGTATTTCCATACAGTTCCAAAGTGGGAAAGAAAGGGGAGGAAAAAAAAAAGTAGCCATTCTTGGCACTGAACTTAGTAAAAATATTGTCCCTCTCAAATACTGTTTGCTATCATAGTGAAATCTGCTCTTTCCAAAATGAAATAAAAGGTTCCAAGCTGGAGATGTTTTACTGATCACAGAATATTAGGAGCTGGAAGAGACCTTGAAAGATCACCAAGTCCAACCCCCTGCCCGAGCAGGATCATCTAGAGTAGATCATACAGGAACATGTCCAGATTGGTCTTGAATGTCTCCAGAGAAGGAGACTCCACAACCTCTCTGGGCAGCCTGTTCCAGTGCTCCGTCACCCTCACAGTGAAAAGGTTCCTCCTTATATTAAGATGGAACTTTCTATGTTCCAGTTTTGAACCATTTCCCCTTGTTCTATCACTGGCCATCACTGAGAAGAGCCTGGCTCCATCCTACTGACACTCACCCTCTACATTTTTATAAACGTTAATGAGGTCATATGATCAGGTTAATGACTGATGCTTACTTATCATAGGTTTATATCATATTTACACTAAAACATATTATGGGTTAGTTTAATTTCATTTGTGTAAAGACTTGGACCCTGAACATATTTACACTTAAAAAATTACATATTTTATTAGCATTCTTCAAATTACCCTTGGCTTATTCAGAGGGCGAGATGACTGATGCTAATATACAGATAAAACTTGCTAAAAGTTCCACCTTTTCTTTACTAAAGAACGAGTTTTAGTAAAATATGAAGTAGTTATAGTTGTTGTTGAATTCCCTTTTATCTTGAAATCAACTTCTGTATAATGAATTAGAAGAGAAACTGGAACAATCTTGACAAATAAACGTGTAGAAAAACTGTGAAGTTATTTATTTTTGTGACTGCCGTAATGACATTTTTTTATCTTGGCTCTAAATCTACATACTTCTGTCTCTTAAGTAAGAAATAAGTAAAAATAAATACACTCTTTTACAGCCTGTGTGAGTAAACTGATATAGTAGTATGACAAAAAGGATCAAAAAATCCAAGTGTGTTGGATTATACATTACGTGTCTGTAAACTATGCAAAGTTATATGTAAGAATGATCTTTCCAAGAATTTCAAACATGCTTTTCATACACAGAGTGAATTAAGTTTTCACATTATTCTTTTATGAATTTCAAGATTAAACACAAACCCAGTGCAATTAGGCATTTAATGTTTCCCAATTTTCTTTTTTTTTCCAACTGTCTAAATAGATCAGTTATTCCCTTTACTAGTCCGAACCAGTTCAATGTTTTTGTTGCAAATAACATAAATCCTCTTTGAATTATTTCCAATGTATGACTATAGGGAAAATAGTCAACTTTCTCATGACTCACACTGACCAACTGCGTTAAGTTACTGCTACGTCACTAAAGCAATGTCAGTAGAATGACCTTTCTAACACAGACCTATTTCTTCTCAACTTTCGATTCCTGCTTGCTAGATGCTGGCAAACATTTCTCCACAGTTTACATCAAATCACTGCTTTTGGACCTATCACAGTATTGCCATAATTTTCTTCTTCAAAATATATGCACAGGTTACAGAATCTGCCTACTCACTAGGTGAAATATGTAGCCTTAACAAGAGTATTCTGAAAATCCAAAGTAACATTCAAATATTGGACACAGTATAAACACGTTATAAGAACTGTTAAAATAATTCACATTAAAAACATATATGCAAAGACTGTGCATAAAGTATCATTAGACCGGCACAAGTACAAGCTGCCTTAACTCAATGTTAAAGGGAACCAACTACTGAAAAGAAAGAAAAAGTGATGAGTTTCAGGTACTGCACTCTCCCTTTATTTTCATAAGAAGCCCACAAAAATAATTGGGTATGAAAGCTTAAAATCCAGCAATACGGTGACGAGCAATCAAACCATTAACTGCCTGAGTAGTTTCTCTGACAAATAGTAATAATGCAGATGCTTTAGTAAGTGTAAGTTTTGAATCACTGAATCAAAGCCTAAAGCTTTCACTGAATTTCAGAGATACTTGTTTGGAGCAAGCACACTGAATTCACCATGTCCCTATTCCGATAACCCCAGCTCAAACTGCACAACAAGAGCACAGACTGATTTTGGTGAAATTAAACTAGTTACAGACATATATGTGGAATAGCATACCCTGCATTAAAGAAGTAACTATAAAAACATCCTTTAAAGAAAATATACTCGCATCTTTTAAACTCCAAGGCAATTTCCAACCATTTATTACAGTGTCCAAGACTTCTGTTACTGCACAAATAAATACAAAAATTTTGTGCACAAATATACAGTGGCAGAAAACCAATGGTCTGACAAAAATGGTACAATGAACATATAAAACCATGGAAGTTCTACTCCTGTGTCTTGCTAAAATAGAAAAGCTCTGTTTCTTCACACTGCTCAAGTTAAAATGTCTTCCATTATAATTCCTAGTTCAAATCACCTTCCTATTAGCTTCCCTGCCTGCCTCAATGCTTTCTGACACACTGTAGCTGTACTTCTTTCTGAAGTACTGTGTGAACAGTTTCCTGGGAGTTGATTAACCATTACTTATCTTTTACTTGGAAAAAGAAAGTAAACATAAAACTTCAATTTTCATTTTGCTGAAAACAATTTCTTTAATACTTAAGGTTTTGATTACCATGTGCCCGAAGTAGAGCTTCTGCAGTAAAGAGTGGGGCTTGGAGCATGTCAGCAGACTCCACAATCAGCATATCCTTAAGCCTTCGCAGGTCCTGAAGTCTTAGCCCTTCATATGGCTTTATGAAGAAGAAGAAAAACAATTTCTGTCTAACAGTATTTCCAAGTTAGTCTTTAATGCCACGTTAAAATTAAAACATCTAAACCATTTTTAATGATCATCATCTCGACTGTGAGGTAGTATGTGCAAAATTTATTCACTACGCAGACCCGTGACCATGCAAAGCTATATGGAAACACTGTAATTTAAAAATATTTATAGTATGATCTTTGTACATTTCAAAACCTGAAAGACAGTATCTCAAGAGTTCTCTCTTACAGCTGGAGGCCATGTTCAAGTGATGAACTAGCCCAACTGACTCTCTCTGTCTCTATCAAAAAATAACAAGAAAACCAAACTGGAAGATATATACAGAGAATGGATACAGAAAGGGTACGTAAAAACATTATTTTTACATGCATTGGTTTTATTTATATAAAGGATAACTTAAAAAAGATTTAAAACATTTGATATCAAACTGACGTCTGCTCTGAAGACTGATTAGAAACCTGGCTATCAAATCGCCTTCACCAGTTCAGAAAGGACAGAGAGAAGCAGCAGTAACAGATAACCACAGTTAAGACATTATTATTATGCATTGTTATTATTTACTATCTATATTTTGATTTTATGTAGAGCATAGTCCAGGACCTTCCAGTGCTGGATAATATGCACACAGATGTAGCATGTGTACAGACACAAAGCAAAGACTGGCTTTGTCCTCGGAAGTTTACAATCCAAGCAAAAGTCTGCTGTAGAAGAACCAGAAGGCAGATGAGACGAGGAGAATGGATATCCTGGACTTTTTTTTATTTGACCCTAAACAATTTTGGGTTTTTTTGAGACACCTAATCTAAAATCAATGTGCTTTCTACATTCTAGATATCATAATAAATTCTATAAAATGCATCTAAAACCATAACTGACTCCCACAAGGACCTCTTCTGTTAGTTGGTCAGTAAAATAAACAGGAACTTCTTGATACTAAAAAATTTGCTGCTGACGAGAAATGGTGTCACAATTCTGCACTGGGTCTTTGTGCTTTTTGAGAAAGCAAGAAAAGTAGAAGATAAATGGACTGTGAGCATCCTGACCTTCATCCTGATTGCCCAAGTTTAGGGAGTTTCTGTATGTCCTTCCTTTGCTGATCATGCATGACTCAGTAAAGGGCAATCTGAAGCTTAATGGCTTGCAGTGAAATAAATCTGGGCCGCTTGATTCATAGCATGCTGGAATTTGTCTGACCTACTTAATTTCTTACAAAAGAGATCATTTATAAAAACATGTCAGAGAGACAGGGACACAAACAGCTGGGTGCCTGAGTGATTCTAACTGCATGAATATACTGCAAAAAAATAGAAGCAAAGAGTAAATGGTCTTGACTGAATCCGAACTGCATTCTGAATTACAATTGTAAAAGAAGTGACTTTGTCAGCAAAACAGTACTCAATTCTTGAAGACCACATATATCAAAGAGGAATATCTTTTCCGTTAAACCTGCAACATACATGCATATTTTAGGACCTAGTATTTCATCCTGAAATGCAAATGTGCTCAAAATTATATTTAACCGATTTATTCTTGGTCAAACACTGGCAATTTTCTCCCTTGAGTAACAGACTACTACATTACCTCAGCTGGCACATTCTCCACAACCCAGCAGGGATTTCTGGATCCTGAAGTTTTTAAGAATCCTAATTTTACCTTTTTAAGTAATGAGAGGCATATTTCTTAAGAATATGTTTGAAACTTCAGAAATGTGTTTAATAAAGTAATATATGAGCCCACAGAAGAAACTGAAAGAAGGGAAATTTTAGGTTGGCACTGTTAAATTGCTTAATCTGGAAATTCCAGAGTGAAGGCTTTATACAATGAGAACCCTTAAAAATGTTAATGTGTGCCAGACATAGTCTTGTAGAGACTGGTGAAAGCATAGTTTTTAGTTATAAGGATGTATATCCTTTATGTAATATCATAGAGGTTTGGTTTTAACTACTTCAAATACTGATGACTTCTCTCTGTACTGCCATATACTATAAAGATTTTGATTACAGCTTATGACAGAGACATCCTTTAATACTAATCTATAGAGGAACTCTATTGCTATATGCTGTGAAAAAGGCACTGCTTGATATCAGCATCATTTAATTACATAATGATTTTGGAATATATTTGAGTTACTACTTTAACGTACTGGCCAGCTAATCACTATATATTTCGACTCTTCTGTACTCTCAAGAGCCTTTCTTTTAAACTATTTTCATCTCAATTTTTACCATCAATATTTAGATATCATAATTATATAGTTTTCTCCTGAAAATACTTTTAACATCTACGCTGATTATTTCAACAATTCATTTCAAACTATTATTATTTTCTTCACTTTTAAAGTACCATTAAAATAGACAAGGGCAAAGTAACTCTTTGCTACTATGATTACTACATAATTAAATGGTCTCAAATATTCTTCATGTAAATATTCTTCTTTGTGGGTGGATGGAGTTCTACAGTTGATGGAGTCATATATTTAAAAAAACATCTTTAATCCATTTAACTCATTAAGTATATTCACTCTATGTATACAAATGTGTATCTAAGCTATCTGTAGTCCCTTTCCCTCCTTTCGGTTACTAAAACATTTTCCATCAGTAGAGATAAAATACATTTTTATCATTTTAGATAACTTTGTATTTGTGATATTTTCATTATACCTATTTAAATTGCATCAATTCTGGAACTTAATAAATACATATTTATCTGGGTCTGACGGAGAGCCAAAAACGTTCTGGATGATCTACTCTGATGTACAGATTATTCCAGGTTTTTATTATGTAAGCTTTAAACATTACATGATGTGATTCAAATGAAGGTGCCTGTTATCATCCAGGGGTACATCACCAAGACAAATATACCCCCATGCTAGGATAAACACCACATTTTAAAACACTGCAAATGAAACAACCAATTTCTATAATAGCAGCCTAAAGTATAATCAGTTACTGTCGTATTATTTAGTGTAACTTCAATTAGATTTAAAAGATAAATATATACTTTGATTTTATATAAAGTATTCTTTGGAGACTGTTCATTAACAAAGAGAAAAGAATGAAGAAGGTCATCTTAAATATTCTCCTGGATTATTTTCTAATACCTTTCCACTGCTCACACACCATAGATGGATCCTCTCGTGACAAAACTAACTACAGTGCTAAGAGAGTCACACTTTACACTTCATTCTTAAAACATCTATCATTTCCATTTTATATAGGAAAATACAGATTGTGTGTGTTGGTACATTCTTTTCTTCCCAAACTGCATTTTGTGAAACCACACTTAACAATCATGTTTGTGTTTCAAAACTATTAGGGCCTGTTTGCTCACCATTGTTAACTGCAGACTCTAATTTGATAACTGAAAACGTCTGAGGTGAACTAAACCCACAGTAAAATAGAGACGTTCCTTTAAAAATACAGTTCAGGGAGCACTGTAGTCTAAGGAGATTATAAAAGGTTGGGTAAAATGAAAATGGATTTTATTCGGAAAATACTCCCTTATGGAAGGTGTGAATGTAACTGCTGGACAATGGACAACTCTTTGTTGGGCTCTCAATTTTGAAATCTGGGTCTACTCAGCAAACTGTATTTTTTAACAGCTTGAGAAATGCAAGTGCAAGTTAGTTTTTCTACTATTTCAAGTGTTTCAACTCTAAACACAAGTACTCACATAACTGCTTGGTAATATTTCAGTGTGAATAAAAACACATCAGAAACAAAGCTTTGTTACTTTTTACTTGCTTACTACTCTGAGTATACACACTTAATTCAGTGATACTGCAAGGAGCGCTACAAAAACCTTTTGTTTCGCATGAAAAAGAGAACTGCCTTCCAATGCAAACACAGGAGGTCTGGAAGGGGTGGCACTGTGTACCACCATTCCAGATACTACTGTGAGTATGATAAAGACAGGAGTTAAGCCTGTTTGCTTGGCTATTTTGCCTGGGAAGAAATCCTCTGCATGATTTTAAAATGTTTTATCTTTTCCTCTAACCTTCATTCAAGACATGAAATTACTCCAAAAATGCATTCCTTGGTGTTCAAAAGTTTTAATTATCCTTCCTTTAGTTATCTTTCCAAAACACAAAAAAAATCATTCGCAATTAAAAAATTTCCCTCAGTGTTCAATATTTTTTAAAAAAATAAATTGAAAGAAAAAAGTAGAGGATTATGTTTGAGGGTCACATTTTTGAAGTATATGTGCTCTGGCGAAGCCTTCTGGATCGCTTCTCAGGCCCCATTAAGATAAAAACTTGAGGCAAAACCATGATCAGCAGTAAATGCAGCTTTCAATGCCTCATTCCAGACTTTGTCTACAGACATGGAGGATGAGGACATGAAGACATCTGGATTGCAGTTTAGTGCTACACTGGCTCAGGCCACTCTGAGAGCTAAGACTGAAAAACGAACCTCCCTTGGCCATATGCTGTTGGCATATCTCTTGTGATAGCACTTGTGCTGGTACAGTGACTCAAGACTTATCCCAATGACAAGTCACAAAAAAGGGGTGGGAGGGGGTGGGGAGAAGGGAGCACATGAAGGCAGAATTGCTCTATGTGAAGCCTCAAGACCACTAATCAATCTCTGTACCAAATTCCAGGCTGACATTTTTTTGGCCTGTGAACCTTTAGAACATGTGGGAAATCTGCCTTGTTATGTCACATACCTCTAGGCTTGCAGGCCTGCCTGCGTTTCAGTTCTCATGCTTAACAACATTGCTAAAAACAGGTCAAATGAGGAATAGAACTGTATCTTCAACTTTCAGTGAAGCAACCCTGAATTAACAGAACTAGTTTTTACTGAGTCCTTTGTAACTACCAAGTCTTCAGGCTGATTTTGCTCTGAGCATCTAACATTAACAGTCATGAGACATTATTTTCTCTTGCCAAAAAGGTTGTTCAAGTGTTCTTGATTTGTCTCACCAACACCTTCAGTTCACTATTCTCTTAGCTGGGCTGAGGCATTTGCCAGAAATCCCATGGTATAAATATAAGGATAAAAATATTCAGGTTAAATTAAAAAAATTACGTATTACCACTCTTTAAACCTTTTTCTTCTTTTAAGCCGAATCATTGCTATGAACCAGTGGACAACAAAACCATCCAAATAGTTCTTCAAGGAGTGGTAAACTGCTGTTGTGTCAGGAAAATGCAACAGTCTTTAAAAGTGGCTTTGCCAATGAAGAATATAATTTCAAACAATATTCTCACAACAATTATGCTGTTTCTATATGGGAATATTCAGAGAAACTAATGAGAGTTAATTACATTTATTATTTCAATGTACAATTCAAGTATACTAAACCTCATCTCAAAACCTCTCATGTAGGAATAAACAACCTAATTACGCTTTTTATCTTTGAATTTATTCTAGAAAATCAGTCAGAAAATTAACAGAACAGTACAAAGACTTTCTGACTTTCAAATAAAAGTGACCATACATGGCATTTTTCAGGGAAACAGATGATGTGATCTAAGCCTACTCATATATAAATCTTAATGATTTTTTTTTAAGTGTCATTAGGTCAAAAGTGAGTTAAGCTAGTAAAAGGCAAGGCCGTGCTACATTTGAAGGCAGTAGCCATACAGAACTCTATTGTCCTTTTATTTACATAGTTAATAGCATTTACTGAATCATATAATTTATCTATGTATTCTTATTTAGATCTTTAGGTAATTAAAATCTTAGATGAAGGAGGGAAATTTTGCTCAAAATCTTTTTGGTCAAATTATCTTTATCAAATCACAGTCTTCTATGAAGAATATCAAAACTCAAGCATATTTGTGTCAGTGAATTAACCTCTCTGACTTCAAAATAATAACACCTGCTACTACGTGTTTTTCATACAAATTCTGGTATGTGCTAGTTTTAGATATCACATAATAAAACAAGAAAGTAAATGCACTGTTCTGAAATTCTGAACTACTCAGCCATTTTTGGTGACATTCAATCCAGCCTCAGTCTAGCCAGATCCACCAGAACATTTTTCCTATTCTATCCCACATATTTTCTTATATTTTTAATTTCTCCTGCCCTCCTTTTTAGACTGAATTAATCTTAAGAAATAAAAACATGTAAAAACTCTTTGGTTTAGAGAAACTGTTTCTCAGCTTACTGATCTCACTGCATTTCCTCCAGCCTCACAGCCTGCAACACTTTCAATATGGTCCATGTATTTAAGTATATGAATAAAACTGCTCTTCATGACAATGCATTTGTCATGCTCTCTGAGCTAAACTTGAAAGCTATAAAGAGCTGTGTTAAAATACACAGTACAGCACCTACTGAAATACTTTGTAGAATTTTGTCACAATGCAACAGCTACAAATATAAAACTATCCTCTGACCTCTTTTTTGTCTAAAGCAGCATACTCAGCTTCAATGCTTTCAGCTTCAGGATCACGTGAAAATACCATTCGAGATTCCAGGTTAAGAGCCAGCTCTTTGTGGTGTTGTTTCTCTGCACAGTCACATGGAGTATCTTTATTTTCATTTTCTGCAAACAAATCTCCACCATGTTTTACTAGAAGCTGAAAAATAAAAAAGCAAAGTAAATAGTTATTAATTACCAACTCTAATAATGCCCTGGAGAAAAGACATGTCAGTTACAAAGAGAACAAAAAATATACGAACAAGGAAAAGAGAAAGAAGCAGTAAAAATAATACCAGTAGTCTTTAGGAAACAAAGATTCTCTATTGTTACTGAATAAATTACTGCTGGATTTCATATGTAAGTATACCTATATCCACCATAATTCCACAAAACCGCAAGATCTCAGAAATATGTTACGAGGCAACACTGTTGTCTCAAGGTTTTAAACACTGAAATTCTGCTTTACTGATATTGTCAGTGCTTCATCGATAATGAGGGGCCTGAGGTCCTCAAGTACCTGGCAAGATGGAGCTAGAAACACCTTAAGTATTCTTTACATACAGTCCACCACTCTTCCCACACTGAGTGAAACTTGAGTTTCACATTCCATCTGTGCATTTTAAATTCTTAACATAAATTGAACTGAGTCAACTAAGACACCTTTAGAGAAAGGAAATTAATAAATAGACTCAAATGAACACCTCATAGACCTATGCAGCTCAAAATGTAATCTGCAAATGAGGAATATGCAACTCAACAATTTTTTAATAATAATGACTTATTTATCTGGAAGCAAAAATACTTGTGTCTGAAGTAATTAAAAAGAGATTACTTATTTAAATAAACACATAATTAATTTAAAGAATTGCAAAACCACCATTTATTATGCCAAATATGCTGTGATGGAGTGCAATATACTTGCATAAAATCAAACTTACTCAGTATGAAAGTTAAGTCTTTTTTCTATTTGGTATGTTGAGGTAAGCACATTACCTCTGTCCAGACTCTTTAGCAATTGGCTTCACACACAGCTATTCTGCTCTGAAGAGAATTGTAACACATGTCAATGGAGAAGTATCAAGCAGTACACTTGACTACAGATTCTGAATAAATCAACTAGTAGGTGGTTCATCCACAATGAATAAAGTTTGGTTTTTATTTTCCTTACGTGGGTGGTAGGGAAAGGGGGCTGGGACTTTTCTGAAAAGTTATGGAAAAAGACAATTGAAGAGGACTGCTGCTCTGAAGTCAGAGGAACCACCACAGAACTGGGCAAAAGGAGCTCCTGGGGTTCTAAGTAACCTTCAGTTACTCTCTCTTCAGAAGAGAGAGGGAAGACAACTTCAGGGTTAGGCAATACAGGTTTTTATCTCTTTTTGTTTTAAGAGTTTTAACCCCCAAACACTTCCAGGACCAGAGATATCAATGTTAAATTCCTTTTCTGAGCTGTGTTTTCAGATTTAAGCTATGTCGGATACTAATCTTGGGATCCAAGGTCTTCAACCGTATGGTAGGGCATGTAACAAAGTTGAACTTGGAGGGCATGTATTCTATGTTTCTAATGTAGTAAACATGACTGCAGTTGGCCTACATAACTGTGTTTTAACTCTGGAAAATTGCAATCCATATGGATCAGACTCTGAACTCTTCTTCAAAGACAAACCATGACACATAATGAAACCATGAACTTCCATGATGAGTTTAAAACCAACTGATTCTACAGTCTGCAGTTAAAAAGCTGCAGCACAGCTCCAGAAACACAATATACTCTTCTGTGACTGTGATTTTTTTCTGACTTTATGCTCTGCCTGGATCTTACTATACGAGCTCATTTGCTTCATGCTCTTGAAATTGAAACTGAAACAACTATGTCTACTGCTAATACCACCACACAGCCAAATTTGGGGGCATGAAGGCAGAACAACTGAGGCAGAAGACTCCTTGCTCAAATCCCTCATAAAGCTGAAGTCTAAGTTACCTGGGGATCTCAAGTGTAGTGAGATAAACCAAAGGTAAATAGTTTCTGCAGATGAAGTAATTGTTCTTCCCTGCCTTCCCTTGTCTGTTTATGTTGATATGGGTCCAACTGAAAGTACTTTACAAACCAGTGTAATAGATATTTCACAAATGTAAGGAAGCTTTAAATACCAGAAAATGAACTATGCTGGAAACTGGTTACCAAACTTACTTTCTGTTTACCATTTCTCTGCCAGAAGCAACCATTCTCATGTCAAGTCATTTTCTGTGAATGAAGTTAGTTTTCTAACAAACCAACAAAGTTAGTTTTCTCTAACTTTGCTCAGAGGTTGCTAAATCTTGGTATCTCCCGTTTTCTGATATGACATGCACATTTGTCCTCTAATGTAATGTTTAAAAGCAACTGGGTCTTCACAGAATATCAGGAGCTGGAAGAGACCTTGAAAGATCACTAAGTCCAACCCCCTGCCCAAGCAGGATCATCTAGAGTAGATCACATAGGAACATGTCCAGATTGGTCTTGAATGTCTCCAGAGAAGGAGACTCCACAACCTCTCTGGGCAGCCTGTTCCAGTGATCTGTCACCCTCACAGTGAAAAGGTTCCTCCTTATATTAAGATGGAACTTTCTATGTTCCAGTTTTGAACCATTTCCCCTTGTTCTATCACTGGCCATCACTGAGAAGAGCCTGGATCCATCCTCCTGGCACTCACCCTTTATATATTTATAAACGTTAATGAGGTCACCCCTCAGTCTCCTCTTCTCCAAGCTGAAGAGACCCAGCTCCCTCAGCCTGTCCTTATAAGGAAGATGTTCCACTCCATCATCTTAGTGCCCCTGCACTCTCTCAAGGAGTTCTATGTCCTTCTGGAACTGAGGGGCCCAGAACTGGATGCAATACTCCAGGGGAGGTCTCACCAGGGCAGAGTAGAGGTGGAGGAGGACCTCTCTTGACCTACTAGCCACTCCCCTTCTAATACACCCCAGGATGCCATTGGCCTTCTTGGACACAAGGGCACACTGTTGGCTCATGGTCATCCTGCTGTCCACCAGGACCCCCAGGTCCCTCTCACCTGCACTGCTCTCTAACAGGCCTGTCACGACCCTATACTGATACCTGGGGTTCTTGGGAAAGGCTTGATGGAACAGCTATGACTGAAAATTCCTGTAGCCAGAATTTATCAGGCAGCTGGATCAAAAAAGTGGCATTAAAAAAGAAAACAAGAGAAAAGGACACAGTCCTTTGCAATTAATATTTTTTTCTGTTTATCAATTCTAAAAAGAATTAAAAATTGACAATCAAGACAGAAGCATAAACCTAGGAGACAGCCTGATATTTGTTTACAGATGAATCACATCGAATGAGGCACTAAATCAATCATTTAACCATACAAATACATTCATTCTAGTTTAGAGTAGGAGCACGGCAGTACCTGTTTGTAATTCAAGTACATAATTAGCTTGGTCTGAGCATGATTTGGCTAACAAAGACTGCATGGTGACTTGCATCCCTGGTGAAAATCAGTAATATGTAATTTCTAGGGATGTGATGAAGACAACATGCTAGTGTGGAGCTTGAGAAGCTCTAACAACACGGAGCAGAGAAGAGAGAAGGTACAGGGGCAGGATTTAGGTGTGGAGGTTAAGCACCAGCATCTCACAGCATCCTCCTCAACTCCTTTCAGTTCTGAGCAGGGGAACACTGGGAGGCTTAAGTTACGGCACAGAAAATGGCATAAGAAAGCTGAGTCTCCATTAATTTGAAGCTTAGAAAACTAGGGAGGATAATCTGTATTCTAACAGAATGAAAGAAGTGTTGACTAGTGGAAACAAAAAGACACTTTTAAAGAAATACACAAACAGAAGTTAAAGAAAAGCATGCAGTTCAAGATGGCGCACAGATACGGCTGGGGAACGGAAACAAGAATTTCCAGATAAAATCTGGAAACCTGAGAGAATACAGTCAGTGTAACAAAGTAATACAATAGAACATATTATGTGAGAATCACAGAGAAGTTCACAGCATTGGAAGGGTGGTGCTATTTACCTTTAAAAAAAATCCAAGCAAATGCACAGATAAATAAATAAATAAATCCATACCAGAGAATCCCAGTGAAATACAATTCTGGACTTCAATAAAAAAAGCTCTGGTGACCACCTGGCCAAAGCTGTAACAATAAAATGACATGCTGACCAAGAACAGAAACACTGTGAGGGCAGAAAACACAAAAATGAAGGGAACTTCAGTCACTGCATCTCCCAAGTATATTGAGAAAAACGCTATGCTAATACATGATATTTGGATTAAAATTTCAGGCTACTGAAATGACTGAATAATAGAAAAAATAGTTCACAAATACCAGCGGAAAAAGCACTCATGACTTTGCCCTTTGTCTACAAGACCTAATTAAAAATGTTGCAATCAAAGAACTTCCCAATGGCAATTCCTCAAATATACTGAGATCCACCATTCTTGAAAAAGCAGAAAAAAAACAAATAATCTATTGCCTACTTTTAAAAGTGGTATTTAATAAAAGCATGTAAAAATTCTAGAAACATCAGAAGAATCTGTGAAGGTGGAAAAGTGAGAACTGTATAGGAAATAGGAAGCTGAAGTTGTCTCTAGATGAAGAACATTTGAAAATCAAAGTCTAGAAAAGGTAAATTTAAAATCACAGAAAAGGTGGTTCTGAGTGTTTTTTGAGCAATATGGCAAGTGCATAACAACTGAGAATAAATAATTTTTAAACATCACACAGTAAATCTGCCAATGTGTTTGTACAGTCAGTCGCTGGATGAAGTGCAAAAGCAATCTCAAATAAAATAAATCAGAAAACTGATATGAATTGTTGGACTCCATACATGCTTTATGACAGACACAAAAGAAAGTCTGTTTCAAATTGAAGTTTTGGCACAAGAGGTTCTAGAACAACCAATAAACGAAAGACTGATATAAATACCCAGCACCAGATGGCACTTACGAGTCCTAAAGGAGCTCAAATATGAAATTTCTGAACTATTTATTTTAATATGTAAGTTACTGCTTAAACTTCTCACATTACAAGATCAGAAGATGGTCAAAGAAATAACCAATACTAAAAATAGCTCCACAGAAAATCAGGAAAGTACAGGGAGAGTGTCAGTTTTTATTGCAGAGAGAGGTCACCAATGAAGCCCATCAGGTGTTGGGACTGGACTGTTTAAGATATGCAGAAGTTACCTAGAAAAGCAGGTGAATAATGAGGTGATAAAGCTTGTTGGTGATACTAAGATAACGAGCATTGTCTTAACAAACATCATTATACACAGAAGAAAAATAACTTCCACTTTACATATAAATGAACTCCGAATTAATTGCTATCATTCAAAATACAAATCTTGATGTTATAATACAGACTTATGAAATTTTTTGATGTTTTTGAAAACCTAAGTTGTCTGTTCTTGTGTTCTTTAAATTACCAGCACAATTAAATACTAGTCCTTATTACTTGGTATAGTTTAAATTACTTGGTATAGTTTAAAAATAGATTTCATGGGACACCTTCAAAGTCATCATGATTCTGAATTGCTCATTACTATCCAATACTTTCACAAACATTAGATTTATTATTTGTGAAGAAGGTATATTTACATATAATATAAANATTATATAAATACATATGTATATATAGCATATGTATATTTAAGTATGTCAGCATTTATGTATGGCATCTAAAAAAGCTCGGCACTGTGAAGTAAAAACATCAAACCTGTTCTTGAAACATGGGCAGCAACTTCCCAGTCTCGGCTACAAAGCTCTAATTTTCTCGAGGGCAGTTATTTCACTTTTCTTTACACATATAAGTATGCTTATGCCTACCTTTAAAGCTTTTTCTTCTGTCTTACAGACTTGTAATTATTTTAAATTTTTATAAGCCTGCATGAGTTGTCTTCATGCTGAAGAGTTTATGTCATGAAGGTAACGCATATGTAATCCGTTTTTATAAATGTTCTGTACAGACAGTATGTATTTTGGGCTGTTTGTAATTTTTCCAGTTAATGGAAAAGAGAATTAAAAACTTAATTCAATATGCTATATCAGATTTTTTCCTCAAAACAGCTTTGTGAATCACTGTGCATGCCATTTACTAACAGCAGTATACAGACTTACAATTGTATATGAACTTTTACCTCTACACAGGCTTTCATCCCTGAGGCAGCAGCATAGTGCAAAGGTGTGTTTTTTTTGTTATCAACAGCATCAATGGCTGCTCTTTCATACTGTCCTTCATCCAGCTTTGCTCCCTTCCATTTCAGGATCATCTGCAGACAATCTGCTCTTCTGCAGTCATCTTCTGAGGGTCGTGTCAGGCGAGGATGAAGAGCTCCTTCCGAGATCATGATCTGAGGTCCCATACACAGTAAGTGCATAGATGTCTCATTGTGCACATTCCGTTTATTTGGGTTACCGTCTCTAACAAAAAGGAAAGTTCTGCAAGGTGAGAAAAAAGGAGAAGAAAAATAATTAGCACACAGTTCCACTCATTTCTTTGAAGTGGGAAGGGTTTATTATGAAAGCTCTCTTCTCTTCTTGCCAAGATTTTGATTAGACATGTGAATGATAAACATTTTTAATAAATGATTAATAGTGCATAGCTCTTCTCCATTTCCCTGAAGAGTCAATACCCAAGATCTGGGTAAATCACTACAATACCCGTAAGTAACTTATGTAATTACTTTGTCAGCGTGTGACACAAATTTTAGTTGGCAAAGTTTATTCTACAATTCTGTGCTGCAATAAATGTTGTGAAGTCACAATACTGATGAAACATGCTTTTTTTCTACTCTGTCCACTGAACAGTAGTGCATTTGGTAGTTTGCAAATGGTTAATGCTAGAGCAAGTTCTTAAAACCTCTTTTTTGTCACATGTCAAGGCAGTACTTACTACACGAAAACACATTAAACGCTTTTCCAATCAGCACTGCATGCATTGAGGAAACACTCTATTTCTGTCTGCTTTCTCATTCTAGAATATACAGAAGTGCGACATAAAGCAAGCTCTCATGAATGCAGATGGCAGAGGCTGGCAGGAGCGAAAGGTCTCTCTTGAACGCTTCAGAGGCAGTTCAAAGGGAACAATAAACTAAATCAGCAAAAAGGATCCTCTTAGGAATGGAAGGGGAACAACAGACCAATTCCTGGAATCACAAATCCAATTCCTGACAGCTCCTGACACAATGCAGCTCTCTGCTGCTTCCTGCCAGCAAGGAATTATAGAAGCTACAATCCAGTTCTGAAATGGAAGAACTGAGACATATCATACAAGTCCAATGGAGCCAAAATTGCTTTAGTCTTTTGAGGTACACTAAGTTTGTTTTTTTTCTTATGGGAGGGTGAATACAGAAAATTGTCAGGGAAGAAAAGGAAGACTATCTCTTTGCAGGACCAGGATCAATGGTGAAAGAACTCTGTGCTGGTAGGAAGGATGATTCCCAGAGAGGTAATACCTGGGAAATTGAGAAGCGGTCACTGCTCATCGCCTCTCTAGGCCATTTCCTGACTTATGCCAGACTGCAGGAATGAAAAAAAAGAAACCCAGTTATTCTGGCATCTTTATTAAGACAGTATGGGAAACCAGCTTCCACGCTCCCTGTGTCCCTCCCAAAACTAATTAGAAACAATTCCAATCCCTTTCAGATTAAAACAGACAGCTCAGCCACCTGAAGGCAGACACCACTTCGATACAAACTCAGACCATACTGCTCTAGGTGAACAGAGGAGAGCAGAGGAACCTAATACCCATATTGGCAAAACAAAATGCTATTTACCTTGGTTTTTGCCCTGTGTTAAGGTCAGAAGTCTAAATGCCACCTCCCCCTTCCTTTGCCCCAAATACACCCCACCAGGCACTACATGGTGAGCTTTTCTCTCTCTTGGAGTGCTCTCATGCTTCATTTAGGCAAAGAATAATCCTGAAACTATATTATTAGTAAAGGAAGAGGCTATATGGGGTGGATGTGGAATTTCTCTTTGAGAAATTATTGAAGTCAGGCTGTAGAAGCATTTCAGTATAAAAATTTAGGCACAGTTGATCTGGTTCTGTGGTAGAAAGATGTCTTCCTGGTGATAGCTACCCAGTCCACTGAATTTCTGTCCTATACAGATAATACAAGGCTAATCTAAATCTAAGTCACCTGGTCTCTGTGAGATGTAACTTTGGAGACTGAAAAATTAGTTTCTCAATTTTTGCAAAAATTGTGGTTTATGATACACCAGTATCTTTTCTTCTGTTAACTGATTTTCACAACTTCTTTTGTTACATTCTTACTTTAAGATCATCCCAACCTAGCCTTCAATGCATTTTTAAACCACAGTATGAAAGCCACAGTATGAATACCAAAGTGTTGTTACTTTTCAATTCAGAGTCCTAAAGTCAAGATCAAATAAATTTATTTTTAAAAAAAGTTCATATTCCCTCCTCCCCAGGCCCATGGCATTTACCATCTGTATATCTCCTAATGCTCCATCCCAAAATTCTTGCATCTCCCTTAGGAAAAAAAAAATAGAGATTGTAGCAGTGGGAAGAGGCAGTGTCTAAAGACGGTGAAAGTCTTCACGTGTGGCTCCTTCTTCAGCAGTGTTTAAAACTAGGTAACACTGGTGTTTGAGTCTGTCAGCCCAGCTAATTTTACTAAGTCTGTAAAGAGAGAAGACACCTGTTCCCTTCAAACTGGCTGTGGAGTAGTGAAGAAAGCGTGACCAAGCAGGGCCCAGATCCCTTCTGCAGTCACTACAGTGGGCTGCGGTACGGTAGCTGAAGTACCAGTTCCTGTGCAGAAGCACTGGCAGCGATTCCCAAGGACACGCAATAGAGGAGGCATTGAGATTAAAGGCTTCAACTGGCACAAGCTTGGGGTACAAAGCCAACAGAAGCAGTTCAGTATTGCAAAGAGGGTGGACTTTGTCTTTCACATCAAATGCCTGAACTCTATTTCAAAGTTCACACTTAGACTGTGTAACATGCTGGACAGCTGCATTGTTAATTAAACCTGCATATTTTGAATGTCAGGAGAGTCCTTTGGGTATTCGTTAACCACATATTTTCCTCTCAATTCAATTTGCTTCACATTCAATGCACTGATTCCTGTTATTCCTCTAATTCAAAGCAAAATGTTATTTTAAATTCAGTGAAGAACTGTATGTGGTATCTATGTGACACAGAACCAGGGCTTGAGGTTTTTTTAACTGCAAGAAGACTTTCATTGTCTCCTCCCAAACCAAATGAAGTTTCTCTGGTATCTTTAGCTATCTAATCAATATTCTAGGCTTGGTAATATTATAATGTACATTTCTGCTCTTTATAAACAGTGGATTTTCATGCTGTTGTATTTTAAAGCATGTGATTTAGTCCTGAATCAGGTTATAGTGCCTCTAATTTCAGAATAGCACAATGTTTTGTGGTCACCCATGAAAGCCATAAATGCAAGCCTTTTCTTACAGAACAGCGTTTTACACACAAACAAAAATACTCATAATCTCTAACATAATGTTAACTGAACTGTACAATGAAAGAGACCATCCTGCCTATATTCATCTCTACTTTAAAAAAAAAAACTTACTATATTTTTCCCAACAACTCAGTTGAAATTATCTTTTAATAATCCCAAGGTATGGGGATTTCATACTTATTTTACTGACTATATGCTGTAACCAATTAGTTTTCTGTTACTAAATTGTATGTAGATTTATAGAAGAACATTTGTAGAGGACACAAATGGTTAATGGATACAAATGTCCTCCCATGGCCCAAGGTAGATATTTCACCTTATCCTTAACATTTCAGTGTTGAGATGGTTCTGACCTAGGCTGAAACTCTGCATGACAGCAGAATCTGGAGGAAATCTGGACCATCCCAAATTTATCTCTAGAGGTTAAACAATAGTTTATAAGTAGTGAGCAACTAAACTTTTTTTTCCCATCATAAAATCAAACTCTTGGGAAAGAAACAATAAAACTCTTTTAAGAAGTTATGTATATCCTAACGCAAAATGAGAAGTGCTTATGTTCTGCCCGCTTGCAGATTCTGTTTTTAAATGAACTCTTTTACAGTGTCATTGTGTTGTTTTACTATCGTTTGACAGCACAAATAATATCCCTTCTCAAATAAGTCTATCAGCAAGATAGATTTTCAACCTATGCAGCTAGAAAGATCAGAAGTCTTTTTTCCAAGAGAGAAATACAAAAAACCTCCCTAGAAGGTGATATCCTTGCCTAAGTGCAACATTTTCCTGTCAAAATTATTTGCTAAAATTTGTCCAATCATCTCTAAATATACCGAAAACTTCAGTAAGAACCATATGCAAATTTTCAAGAACAACTTTGTGGCACTTGTAAAAAATACTGTTGGGTTTGGGCAAAGGTTATTGATTATTTTTCTCCTTGATCGTCACTCAACTTCTGTGTCAGATAAATGGGTGTGAATACACCAAAGCCGCCAAAGGCAACCAGCACCTCACTATGGACACATCAATGGGTTTCAAAGTGCCACAGTATCTCCGGTTATTCTCCCCTTATCTCTTTCAAGAGTCAAAGGATCCTCTCTTCAGCAGGGAAGCCATGCCAACAATGAAAAGCCCAGCTGAACTGATGACTTAAAAGTTCAGAGAAGATGACTAGTGTCTGAAAAAGCGTAAAGTAAGACATTTTAAACCCAAAAATTTATTATTTGTCAGGGGTCCATTTTTACCAGTGGTATTTGGTGGGTAAGACTTTTGCAAAGAAGTGCTACGGAGCCCTGAAATGTGGCTCACAACTTCAGGGGTATAAAAATCTAAATTTTGCCTGGAAATGTACTGAAGGAGAGAAAATATGCCTTGTCTATGGGAAATACTACTTAACCATGAGGCAGCCAGACTTTACTCTAGGTAGTTTCCAGATTTTGCTTCAAGCTGTAGCTCTTTGCAGGTTCCAAACTTGAGGTGACAAAAGCATGAAGAAAGTGTTGAAAAAGCAACCAAAAAAGAAAGGGCTATAAGATTCACACCTACTCCTATCTGTATTTGCAGAAAAGCAGCAAGAGACTCAAGATCACAAGGCTGTGAACTTGAATAATAAACAACTGGCACACTCCCTCAATCTGGGAAACTAACTTTCACACAACCATTTCTTCAGGCTTTAATAAAATCCTTCATGTTTGAGGCATGAATACCACCATATTTACAGTCTCTCTGTCTATCAAATAAATGCTATCTATATACATTACGGCTATATATATGGGTTTATACATGTATGCATATAAAAACATATGAAAATGTTTCTATGTCTAGAAAAATAAAACCTATTGTAAAATGAAATTTTAAAGGTAGTTCTGACAACTGGAGACTACAGAAAGTCTGGATCTGCTCAAAGACAGTGTAACTTAATGATATTTTAATGTAAAGTACTTATGCATACTACAAAAACTATGCAGCAAAGTGTGCTGTTGCTTTAAGCAATACAAGTAAAGCACTAGTGTAAGTCCCATGCAAGTCCTTCTTGCTATTAAAAAAGTTATGCTGGTAAGTCCAGTGTGGGCAAAAAGTTAAAAGCTCATAGATTTCTGAGCATTAAGAGAAGTATGAGCAGACTTAGAGCTGCAACAACATATAGTAGAACTATTGCTTGTTACCCAGTAATTTAAAACTCATATGTAATGAATTAATTCCCACAATTATTGAATCATTCAGCTTCCAACACAGCAGGTCAATACTGATGCATTAAACGTTGAACAATCATGGTTATTTCATTATCAGAGAGCACTTTTCCCCCAAAATGCACTATTAGGAAACAACCACAGAGTACTAGCAAGCACTTGGAAATAATCTACTTAGTCATTACTGACAGCTGTATAGAAGTATGAGCTGGTTTAAACAATTTTGTTGAGTGTTGTTATTTACCTGAGGTTGAAAGCAACATCTAGTAAAAGTAATTACAGATAGTTTTATTCATTATATAGTGCTAGAAAAATCTTCATAAGCACTTGAAGTTTCTTTTTCATTAAGATTCCTAAGCTTTTCTTACAGCCCAGGAATTTCCTGCATGCAGTAAAAAAAACCTGACTATTTCTATTCTAAGATAAAGAATCTGCTGGTAGATCATTAACTATTTATCAAAGAAAAAACACACACTATTATCCTGACTTTTCTGTAAGCCTTAAATTCAATTGGCCACCTGCCTAAGAAGTAACACTTCCAGAATTCCCATAAACACTATTAATATCCTGCTATAGTAAGGAGTGAGGTTGTACCAGTGGGGATTTGGGTTAACAGCAAAGAAAGCATCTGAGAGGAAGTCAGTGTTACCATCTCCAAGGCTAGTGGAAATTTGTGAAGTGCTAATTCTTCCTTCCAAAATTTCAAATCTTAACAGACATTTCAAGATATCTTATGCCAATTATTCCACTCTGGCCTCCAATTCTGTTTTTCCAAAACAGAAATGCCTCCTATTTGTTCCCATTCATACAACTCCTTTCAACTATGGTACCTCAGCAAAATGGGTTAAATCCACTTCTTGAGTAATCAATTTCTCAAGATTTTCATAAAACCACCGATTTGAGAACCAAGTCCATACTATGCCACATATGAGTCATGTCTTTTACTTAGAGTAACCTAAGGTTCACGTGGAAATCTTTGCCTCTGCCAACGTATGCTCTTCAGGGCCTGTTTCACTAACAGACTTAATGTAACCTTCAGCAAAAAAAACACCAACTGCAAGCACCATCTTCATGCTCTCCTAAACTGGCTCTAAAAAGACGTACAATCTTTTTCACTGCGTTGCTGTCCTTTCACCTATGGTTACCTCAAATATGTTATTTACTAAAGACTATTAAATTGATTAAAGGTAGGTGAGCACCTTGGTCTGAGTTCCAGTTCTGGAGTAACTCATGTTAACATTACAACCCATCATCTAAAGATACCTAAGAAAGGTCTTATACAAATATGCATCAATTTACTATTCTCTTTACTAACAGAAAATGCAAACAGGTTGACAAGTGTCTATGGTTTAGCAGTTTTGTGTCAGCTAATACAATTAAGTATGACCTTTTGTAGATAGATAGTAATCTTTGGTTTGGTGTACATGAGGGACAATGTGCAGGAGTGGCAAAGGGATACAACTGAATTGTGGGGCAAAGACACAAAGACAGTGCACACTAAAAGTGAGGAACTCAAAACATGGTCAATCTTTATGTTTGTTAGACTGTTGGCCACAAAAATAATGCTTTATTATATAGTTACTAGGCCTGTTACGAGGAACAGTAGTCTGAAAACACCTAGTTAAACCATTCCTGATGCAAAAAGGCATCAACATCTTTAACCAGAAAACAACTGTATTTATTTATTTATTTATGAGTGACTTGAGCTTGGCCTTACCATGGACAGTCAGGAATACTGTTTCCATGATCCCATGCCACTTCTGCCTTTTATTTCGATATTCTGAGTAGGATTTCAAAAGAAAAAGAGCTGAGAGCAAAATTAGAAGTAGCTTCCACTGAAGCTGGCTGCTTGCCAGTAGCTTCTGTGGTTAAATGTCTTGTATAATGCAAAATCTGTATGATTTTCATCTGCCTCTGGCCCTTTCTTCTATACACTTCTTTACATCTAGAAATCAATTGTTGAACTTATGTGTCATCCTTCCGGCCTTCTCTCCAAATCCCTCCTTTGAACACAGGTTTTTTTCTGAAAAGACTATCCACGCTGAATTCTCATCTCAGAGGACTGAGACAATTATTTTTAGACAGGTTTCAAAAAAATGTCAGATGAAACAATGAGCATGAAGGGGTTCATCTTCACCATTTAAACAAATAGCTTTGTATTACTGTGCAGGGAGCATCATCTACATATCAGCTTGTAAATCACCTAGCAGTGTATGACATCTAGCGTTGATATTATTAATATAGCAATAATGATGAAATTACACAGGAAATACTAACAGGCTTTGCATAATTGCTATTCTTTCTATTGCTTAAAAATCATGAATGTATTACAGAATTTCATGTTCCTCTATACTTCCCCCCAGAGAAATCTTATTAATCCTCATGTTGCTTAATCTTTTAAGACACTGATTTTTATTTTCCTTAAATGTCTCACTGAAGTAATTTTACTGCACGTAAATTGGGGGGAAAAATACAAATTTTAAAAATCAGATCATCCACAGTCTGTATTTTGGCCAAAAGGAAAACTGAGTTTAAATACACTGACACAAATATTTAGCTGAATGTTGCATTTACCTGTAAAAATTATTTCTAAGTTTACTTCTCTTTAACACAAACTGTAAGTGTCTCGGTGATTAATCCAGTCACTACTGAGCTATCAAATCTCTCTGCTAAGGAAGCCATGCATGCCTCTAAGCCCAGGGTGAAGTTAAGCCATTTGACACAATGATTCAGCAGTTAGGGAACAACTCAACAGTCACAAACTCTACCTGGTAACAAAATTAGTTGAAATAATAATTCAGTCATCCTGGCTGGCAAGTACCAAAGCTCTACTCCTCTACAACCTAAATATAATTATACTCTGCCTGTGGTAAAATGTTCAGAAGGGTTCTGCTAAGGAGAACAGAAAACATAGAGTAAGAAATCTTTAACAGTGTACTGCATTAATGTATCTCATCCCACCAGTCACTAAAAAAAGTCGTCTTATTCTGCTGTATTTGATTTCGAAGGAAAGATAAGAACAATGTGTGGAACAGATGATCATTTTACTAAAAACATGTAAACAGTGCCTAAGCATGTGCAAGAACACTAAGGTTCACACTTTTCTAAGAGGTGTAGAAAATCCCAGTAGTAAGAAGCAATAACTCAACAGACTCAACAGTGGCCACTGAAACTGGAAAGCTACAACTGTGTTGTGATCAATGAACTCCACAGGCATCAAATATATTCAACCTATTAAGGTCAAAATAATCAGACATCCACTAGGAAAAGGTCAATTTCAAGAGCTGAAGACATAGCAGATGCCTGGCGTTTAAGCTTTGCTTGTGCATTTGACTACTAGTAAGATAAAGCCCACCACCCACTGTTCTGAATTTTGTGAGGAAGTCAGGAGGAGCACCATTCCCTGGTGGCCACCTTGGGAGTCCACACATCTGGTTATCGAGAACTACTTTTAAATGAGATTTTGAGCTGTACAGGGGAAAAAAAGAAAAAAAAAAGAAAAAAAAAAAGAAAAAAAAGAAGAATAAAAGAGACAGAAAAGATAATAAATAAGGGAATAAGTCAGATAAGGATTTCAGTTGTTTGACCTGTCTTACGTGTGAAAGGCTTTGAGAAACCTATCAAATACTACTGCTGCCACTCTGTCGCCACTACTTTAAGTGTCCCCACTGTTTCCCATCTTCAGCAGTTTTCCAGTGATGCTTCAGTCACAGTAAGAACTTGCTCTACTTTAAAAGCTTCCTAATTTTATCATTCCTTCAACCTCTTGACTGATCTTGAGACTGGGTATCATGAAAATGACCTTATAAATGACTACTTTCAACCATCCAGTCACCTGCTCTGCTACCAAAGTCATGCACATTTTAATTCACTCTTGCTTCTTGATACAAAGACTCCAACAAAACCTGGTCAGATCATCTTCATATATTATTCTCCAGCATCAGACCAAAAAAATCGCTTCAGTATTTAATATTCCAAAAAATTAAGTAGGTGATCAAGCCTCACAACCATATAAAATAATCTGGAAAGGGTCTTGGAGAACCAAAAGCCACATATTTTTCAGCAGCTTAGTTGAATGATGACAAAACATTCAGATAAACACCAGTGCTCATGCTTGTATGGATCCAAACACCGCACTCATCATCTTCCGCAGAACACAGAAGTGAAACGTTTATCATTTATTACAAGAAGGGTCTCCCACACGGTGCATTCATGTCTGATACTGTAAAACTGTGAAAGTGTTCAATTTACAGCTTTGCAGGTGGTTACTATTTGAATTTACACAATTTAAAATATCCTAGCATGAGATTCATCTTCTCAGCTCTGGAGATCTACTATGCAGACTACTATAGCAGATCCAGTCCTTTTAGATTCCTTTTAGAATCAATGAGAAGAAATGGGTGCATCTGGAACACAATTAATTTAAAATATTTCAGGATCTACTTCACAATAAAATGGATTGTGCTGCTACCTCCACTAATTATGACTATGTCTACAACCTAGGTTTACAATGACAATAAAGGGATAATTCCAATGATGACATACTTGCTTTTATGAATGATAGTAACTATTCTAAATATTCAACGTATATGTGTAATTATTAATTAAAAAGAAGCTTGCTTTTTGTTGTTCAAAACTGAATAATCTAGATGAAGACACTCTAATATTTTTATTAAATATTATAATACACAGTATGTGATACTATATAATAAAATATTCTATATTTTAAGATATTATAATATGATCTGGTAATAACGTGAACCAGAAGACCCCACACCTCCCTAAGGTGAAAATGGTGTGCTTGGCCTGCTCTCTGAAATGCCTGTACACCAATGCACGCTGTGTGGGGAACAAACAGGAGTTAGAAGTCTGCGTGTGGTCAAGGGGTTATGATCTAGCAGCAGTTACAGACTTGGCAAGCAGGACCCAGGTAACTACAGACGGGTCAGCCTCACTTCCATCCCAGGAAAGACGATGGAACGACTCATCCTCAGTGTTGTCTCTGGCACATCAAGGATAAAAGTGTTGTAGGAGCAGTCAGCATATTTTTACCACCGTGAGGTCATGTTTGACCAACCTAATAGCCTTTTATGAGGATATAACCAGGTGGATGGATGACGGATGTGGTTTACCTTGACCTCAGTAAGGCATTTGACACTGTCTCCACAGCATCCTGGTGGACAAAGAGGGAAGGGTGGCCTGGAGGGCAGAGCAATGAGGTGGATTGAGAGCTGGTTGAAGGGAAGAAGTCATAGAGTTGTCATTAATGGGGCAGTCTGGCTGGAGACCTGTAACTAGTGGAGTCCCTCAAGGGTCAGTACTGGGACCAGTATTGTTCAATATATTCATAGATGACCTGGATGAGGAAATAGAGTGCACAGTCAGGAAGTTTGCTGATAACACAAAGCTGGGAGGGGTGGCTGACACACCAGAAGGTTGTGCAGCCATTCAGTAAGATTTAGACAGGCTGGAGAGCTGGGCAGGGAAAAATTTAATAAGATTTAACAAGGGCAAGTGTAGGGTATTGCATCTGGGGAGGAGGAACCCCAGGCACTAGTATAGGTTGGGGACTGGCCTGTTGGAGAGCAGTGTAGGTGAGAGGGACTTGGAGGTCCTCGTGGACAGCAAGACAACCGTGAGCCAGCAATGTGCCCTCATGGCCAAGAAGGCCAATGGCATCCTGGGGTGTACTGGAAGAGAGGTGGCTAGAAGGTCGAGGTCCGTCTCCCCCCTACTTTGCCCTGGTGAGACCTCACCTGGAATATTGTGTCCAGTTCTGGGCCCCTCAGTTCCAGAAGGACATAGAACTCCCTGAAAGGGTCCAAGGCAGGGCCACCAAGATGATGGAGTGGATCATCTTCCTTATAAGGAAAGGCTGGGAGAGCTGGGTCACTTTACCTTGAAGAAGAGAAGACTGAGGGATTATCTTATTAATGTTTATAAATATGTTAATGGTGAGTGTCAGGAGGATGGAGCCAGGCTCTTCTCAGTGTTGGCCAGTGACAGGACATAGGACAACGGGTCTAAGCTGGAGCAGAGGAAGTTCCATGTGAATGTAAGGAAAAAACTTTTTCACTGTGAGCGTGACAGAGCACAGGAACAGGCTGCCCAGAGAGGTTGTGGAGTCTCCTTCTCTGAAGACATTCAAGACCAATCTGGACACATTCCTGTGTGATCTAATCTAGGTGATCCTGCTCAGGCAGTAGGGTTGGACTAGATGATCTTTTGAGGTCCCTTCCAACTCCTGACACTCTGTGATCTGTGATTTAATATTTTAAGATGTTAAAGTGGGACAGAACTCTTTTGTGAGAGAAAGAGGAAAATGCTATCTTTTTTATTAAAATCAGAAGTCAAAACTTGAGAGAAGTCATGTTCTGAAAAACAGTTTGCATACATCTCCCTTTAATAAATACATCCAAATCTAATTTTCAACAGGACTGCAAAAGGAATATAACCACACAAAACCTGACATGACAAGAGACAGCCTCAAATGTATTTATTATGATCAATCCAATGTTTCCTGAAATCAACAAATTTTCTTTCAAATTCATCCTGTGTAATTACTGGAAATCTCAATTCACTTTCTTTGATTGCATCAGACTGCACTGAAATGTCTTCAACAGCCATAAAAACTGGACAAGACAAAACTCTAGCCTACATCAATCTGAAATTCAAACCACCACTACTCTGATCTTCTTTCATTCTACTGCAGCGAACAATACTTCCCAAATTATAGCAATAAACCAAGAAATACTTCCTATAGCCAGATCCTGGATACATCTATTGGTGTTTCACTCTGGCTAGCTTAGCTATGCATTCAATGCCAGACATCCTTAACTACTGTTACTGATAGACAGGCATCAAGAAAGTGAAGAAAAGTGTTGGTGTTTTTCATGTTTCAGCATTCACCTCAATTTCTAGAATCTTCTGTAACTGGAAAGCTTGTTTTTTCCTGTTTTAGAAATAAAAATTAGCTTCAGAAACTTGTCCTGTCTTGTCACAACTCCATGTTTTTACAACGTCCTCCTCTGTCTCCTTCTTCAGCCCAGGGCCAGCAGTAACGGCTACAAACAATCCACTTTTGGTTTCAATACTCACAAAGTGCTCAGATGTAGCAGTATGACACACACGATGAGGAAAATCTATCACTGATCTAAAAAGCTTCCCAGCAAAGCTACTGCACTGAAAGGCCACAACATATATTATGAAATGACAGGTTATCTAAGATAGCTTTTTTCCTTTCAACCACAAGCAGTGTGCCCCTGTGATTTCCAGCCACTCCATCTCAGCTGCCCTCTGAAAAGCCCATTCTCCTGTCGTATGTCAGGAATGGTTCACCAACAACCAGGCCCTGGTGAAAAACTGTCCAAACTGACAGCAGTTCTTTCAAACGGAGCAGTTGGATGGTCTCAGATGCACCTTAGGACTAGATGAAAACAGTCTGAGGGCACTGGAAGTGTTTGATCATCTGCAAACTGCATTTTCTAAAGAAAAACAGATTTCCTGTGTGCTCTTTCTCTGTATTATTTTTACACACATTTAGTGAATGAAATTTAACCTATCCTCTTGAATAGGAACCTTCCGTCAAGACCAGGAATTGTGATAAATATTTATAGTGGAGTAAGACCAATTTGTATGTTGTACAAAGCTCTCAAAATCCATCTAAGCACTATGTATCTTTTAGTATTTTTCGATGTTTCTGAGTGCAATGTAATTCATCCTACTTTCAGAAGTTTTACCTCTCACCCATTGGAGACTACTTATTAATTAGCTTGTGGTGAACACAGAGTGAGATCAATGCAGTTTAATAACACAAATGACATTTCTGAACGAGAGCTGTGAACAACCAAGGCAAAGTTCTCCCAACATTACTGCTGAATCTTCAGTGGATGTCTAGAGACTGTAGTGGAAAATCACTGAATGATTCACACTCAAATTGTTCCCGTGGTATTTACAATATAGTCCAATAAAGTTAAAATGTTTAGTTATTTGTTTCCAAAATGGGAAATAACCTTCTCATGTTTTCTGGAGAGATCTCACAGCATATATTTTCTCTTTGTTCCCTTCTATTCTTAGCAAAAGGCCCCAGACTCTTAGGGGTTGATAAATCCCATAACAATTTTTTGGCAACTTGAAGCTGTGCTCTGAAAGTTCTTGTTTCTGTTAATCAGCTATGGTCAGCAGTTTTTTGTTTTTCAAAGGTTAAATGGTCTGTTAAAAAGAAACTGATCTGTCACATAAACATTATTTAGGGCTGCAGACCAAACAAAAGTTATGTATTAACTGAATGCTTAACTGATTTCCATTTTTCATTTCAACATTTAAAATTATCAAGGAAAAGAACCCTAGTATTTTAACATGCTTTTGCTGTATCTTGTGAAGACAAATTAACAGCCTGATTTCTAATTTTTACAACTTGATTATAAAGTAAATCCAGTCTCTGGGCTATAAATGCTGGATGAAAGGCACAACAGCCAGATGACACCTTCTGTAATACAACTGTGAAGTTCAAATTTGTTGGGAAAGTACTGTTGGTTAAAGTTTCTGCTGGTAAACTTTATGCTGGGTTATACAAAGTTTATCCAGGTCAGGAGTTTTGCTTCATGACTCTTTCACCTTTTCTCCAGTTTCTTGTTCCATCACTTCCAAGCTTACCATACCAGGATGTCCCCAACCCCCTTTCATTGCAAACTTGGTGCCACTGCTTTCACTGTGCCTTTGGACAGTAACCACCAGCCATACATCTGGTAACAGGAAGTCTGTCCCTCTGGTAATAGCATTGCCAGATAATTATCTGAACATCCCAGAATATTTCTCAATATATTCTGCTATGCAAAAAAGGTGTACTGACAACTGCATCACACTATTTTGAGAAAATGTCACACAGTGAATCGTAAATCACATGTCAGTGCATATCCACCTACAATAACACAAGTATTAGCCTAGAAAGACTGAATGATATGGTATACATTTAAGTAGCACCTGGACTTTGAACTACAAGTCAGTGTAGCTACAGACTCCCAAATATTTATAATCTTTTATAAGAGATAAATATAAAATATTATCACTATTGTGGATAGATCATGATTTTAAATATCCTTCAAAATACAAAAAGATTAAAATACCTTTTTTTTTAGCTACTATATTTCATCAGTAAATCGAAGCATTCATTTCAATATTCAATTTATTTTATCATATCCAGGAATTCCATAGGAAAAGGAAGAGACTTAAATGGAAATTATTTGTGCCATTTCTACTATCAGCTTTGCAAACAGGCACACAAGTCTGATATTTATTCACTCTTACTACTTTGGTTTAAAAGGGCTACAATTTTGTGTGCATGTCTTAGAGAGGAATTCTGAACAAAGCCCTTAGAAAGACAGCAGAAAAGTAAACAGTAAAAAAAAAAAATCTCAGTTAAATTACTCCTATCAACAGTGACAATTCTAATAGCCCAGGTTTTCAGAAACAGATTCTAGCAAATAACTGCACCTTCACTATGTTCACTGGAAAAACCATGTGGCAAATCTTGGACTCAAACTATAAAAAAACCATATTCTATTGATCCTTTGCTTGCAGTGTGTGCCAAATAAAACTGAGCTGTCCTGTGAGATCCAGATGCTAAAGGTCCCATGCAGCCTGTAGGATAATGTCCACTCTAAATTACCTTTCTTTTAAGCGCAAATTAATTACTCAAGATCCTATCATAAGGTGCAATATGAATTAACAAATGGGCTTCTCAGAAGTCAGTCATCACAATCCCCTTTCTTTCCATGGTAAAATGGAAAATTTCACGGAAAATTTAAATGGAAAAATTAAATGGATTTTTAATGGAATTAATTATGGAAAATTAAAAAGATTAATGTGTCTTTGTTGTTTCATTGAGGTTATTTTTTCTTAAGAGTTATTTTATTGAAAGAAGTAAAATGAAAATCTCAGAGAAAAAACAAATCACAGAGACTGGAAGTAGAAACCAGATGCTATTTTAAATTAAGTTAAATTTTTCTACAAAAGTTTTGGGGATGTTTGTAAAGATACAGTTATGAAATAAAAACATCAATTAAAAATAGAAATATAGAATACATGGGAGAGAAGATAAAATATTTAGCAAAAATCAAGATAAATGAGAAGTTATAAAGTATAAAAAAAAAAGTTAGGTGGATGTAACACACTGAGTAAAAAATTATGGTGAGAGGCCAGATAGCCAGTTATAGTGCACGAGGGACAAAACAAACCTCATGAATACTACAAGTCTGTTATCAGATATAAACACAGAGATTAAAACAGTTCAGTATATATTTCCAATTTTTCCCCTAATATAAGGAAGAGGATATTTATTAAATCCTCTCTAATATACTACCTACTGAAAAAGTTTAGTGATGTCTACTCAGTACTAGATAAAATACCAGACCAGAATAGCTTGTACCTCTAATGTCTAGATATGGATAAGATGTTAATCTTTAATTGATTTTAGAGCACTGACAAAAATACAAAAGAATGGAAGTAGCTAACACTAGGGATTGCTATACCTGTTGACTGCAGCTGTAATAAACTTACATCATTATCAAACTATGCTTTATTCTCCACAATGAAAAATAAAAGCTGCAAGAATAACAAAATAAATACATTGTGCATTCTGGAAGTAGGTACAATTAGCATGGTAACCATTAGGTCTGGTTACAAACATCTTACAAACATGATTTTAAGAGAGGAAAATGCATCAAGAATGGTGGAACAGTCACCATTTTCAAAGAACTATAACACAGAAATCTTCAGAAAGCAAGCTAAAACCGTCCAAGAGTGGTGTTGCAAGGAAGGAACAAAGATAATAAAAATTAAATTTTTTTATACCATTCTGTGATTAAAGAATAATTTTCATGCTTTCTATTGCTACAAATCCTGTGTCTGCAACACACACACAATACCTAGGCACACACATAAGGTATTCATAACCTGGCTGACATTCTTGGATTTCTTAGGTCAGATATTCACATCCAAGCAAAACTTGAAATCATACTCACCCCAGTATACGGTTCATTCCATGCCTCGCAGCATAATGGAGCGGAGTATTGTGCTGGTATGTTTCTCCATAAGAAGTATTTGGGTCAAGAGTTTCTTTTAGTTGAGGATTGCTTTCATAGATTTGACAAGCCAAGTTTTCATCTCCGTTTATAAGAGCTTTGCGGAATTTGGTGGTTGTATTTCCCATGTTGCTATCCTAGCTCTCAATGGCACTTTTTCCTTTCCCCTTCATCCACTTGTACAGTTCTGTAACATGCTTCACAGGCTAGAAAGACAAACAATATTTCAGCTACTCTGTAAAACACTAGTGTGTGAAGAAGTAAACAGGGCCTGTAAACTCTGCACATTAATTGCTTAACTCCTTCTAGGTAAATACACACAAAAACCCAACTGTTCATAGATATTTCCCTGATAAATTGTGATGTCTCCTTGTACAAATATTTTCACTACCCATCCTCTCTGACATACAGAAAAAGAAATATATACAGCCAACATCCATCTGTATTAGAAAATAGGGATGAACACTCATTTTTCATGAATGAGAAGTATATACAAAATTAGAAGTGATTTCAAAATACAGTAGAACCAATGCAAAATTCTTGAATGAAGACCTAGATTTCTTCAAAAGAAATGCAATATGAAAGAAAGCAGATATCACTTCAACTTTTATTTTCAGAAGATCCTGTAACACTGTGCTTGTAGCACCCTGCCTGTGTGCATGGGTGCAAACAGCTCCTTTCTGCGTCAGCAAGCTGAATGCACATGAACACAGGAGTTACCATGGCTCCATCTTAACACTTTTGCTAAGCAGACCCTTTAAAACTCCTAATCCCATTTTTAAAACACTGAGAAATCAGTAATGAATGGGTCCATACAATGTCAGGCATTATATTGGCACAAACCAATTGCACCTCAGTACACAAAGTACTTGTCAAGTACTGTGTTCCCCAGCCCCTCACCTTTATCTGATGGAGAGGACCAGCAGATTGAGCTGCATAAAGACAGGACAGACAGAGCATCCCCACTAGTGACATGGGACAAAGAAGCTTATCAGGTCATGCAGTTGGAGAGAACGTGTTGCTTTATGTCAGAAGGACAGACAGGGGACTTAGCACCAGGCAGCAGCTGGTAGCAGAGTGAACCTTCTAGGTCTCTTTTGTGCATGAGTCATACCATCCAGACTGCTCCACACCAGACTTTTCATCCTGCAAAGGACACAATGGGATCCAAATACACCAGGCACAGCAGGTTAGCAAACTGAGATTGATTACATTGGGCACATATAATCAGGCAGGGCATGAGCTGCTTCGTGTCCAGTACCTTATATTCAGTTTACTGGGACAATCTCAGAACTTCTATTTGTAAAGTGGTTTTCCAGCACAGTTCCTGGTGCCTAGACAGCTTTATAGACAAAAGAAATAGGGAAATCTAGGGGGACTGGAGCTCCAGAAAATCCAAGGGAAATAGGATGTGGATGCAGTTCATGTGAAAAGGATCTGGGAAAACCTTGGGAAGAGCTGCAATGAGGTATTTTTGTTCCCCCCCAAGTAGTTCTCACAAGCTGCTTTCAGCTTCTGTTGTGAACTTAGGTGTCTCGTAGCATGCCAGTCTTGCTACAGCTTTGCTCAAATCCCATTTTGTACAAGAGCGGCAGTTCCTCTGAGAGGTCATTTTGTGAAGGGGAAGGAAAAGACCACTTCCATCTAATCTTGCCAGTGCTGTCAGGGCAGTTTGAGAAGATCAGCGGCCTCTATTTTCATCCCCTTTTCCTTCAAAACCTTGGTAGGGCAGCCCTTGTTTTGGAGCTGTGTCTACCTTTCTCTGTCATTCTATGAAATAACAATGGCAGTTGAATATGTTGTCCATGTTCTCCTCTGTGACAAGAGTAACCCAACAAGCAACTGCATCTAGCAGCCAAAAGTTTATCATTGTCATGAAAAACCAGGTACTCATCTAAAAGCAGACGCATTCCCTTCAAATGTGTAGTTATACACAGATTCTTCAATCACACCATGGATTCTGCAGTATCTTGTATCTTTCTGTCACCCCTGTATTTTAAAATATAAATACACAGATACTTGCAGGTATAACATTTATTTTCTTCAAGAAAGCCACTGCGTGTTCACATTAGCATGACACAGCTTTCAGTGCTATAGATTAATGTGTTTTCAGATGCAGAAACAGCTGCATTGCTCTAAATATTGGAGAGTCTCAGACTGGCTTTAATGAAAGATTGTACAAACCCAAGAAAACTCTACACTCATTTCAATCAACCAGCAGTTCACACTGCCACCAATAGCCAGGATCTCAAAAACAACTGAAAGAGTGGTTTTCAGTAAAGTCTGTTAACAAGGTTAGCCGATATACATCTGTCACTTCCTATCCACCATCAATAGCTCTCGAGGCTAAAAACTAAATTAGACAAATGCCTGAAAAATATCACATTCCTAGAATCTTCACATAAATCAATACTGAGGACTCTACTAGTGCTCATAATGAGCAGAAAAGCACAAAACCTTCTTCTATCATTTGAAATTAGGAGGCAACTGCACCAATTTGCATGCACATACTTCTGGAAATTAGCATGTGGATAGCTTGCAGCAGCTGCAGAACATGCTGCTTCTTGCCCAGAACTCGAACACTAAACCTACCGAGGGAGAGGGAGGAAAACAGTGTAGAGTGGGTAAAGAGATAAGACGGAGCCTTCAGGCAGTCTAAGAAGAAGCTGGGACAGGGTGGTCCTGATGAGATGTTGAAGAGGAAGGAGATCTGAATGGATTTAGGCAGGAGTCTAGGAATGCACAGGAGAAACAAGAGTCTGTGTGAAGTGGCTCCACAGAGCTAGTAAAGCTCAAGTAACTGCAGTGCAGGAAAAGCAAAAATTGTAAATATCATTAATTCTACTGCACACTGAGCAAACTTTATGTAGTCTGGATATATTATATGGTAGCATGGGCTTCAATAACTAATACTGCAAAAGATGTAGATACATTGCTTGAGCTACTATGTAGCTTCTCATAACATTTGTGAATTTTAGGAAAATGCAGCATGCACTGCTTAAATCACTGAACGAAAGTGACATCTGCTTCCACAAAAACACCTGCAGCCTATGTGCACAAAAAAAGGTTATTTATGATACAAACACGATATAGAAAGGTGAATGAAATAAAACAGTAAAATACTTGTCTACATAACAGGACCACTCTCCACATGAAAAGATTTTCAAAGGAAAGGGAGAATTAGAAGAAGGATTATGAAACAAGAGCAGTGATGTGGCTCTGAACAGCCACAAGTGAAACTCAGAATCAGCATGGAGGTATTGAAAATTTAGCAAATGGCTAATATAACTGTAATCATCACATTATTAAAATAAAATGAAAGATGATAGAATGGGGATAGTCCATGAAAGCCCTTCACGTGAACGTAAACAGTTTATATTTGATGCGATAGCAGGAAACCAACCTCTGGAATAAAGCAAGGAGAGAAGTGACAGTGTCAAAACTAAACTAAATTCCCTACTTAAAACACATGATACGATAAACTGTATTGATGTTTTTTGCCATCATACAGTATCTGCAAGGTCCTTCCTCTTTAACACTACAACAAGCCTTTTATGCTTGGGAAATTCAGTGGGCCATGCTGTATTCTCTTCTCTGAATTAGCCATGAAACATGCCAGCAGGAATAAAGACGGACAGGGGAGAACAGTTGGCTCCCAGCGTGTTTGGAAGTCGAGAAGAAACCAAGATGTGACAGCTGCTGTCTCTCTCAAGCTGCCGTGGCTCACGAGTGCCCTGCTGTAAAATATTCAAGATCTGCCCATTTGCAGTCTTCAGTTCACCTTTCAGCTAACAGACCAACTACATCCGACAACAGAGAAGCCTCTACTTCAAATGAAGGAGAAAAAGGACAAAATAAAGGCTGATGCAACAAACTTCTGGGTATGAAAATGGCTGAAAGAGGCCCAGTCTGCCCTCTTTTTGTTAGTTTTTCCATTAAGAGCTTCCAACCTGTTACGTGCTCTCAGGGGACAGACAGTAAGCTAACAAGGCAAAGCCAGAACCAGGTACTGATTCACAGAAAGGAAACTCGGTTCTCTTTCAGCCCCTCGTTTCATGTTTTTGAAGGTGAAGGGCATGGAATGCATATATCTCCTTCTGAAAAGGGGGAAACAGGTGGCAGGGAAGGGGCCTATAATGTGGAGGTTGCCTCAGGGACTTGGAGACCTTCAGTGGGCTTAATGCAAGGATGGCTCCCAGGTTAGTGAGCACTGCCAGTGCCACTGGTCCTGCTTTGCACTTTAAACACAGCATTTTAAACCTTTAGGCTATTTTTATGTTGTATCACAAAAACATCACAATGGAACAAACATTAAAACCTTTTTTATATTAATAAAATGAGACCTGAATAATTTTAAAGGACAAAGACATTTGTTTGGTGCGCAGACCTATTCAGTAAATTCTCAAGTTCTGTAATAACAAAAGGGCTGTGGCATACACTTTACCCTAACCTCATAATATTTATCATAATCACAAATACCATAACCTTTAAGAATACAGGAAAAACTAAAATGCAATGTTTTCTAATTATATCCCAGATCATTTCAGAATTGCAAACATCAACTACGTCATTCAAAATTCAAAACTATTTACTACTTCATCATTCCCAAATAACAAGTTCCAGCTTGAACACAAAACCAAAATACTGGTTACACAACTCACCTTAAAGTCTGAGGGGCATCCCCCCCTTCCCTGCTTTGGCAGTGAACAGCAAAACTTCTATGGGCTTACTAACAACACTGCTAAAAGCAGCACTTTGATATCATAGCTCTATAAATATTTAACAAAGGTACAGCCACTGTCATAGAAGCTTGAAGACTGAGTACAAGATGAAAAAGGGTGGATACAGAAAGACACAGGTAGAGCACGGTAACAGCAAGATTTTGAGAACACTGGCACCAGCTGCCCAATTACTACCGCTTCTTCCATGGGCACCATTATAGAAGTGAGTTTGAAGAGGGAAAATTTAAATGGCTTAATAGGATTTTAGAAGGAGTTCCTCCTTTGACATACTGTTACAGTGCTTGTCAGAAATGTATAATGAATGATAAAATATCATACAAATGGGATCGGATAAGTGTGAAACATCCCACTTCTAACACTCCTTTAGGAACCACGTACTGAATACACAGGTCTTTCGTGAGATGACATTCCTCTCTCAATTTACATTTGAATTGCTTTAATACTGAAGCAGAATTTTTCACTGAATGTACACCAACACGTGATCAGACAGGAGTCATTCTGTATCTTCAGGGATGAAGAAAAGGAAGTGAGACATACTGTACTACACCATACTATTTGGGAAATCTATCAAAATCAGTAAAAACTCCCCAGGTTTAAGTGTAAGAAGAAAATGCTACCACTGACTCTCCCCTTTTATATAATGAGCAAAGACCAGCAATGGATCTAATAATAATTTGCAACCATTGAATTACGATGTGACATTGTGGAATTCCACGGTTTAAACTTAAGAAGTTTGAATACAATTTACAGCTTAAAAAAATATACTTCTTATTTGACAAAAGTAGGTTTTCATGTAAACTACAGGAACATCATTGTGGATAGCTAAGTGAGCCAAGCATAAAAAAATAAAGCCATATAGATCCTTACAATTCAATCTTAGTATTATTAAAATAACTTTATTACTAAATTTAATGTAGATTAAATGGTTTATGCACTCTTTGAAAGAAGAATGATAATGAACTGCTTACACAAAAGGATAAAAAGATATCAAAACTACTTGGTTTTCAAAAGCACTCAGATCTTTCTGAAAGTGTAAAGTACTATATTGTTTTCTAAAAGCATCTTCTCTTTCAAGCACAGTTAGCTCAAAAGGCAACTATTTTATTTGCTTTGGATACTGCAGTCAAACAGCACATTTTTAAAAGCTGAGTTTCTACAATATTTGCTGCAGAGTCTGTCCTGCATTATGAATTGTAATTTACTGCAGAAGGGAATCATAAACAGCCTTTTGGTTTAGGAGTAAGGCTAGTAACCTGGTATACTGAGGACAAGTGTCACATCGTGATGCAATCCTCGCTACTGGGACCAAGTAACAGCCAATGAAGCAAACGTTCAAGAACTCAGGATACCAAGCCCTCTCTGAAAAACGGCAGAAAAAGCCTGGTAAATGCTCCTCTTCCTCCCTTGCCTCCTCCCCGCAAGGTTAAAAGCACCAGTGCTAAAAAACTGCTCCTTTACTAAAAGGACTGAATTAAAAGTTAGCAATTCAAACGTGCACACCTACTTTACCTATGGCTGGCAGAGATGCCTGCAGTTTGGATGCAGCAGAAGTTAGACTAAAGCTAATTTTTACATGTTTACAGTAAAGTTTTAAGATTTGCCAGATTTTTATTCACGGGCAAAACCTGCTCGTGCTGGATAGCTGCAGCTGGAGGAACTTTTCTGTAGAGTTTTATGTAACAAATTCACTAGCAAAGCTTAACAATTGAGAAATTGTTTGGGTTTGGTTTGTTTGGATTTGGTGGTAGATTTTTTTTCAAACTGAAATATTCTAAAGCTTGTGCCAAAAGTTCTGAAGTCATCACCAGAAAATGGTGAAAGCACCACTGCCACTTTAAACTTCTGTGAATGGAGCATGACATTTTCTAATTGTGTAACATTTTACATGTCAAAGTACAGATGGAAAAAAGAAATGATATGCCAACATCTCACCATTTCTAGAATGATCACCGATATAATGTTCTCTGCGTTTTAAGTATCAAGGTTGAAAAGTGGGAATAATGTTCAGAGCTGACTTGAACCAAACATAGTATAAGGTAGTGAGAGAATGATTTCCTCATGTATATGTTTATTTATATATTTTTTTTTATTTATATAAAGAGTCTAGGGACTTACAGTACAATGTTTTTATGCTGGTATATGTACCCACAAGTACAAGCTTAAAGTTATTGCTCAATTCAGTAATTTGAGATGTTGGCTTTCTGACTCAGGCACAAAGACCTTCATTCAAGTAGAATACATTCTTTCAGACACACTTCTTTCCCAATTCCAGTTTGTAGAGAAAAAGGAATTTTAAGCACTGTTTTGGTTTTCTCTGCATTGATACACTTTCAGGGAAGCAACAGGGGCAGCTGCAGCAGAGACTAGTAGCAATCACTTTAAGGAAAAGATTCTGCAAGGATGTAGCTAGAGTAATTACTACATTAATTGTGAACTCTACATTATTTGCATTCGTCATCTAAATGAAATGTTCTAAATACACTGTGGCGTAGGTACATACACACATGGCAGGAGAGACAAATTAAAAGTATACTGAGAGAGTTAGATGAAGACAGCATCCCTGCAGATGGGAAGAAAATCCAGCTGCACAAGTTAAAAAAGCAACTGTTCCAGTGCCCCTTTTTTTTTTTTTTTTTTTTCTCCTTAGGGAGCAGCAATTCAGTAAGAACACCAAAGCTATCATTCTTTAATTATGCCATGGAATATCCAATAGTCTCTCACCTGTAATTGCAGCATCATTTCATATTCATTCCAGGGCACCATGTCTTTAGAAAATTATTTTCAAAATAACAGTAAAACCCTGAAAGTTCTCTCAAGTCCAGGTAATACTTTGTGTTTCCAATGCAATCTCCTGTCAAAGCCTTAATAATCTGATTTAATCTGCTGTATCTTTGTTAGTTATAGAACTTATTCCTCTTAATAGTCATCTTAGGTTCCACTCATAAAATACAGCAGAACATTTTTAGGGTTAGCTCTTCACTCCTCATGTTAAGTAGTCTATGTAAATCTTAAATAAATCTTAAATAATATATCTGCACTTAGTATAATACCAACACTACCACTCTAAAACCTACTCTATCTAGGTGAGAGGGCAAAGAAGCATAAAAAGAAATGTATAACATTGTATTAGATTACGTCAAACTAAAGACAGGCACACTTGATAATTCTGGCATTTTAATGTCAAGCACAGTTTTTGTATAAAAAGCTCACTATAGACTGTTCTAATGACTAACTCAATACACTTTTGGTTCAGTGCATAAAACACTGTTAGTTCAATAAACGTCAGTAACAGTGACTTCCCTCCCACAGGTCAATGCTGATCTCACACACTTTTTCATCAAGCGAAAGTGAACAAGTATGACCTGGCTCCTGTATAAAGAAGTACCAGCAGCTGATGACTCACAGGACAGCCAGCACCAGTGAGTATGAGATAAAGAGTATGAACTAGAGACTGGAAAAGTTCTTAACCAGTGCGATGTCTCTCACTGCAGCATGAGAACCCTGTTCAGGTAGTTTAATGCTTCTCTGATTTGTTTCTCCTTACCCTTACTGGAACATCGTGCCCAATGTGGTGGCTGGAATGGGATCCTCTTTGAAAGAAAGACTCAATACCACTTATTTTGAAAGGCTGAGTGAGCTGGGGCTGTTCAGCCTTGAGAAAAGAGGACTGAGAGGGGATCTCATCAATGCTTATAAATATTTGAAGTGAGGGGGAGCAAGGGAGATGGCTACTCTTCTCAGAGCCTGTGGGGACACGACAAGGGCAGTGGCCACAGGTTGGACTGCAGGAGGTTCCACACTGATGTGAGAAAGAACTTCCTCACGGTGAGGGTGATGGGGCTCTGGAACAGGCTGCCCAGGGGGTTGTGGAGTCTCCTTCTCTGGGGATATTCAAGACCCGTCTGGATGCCTACCTGGGCGACCTGCTCTAGGGAACCTGCTTTGGACTCGATCTCTCGAGGTCCCTTCCAATCCCTACAATTCTATGATTCTGTAATGTTTACTGTCATTTCTCTCTTATTCTCCAAATAACTGAAACCACTGTAAAGAATATTGCACACCATTTCAAGGAATATGCAATGTATGCAAAGTTCCCTATTTTCACATAAGCAAGAGATGCTTTACAGACATTGCATTTTAATTATTTCATAAATATTTACTTTGTAAAATATACTCTACTTAAAGAAGCATCCATTTCTATTCCATTCAAGTGGAAGATGAGGAAAGCACATTCAACTGTCCAAGAAAAATGATGAAAAATATTCACAACTGTATTGGACTAGAAACAAGCATGCAAATACTTTTGTTTCCTGGAAGCATTCTTACATTCTGGTTTTGTTCTCTGTAAAGCTAAAAGACAATGTGACCCCACCGATCTTTCAAAGAGATCTTGATTTTTTTCAGATGAATGAACAAATCAATTTCCTTTTAACAAAGAGATAATTTAACTGGTCAGCACTCCTTCAAAACAACACATTAATTTAAGGTCCAAACACAGAATCCAGGAGATCACTGTGTGTCTAAAATGGGATAGATACCCACAGCAAAATGTGTTTTGTACACAGTATTTCAGAAATATTTTACAACATTTCCGAGGCATAACTTTAGGAACTATTTAACTTCTCCTGGTGCAAGAGCTCCTCATCCTGTTTGCAAGTGCTAATTTCCAAGTCCCCAAGTCCCCATTGCTAAGAATGAGCCATTCAACTAATCACAGTGACAAGGCTCATAACTTGCACCTGATGTACGCCAGAAAATTAGCAGAACTGCAACTGCTGCACTTCTGATAAAATATTTAATACACCCACTGGCAAAATTCTGACTCTGGCAGGAAAATGGCCAGAATGGAAAAGATATATTGAATCTAATCTAGCATTAATTTACACAAACACATAACTTGAAGAAATATTTTTAACTTTTGCCAGAACACCTCTGCTGAAATATCAGGCTGTTTTTCCCATTGTGTATAAACTGTTTAATCATTTACATAAAGGCTGTGGATAACAAAATTTAATTATAGTGTGTCACTTACAGTTTGTATTTCTGAAGATTATTCTTGACTCTAGTGTAATTACCACGAAACACAACCTTGTTGCATGATAATGATTTTTGGCTTAAAAATAATTATCAAGCTCAAAAAAACAGAGTGAGAGAGTAAAGCATATTGAAAAAATATATGCAAAACACCCTGAACTTGATTCTTAGAACCACAGAATAGTTTGGTTGGGAAGGAACCTTTGAAGATCGTCACATCCTATCCTCCCACCATGGGCAATGACATCTTTCACTAGATCAGGTTGCTCAAAGCCACAAGCGCCGCCTTGAACACTGTGAGAGAGGGGGCAGCTTCTCTGGGCAACTTGTGCCAGTGCCTCACCACCTTCATCATAAAAAATTTCTTATGTCAAATCTAAATCTACTATCTTTCAGTTTGTAACCATTGTTCCTTACCTTGTCACTACAGGCCTTGGTAAAACGTCTGTGTCTGCCTGTTTTATAAAGCCCCCTTGAAATGTAAAAATGCTGTAACAAGGTCTCCCCAGAGCCTTCTATTCTCCAGGCTGAACACCCCAACTCTCTTGGCCTGTCTTCACAGGGCAGGTGCTCCAGCCCTCTGTCACCCTCCTCTGTACTCGCTCCAATAGGTCCATGTCTTTCTTACACCGGGGACACCAAAGCTGGATGCAGTACTCCAGGTGGGGTTTCACAAGAGTTAGACGGGCATAATCACCTCCCTCGACCTGCATGGTTCTCCTATTAGCTCTTCTGTCAGTTCTCCTATTAACAGAATCAACATGCCTCGTGACTAATGGAGACATGAACACAATACAAATATATGCCATTCGTTGTAGAATACAATTACTGACCTATCCTGTATTAAGGTAAGGAATGGAGTAAAGACAAATGGAAGTTACCAGAGTCCCTTATTTTGCAAAATTTGACCCATTTGGCATAAAAAATGCATGAAGTGGAACAGAATATGCAGACTTAATGTTACAAAGGTTTTCCGGAACCAGTCTAAAGAAAGTATTGTTTTACATGAGTAATAAAACCTTTAAGACTTTGAGAGCTTCACCTGAAGCTTCCACAAGAAGTAACTATATAGACTCTGGTTTCATAAAAAGGTTAATGGTGCTTGACAGTTAGTGGAACTTTCTTTGTGATCACTTCCAGGGGTCACGCGGAATCTGGAAAGAGAAGACGGTAACAGCAGTTATGGCATTTCTCCTGTGCTCTCACTATTCCTGCTGACAACCAGATAAGGTAGCAGAAAAAGAGCAGCGGGAGTAACAAGCCTGGCTCGATTGCCAGGAGCAAGAAAAATGCAGGAAACAAGGGAAAACAGTTTGCAATAGTGAGTGGGTGGAAAGTGAAAAGAGAAAGGAGAGCTGAAAAAACCTTCATCATTCATGGCCCACTGTCACACAAGCTAAGTAAGGCAAAACTAGTAGGTGCTCATTTAAAGTAAAGGACATATTAGTAAAAGCCCACACAAGTAGGTGAATTGTGGTTGACCTGAACAAACATTCCTTATTCTGACATATTTTACTTCTAGGAAATGGCCAAGACTATGTAAGTCTCTTACAATGTTTTTTCCTTTGACAAAACTTTCTCAAGTAGTATCTACCTATGCTGCTTGCCAATACAATGCTCCAGCTGGGGACAATGAAGATTCCTTCAGAAACAAAGAGCGAGAAGAAATTCAAGCTAGAAGAAATCCCTGTGCATCACCCCTTGGCACTGTCACCAGGATATTTTTTTTTTTTTTGTGGTGGTTTTATGGGGTGGCTTCTGCAAGCAGCTAGAAGCTTCTCTAAGGTCCGACAGAGTAAATATCAGCTGGGTTTTCAAGGCCAAACTCCATTGCTGACAAGGCCAGTTGGGCTAGTCAGCAATGGTCACAGTGCCTCTGTGAATCACATTTTAGAGACAGAAAAATACAGCCACATTTTGCCACTGGAGAAGGGAGTGAGAAGATGTAAGAAACTCTGCAGACACCAAGGTCAGTGAAGAAGTGGGGGAGGAGGCACTGAGGCACTGTTCTCCCTGTGGCCCATGGAGAATAGCATGGTGGGGGCGGGTGTCCCCACAACAGCCCATGGAGGATGAAGACCTCACTTGCAGCCTGTGGAGAGGTACCTGGTCCACGCAGAAGCCAACCATGAAGCAGGTGGAGGAATACATTGGAGCAGGCCTCTGCCAACACCTGCAGCCCATGGAGAGAGATAAGAAGTAGAGAGTGAGACCTACAGCAGAGCAGGTTTTCTGGGGGTGCTTGTGACTCTGTGGGGGACCAGGTTGGAGCACTCTGGGACTGAGATACTGAGAGACATTCTCTGACTTTATGACTGGACCTACAGAAGAACTGACCCACACTGGGGAAGTTGGTGAAGAGCCAAGGCCCTGTGGGAGAGGACTCGTGGAGAATATCGTGTAGGACTGTCTCCTGTGGGTGGGACCCCACACTGGCACAGGGAAAGAGTGTTACAAATGCTAACAGGGGTGGGGGGTGGTGTTTTAAGAGCTGTTTTGTACTCCTCATTATACAACTCTGGTTCCTCTGTGTGTGGTGTGTAGTGTAATAAATTAGGGAGTTTTCTGGCTTTTCTTCTGTGCTGAGTCTGTTTTGCCCCTGACAGTAATTGCAGAATGATCTCTCCCTGTCCTTATCTCGACTCCAAAGCCTCTCAATAGATATTTTCTCCCCTGTCCATCTAAGAGGGGAGTGATAGAGTGGCTTTGATGGGCATCTGGCCTCCAGCCAGGGTCAAACCACCACAATTTTAAATAATTCAGCCAAAGCATGACTCTCAGTCACTGCTTTGAACACAAGAGATCAAACCCATGTCACCTAAGCTGAACATGTACTGGTTTACCTGTCTGTTGTGCAAAAGTGCAAAAAGTAACTACACACACTTTAAATTTTTCTCTGTCATCCAAGCTGAAACAGACCATGATCCTATATAGCTATGCTCAGGTTTCTTAAGCACACTGCTGTTTTTACAACTCTGAAAATGACTTAACACCATCAAAACTGCAAAATCTCTAAAGAGAACGTAACTGCCTCTTTCTGTAGGTTATGACATTTCTCATGTCCAGAATCCTGAAGTGCCATCACTTACAGACACCAAGTTCCTTACAGTGCATTTTTAAATAACTACATTGCCAGAATATACTTCCCTAAAACAGTGAAAACACAAAAAGCAAGCTTTTCCCTTCAAATTAGCAAATAAATTGTTCAGACTAGTCTCCCAGAAGCATAAACAAAGCATTAATATTACTACCCTTCCTGACATCCAAGCTTAAGAAAAATGCATGTTATAATGTGCTTTAAAAATAGTATTTGTATTAAAAATCTGAGCCATAAGAGAGCAGATGTTCTATGCCAGAAATAAAATAGTTCTTTTTTCTTATATTCTTTTCACAGCTAAGATTGCTGAGAAGTTAGGGAGTATCAACCAGGGAGTGTTCTGCTCAATCCTTTCTGGCATATAATTTCACTGACATGCCCAAAGAATGTTACTGAACAGAGAGACCCACTTTTTGTCGGTTAATTGTTCTTTTAAAAGACCTGTTACATTTTTCTGTTACAGTCTTTCTTAAACAGCAAAACTTTGATATAAACCCATATACACAGAGCCAAAGGCTTTTCTGCTTCTCACCCCAGGGGGAGCACAAGGAGTTGGGAGGGGGTGCACAGCTGGGACAGTTGACCCCAAGTGACCACAGGGATATCCCATACCATATGATGTCATGCCCTGCATATAAAGCTGGGGGAAGAGGAAGAAGCAGGGACACACTCAGAGTGATGCCGTTTGTCTTCCCAAGTCACTATTCATGTGACAGAGCTCTGCTTTGCTGGTGATGGCTGAACACCTGCCTGCCCATGGGAAGTGGGGAATGAATCCTTTACTTTGCTTGAGTGCACAGCTTTTGCTTTACCTGTTAAACTGTCTGTAACTCAACCCAGGAGTTTCCCTTTTTAACTCTTGTGATTTCCCTGCCCCTGTCACCCCCCATCATGCTAGGGAGGGGCAGAGTGAGCAAATGGCTGTGTGGGGCTCAGCTGCTGTCTGGGCTTTAAACACAACGGCCTGTAAACAAAAAACTGTGCAGAAATGTGGCATAACGATAAAAGAATATCTGTGCTCTGACAAATCCAGTGGCATTTGTACTGATTAAAGCAAACCAGTTTACAGTAGGTTTTCATTTTAAACTGCAATACTGTTGTAGAAAGACAGGAATGTTCTATTGTTGTTCTATTGGTTTAGCACACAGGCCACATGATAGCATGCATCACTAAACAGACTATATGATCACGTTATTCCTTCTTCAAAGTCTTAAAAACTTTCTTTGTTCAAAATACAGTAATTTAACTTCCATGAGTTTGGATTAAGCAACATCAAGACACCTTCAAAGGTATCTGGAGCAAGATACAATCAAAATGCAATAATCTCTATTAAATGAAAAAATGTTTGACCTATGTAAATGGCTGCCTGATACAGTGAAAAAATACAAATGTAGAGCAACAGTTTCTGGATGAAAACTACTGCCCCAGTTTACAAAAGAATCCAAGATCTTTCACAGAAGATAGCAAGCTTTTGAGTACTGAGAAATGAAGGATCCTTCATGTCCATAGGGGCTTCTTTTCCGATCCTTGTCAAGATCAAGATTTAAACAATCAGAAAGGACAGTGCTGAACTTCTGGCAGAATCTCAGATACCTTCTCCACAGAAAATCTATGGATGTAACACCAGAATGATTTTTCAAGATGTCAAAGACTTGCAGGAGTTGCACTCCTCACTTTTATTTACCTTCTTCTGCATGGTACAGAAAAATGTTTTCCTGAATTGCAATCTCAGAAATTGATATAATCCATTCTCTTTCCTAGCAGTCAGTCCTATATATTACAGGAAAAGCTTTAAAGGGCTTAATTAGACAATGATCAATCTACTAAGGGAACAATTTATTTAGTCCAACAACTAAGTGATCAATCTCGTCTGAAATCAGAATTCTTCATCATTTATATTTACTCATGAATGTTCTTATTACTTGCATCCACATATCCAATACTAAAAATAAATTATAATAGAATTTTGGTGCCAACATGTTCTTGATATAATAGGTTCAAATGATACTCAATTTGGAAACCTAAAAAATTACCTGGCTTCTAGAACAGACAAGGACAGTAAAAATTTTAATGAACTTTCTTTAGCTACATTACTAAACTAAAACAAGATAAGTTACAAAAATAATAGACAAGCCTTTAAAAATATTAAAGCAAAATACACAGAAATTTTTTCAGCTCTGTAGATCTGGAAGGTTTATAGTATCTGGTTTTAAATTTTTTAATTAAATTTAATTTAAAATTACTGTAGGTCTCAAAAAGACAGGTAAGATTCCTTTGCTGTTTTAGAAGTTATTTCAGACTGGGAAAAAAAAGTAACAATCCCCCAAAATAAAGGCAAACTTTGCTTATGAATAAATGTCTAAAATTCTAAATGGAAGAAAACTGGTTTATTCTTACCTTCGAAGCATCCTACTCTCGACAGCAGTTCTATTTCAAGACATAAGCTTAAAGCAAGCTGAAGATGATTTTCATCATATATTCTCAAATGTTATTAATGACAACTAGATTACTTCTTCAATTGTACCAATCTCATTTACTACTTTTACTGTTTACATGTCAACCTTTTATTGATTAATATAATTTACTGTGTGCTTTCATGAAGCAGCATTATATCTGGCTTGCAGCAAAGTTTCAATTGGTTTTAAACTTCACAAATATGAATTCAGATGACATATAGCTTTAGTTCTCTAAAAGTCTGCAGTTACTAATACAGTTTTTCTTTCCGACTGTTTCCAAAGATTATAAACACAGTTACAATAATGGTCATAGCGGATCAGATACATCTCATCTAATATTTGTGCAGAGTTGCCAGCAGAGTACACCAATGAAAAGTACAAAATCTGGGCAAGCACAAACAGATAACTTTTCCATTATGCTCTCACAGTCTTTGGCAGTTTACCACTTGTCAATTCTTGTTTTTATATTAATAACATATAAAAACATGTACTGTTTTTATATTGATAACCTGCAATGTATACTTCTTTAATTTGTTCAAAAACTCCCTGAATCCATAGAAAACTTTACCAGGCACAGAATTCTCAAATTTTGCAGCTTATCTATTCAGTATGAAGAAACATCTGTTTTTAATCTGCCACTTGTTAAATTTCATTTTCATTGTCTACAAGAACTGAGAGGCAGACAGCAAAAACCTTTTCCTATTTACTCTTTCCATTCCACTTGTGATTTCAGAGATTTATATCATATAATCTGTTACAGGTGATCACCTTTCTGTCACAGCAATTTGTTTACAGGTTGCTTTCTCACAGATTGATCCTAATTCTTAAGGAATGCATTCTGTGCAGCTTTTGAGATCCTCTCTGCTTTTTCTGATCTATTTCCAAGGCTACTAAAATATTTTTGAGTTAGGAGATGAGGAGCTCTGTACAACATGCAAAATGGATAGATTTACAAGGATGTTGGCATGGATATTGGCATGGTCTCTACTCTTTCAACATCTGATTTACTTTCTGGATTGGTACAAAGGTTATTTCTTTTCACAGGTTTTATTATAACCTCAAGATTGTATTCCAGAGTGGTAATAATCACAGAATACTCTTCTATATAAATGTGAGTCTTCCACCTTTAGCTATATTGAGTTTTGAATGCTATTTACCACTCAAGACCCATAAAATTCTCTGCAGTTGACACTGTGTAGTATCATCTAGAGCCTATCATCTCACTACTCACCACCTTTTCCGGATCATTTACCCTCACATTAAACTAGCACAGATCTATCTGGGACTTTATCGGTAAACTTCAACCACTGCAAAAACTTGTCTCTTTATTCCTGCCCATTTCTTACCTTTTAACCAGCAACTTCTGCATGCAAATGACTCTATTTTCTTTCCCAGATATGTTTGGGCTCTTTAAGACTCTACAAAAGGGATCATGTGAAATGCCCTTCAAAAATCCAAGCAAATTATATGAAGTGCATTTTGCCTACTAATTTCTTCAAAGATTTTCAGTAAGCTTGTGAGACTAGACACTTCCTCTTATAATAGCATGTTGACTGTTCCTCAGGACATCACATTTGTCCATGTCTGCTAACTGGGCCATTATTACATAATTTCTGTGAATACTCCAGGAAGGGCTATCAGGTTTATGCATTTGCTGTTCCACATGCCTGTCTTGGAATTTATTAAAAACCGCATCATGTTAACTCACCTCCAGCAATATGGCACCAAATTAGTTCTTAAGAGAGAGGTTACACATGACAAAATGCAGGTTTTTTGCACAGCTTTAATTATCAGAAAGTATACTAAAGAAATTCATATTTTTACTGAGAAAAATAACCTGAAACAGAGCCTCCACAGCTTTTCTACAAGATTCAACACAGACTGACAGTTCTGAGATCAGACCTACAAAATTAGACCCTGGCTCTCATCACCAACTAAGTACATCCCACTTTGGCAAGCGATACTTGATAAAGGAATGGTGTTTATGCTAATCTCCTTTTACCTTGCTTGATTCAGACAGAATTCAGGAAATCTGTAAAGCACATCCAGAATATTTTTTACATTAAGATGGAGGAGTGATATTCTGTCATTCAAGAACACTGAATTATTTCAGACTTCCCCATTGCCTTATGGAAGACCTCTCTCACTAAGAGATGTTGCATTATCATGGAAAGATTGTAGCCAGATACTACAGAAGACAGGTAAGCATAAGCAGTCTTTTTCTCCTCTGACAATGTTCATGGTATCATATATGCAATCGTGCTTTTTCTTTCTCCTCCCTGCCTCACAGAAACAACAAATAAAAGGAAACTTGTAAAAAAATTCCCTGTCTCTCCACAATTCTCCTGTTCCCATGCTCTCCTGTACCCTGTAAACATTGTCACTCCTATTATAGTTCTTTGTGTTTCCTGGGGAAGGACAAGAAGACATCTCCTCACAGACAGCACTTGAATAGCCAAAGTGTATCTTCAAAACTTCACTGGACTTCCCAATACGGAGAAAATTTCCCTGTCCAGAAACAGATTTAAGCATTCAATGCTAATTATACCAGTTATGCAATACTTATTTATGTTTTAAACCACTGCCACCTTATAAAAAGATGTAGATTGCAATATGATAATCACACTGGATGGCCACAGAACCAGATATGTGAGGTACCAGATTTAAAAGCCTGTTCAGTATCAGGTTGCTAGTGGTCATATAGTAACACTTCCCCTGCCCCCTCAGCAACAGCCTTTGGTGTGCTCTCCAGTAACCAAGACCTTCTCATGCCTTGTCCACTAATTCACCTCTGTGTGCTGTGCAAGTTTGTGTAGGATATTTTTTCCTATGAAAAGATGCTGCATTACCTCTTTTTACAGTCAGCAAGCGTTCTGAAAACCAGCCTTTATACTAGACTTACATACCTTTTGCTTCCAATACTGCTTACCCATGAGCCCATCCAGTATCAAAATATATAACGTGGAGTTAACACAGCCTGGGCTGTGGTCATCACTGACTGTTTCCTTCCACATCTGCTCCATGCAGTTCCCAGAGTCAGAAGAAAAGAATGACTGGCCATGCTGCAAACATGGCTAGCTCACTAGTGGATCTGGTAATTCTAGTTAGGTAAGGTGACTTTTAGGACCTCTGTGTCCCTTATTTGCTGCTACATCAGACTCCGAGGTCCTGCAGAATAGAAAGATCCAGGTCATTCTCCTGACTCGGAAGGTGTCAGTGACGCTGCACAGGAGGTTCTCAGCCAGTGCTATTTCTGAACGTTGCTCACAAAGTCACAGAGGACACCTGCACATGGGCTTTTCCCGACATGGTGGGGCTGCTGTGACTAGGACACGTGTTCCGTTCCTGCTACCTCCCTAGCTAGGCATGCCTCCTCACATAAGGGAAGAGATGTCTACCAAACCTGTCCACAAAGCAGGGACAGCAGACATCTGGCCAAACATGGCATGTGGCCACCTGAGACTGCAATATCCAGCCTGCTCACATGAACGAGTAGACTGGTCACTATTTGTCAAGTCACCACGTCTCTGCAGCTTGTGACAAGCCCGTTTACCTTCCACTACCTGGGCTGATAAAGCTGCTCTTAAGCAGCCTGACCTACCACTAGGAAAAGTTGCATTATTAACCTTTGCTACGTACTGGTAGAACTCGCATGCGGCTGCCTGAGAGTGAGGCAGAAATCCACCACGGGAAGGTCCAAGAATACAGAGCTTGTCAGAATCATCTCACTGCCAGATTCATTGCACATATCTGCAGGAGCAAAAGCAAGCCATGGAAGACGAGACACAAACTGGGGGAACCAGCTGTATTAGTTTCAGCAGTTCACAGAGTCGTGATGCTCAGGAATCCCCTGGTGATCACTTTATGAAAAACCTGTCCCAATGCCAATGAAACAAACATGCACTTAATTAAGAATAGTTCTTCCTGCTTGTGAAGTAAAAGGCACCACAAGAAAAACAAGACACCCTAAACAAACTAAGTGCATTTCTTTTCCCCCTACGTTTCTTGTTCCTGTCTTGGGTGGTTCCTCTCCCACAGGTCCAGTTCCCTGTTGTCACTGCACAGATGAGAATGTGTGACCTCTTCTAGGCTTCCCTGAAAGCTTCAGAAGTTATAAAATAATTTTTATAGTTATTATGAAGTATGCACTTAGCAAGCTGGGATACTGCCTTCATTAGCTTTTTATGATGCGAATGTTGCTTGAGACTCTTAGAAGGTAGTTTCTAAAGTGGTTTTAATTGACACCAGAGCTGATCCTGCCCTTTCTGATCCACTCCTGTTCATCCATATTTCTGCACTTTCCCTTTTTTGAACTGGCATGTGCCTCTGTGACTGCACAGAGAAGGAGAATAGGTGTAACTTGGATCAGTTCTCTCTTACGACTTTTCTTCCCGGATGCTGATGGTCCAAATGGCCAGAGCATGGCAGCAGTGATAGGGTGGCAGGATTATTTGTACCAGTGCATACTGTAAAGAGTGGAAACACTTTCAAACCAGTGTTTGTCCAAACTGAAGTGCAGACAGAAGCAGAAACACCAGCAATGTGCAAACTGTGCAAAGCCCACAGTTGTTTGGGTGCTGGAGGCACGGCAGGAGTATACCAGCACCACTGTGTTGAAGTCAAAGCAGTTTTCAGGAAATTTCTCTTGTAGCCCAGCACTAATTTTTCAGCTCATGACTGACAGTGGTGGCGCATTCAGACGGGGATGGTGGATGGACCATGGACTGGAGGATGCATCTGGGCAAAATGGGATTCTGCAGATACCTTATCAAGTATGACAGCACCAGAAGTAGCACTGGCTGCTGCAAACTGCACCCAAGCTTGCAAGCACCCCCACTAAACCATGTACAAAGGAGTACAAAACCATATCAGGATGTAAACCCCCAACAAACAACCGATACAGCAACTTCACCTTTCAACATCAGCAGAACTGGTACCCATGTCTGGATCCAGTTTAATTTAATCTCATTATGCAAAAAAACATGATCATTAATAGCAGCAGCAGATGCTATTACAGAGCCTGATACTAAGCAAGCACGACACAGGTGGAAAGTCAACTCGAATCACTGTCCAACAGGCAGTGAAAACACACCAGTGAACTTGCATTTTACAAGAGGGTAAAGACATCTCAGCTCTGCTACCCTAGCAGTCATGAAACAGAGTAATGTGAGGTACTTGTGAAAGGTGTTTGGTTTTGCTGCAGGAAGCTCAGCAGCCTGAACAAAGGCTTTACTCAGCTGCTTCTCCTGAGAACAAGCTGCTAACTTGGCACAATACAGTCTTTGAACAGTCTTGAAGGTGGTAGGGGTCGCAAAACAGATCTAACAGAGTCCCCATCCACTTGCACTTTGAGAAAGGGTGATGTTGAACTTCAGACAGTCATCCCTTCCTTCTCTTCTACATCGCATATCCTGTTGTATCATATTTTCTAATACATTTTATACTTCCTGGGGATTAATCCATGGACCAGATTTTCAATTGCTGGTGGATATGTAGAAACAGTATTTTATCAAAAGTGTCATGGTATTCCTTAAATAGATTTAAGCCTTAAGGTCTTTTGACAGTTTCAACGGGCACAAACAGCTTTAAAAAATCCACTCTGGTGTACCCTATATGCTCAAATAACATTCTGAACAGTAAGAAGTGCATTCTAATTGCATTAAGCTACTCTCTAGAAGATTCGGAAGGGGAAAAGAAACAAGAAGTGAGAGAAATCAAACAGTATTTGCATTACAGTAAAAGTAAGAAGCATCTCTGAAGCAAGCACCTAACAGTCTAAAGAACAGCTGTGACTAACAATATACAATCCTAAAAAAATATACCTCTATAAGGAGAATAAATAAACAGAAAGGACTCCTTTTTCAAATAATGGTATGTATGAAAATATACTGTATTGCAGCAGAGGATGTGAGGCTGCAACGTTCCAGGAACCAGGGATGCGGGAACCACCTACTTGAAAAGGCACATAATCAATCTAAGCAATAGCTTGCTCATTTTCAGGATATAATCAAATGTCTCTGTAACATGGAAAACCTATTTCCTTAATCAATTAGAAAAGCAAACAATACTAAAAAATAGCCCCAAACTTTGCATTTTACAGCCTCATATCCTGCTGAATCCATTCTGTAAACAGAATACTGCTCTCAGATCTTCAATTCTATTCGGACAAATTTCAAAGACACTTTGTTTTGAAAGAACACAACACATTAAAATAAAAAGAGAAATGCCTCTTTATCAGAGGCATCCTTAATTGTAATAAACTGAGGCCATTACATACAATTACTGCATGAGAACATTTTTTGGGGGCCCTCAGTTACAACTGTTTGGATACAGCAGCTGGGTGGGCAGTCCGAGAATGACACCAGGAATCATCAGAGTTTGAGTAAGCAGACCTAGGCAGTACTGTGGAAAATAAAGTATACAATAGCTAAAGCAGGGCGTGGTTAGAGCACACTGTCTGGCTTTAGGAATGTGAAAAGATTTATTTTCACAGTAAGCTGTGGGTAGACTGGTTCAGGAATATTTTCTTGTTCAAAGCTCGTACTGAGGTTTTAAGTTTCAAAAAGAAACTTCTTTGAACAACTCCATTTAGCACTAACCCAGTCTGCTTTGATCTGCATGTGATCACCACTTTGAAGGAGCAAAACCATGCTTAAGACACCCAGAAAATGCTTTCTGCTTTTGATGGAAATTGTATAATTAATATAGAAGTTATTCTCAGGAACCATGTGATTTGGGGATTTAGGATTTCTTCCTCTGAGTTCACGAGCATGCTACAAGTGAGAACCTTTGTGCACTTGCAACTTAATGAAGGACATAGTTATTAGTAACTCCTCACAGCTACTCGCATACCACAACATACAAAATCAAAGTTCATTCAGTATACTTTATTCAGTATACTTTTAAGATTTGTGACTAATTCAGAAGAAACTTGACTCATCTCTTCTTAGAAATCCATATGAATAGCTAAAACAAGTGTGGGGTGATGGTTGTGGTGGTGTGGTGGGCGCAATAACCAATCTGCTTCTTAAAGAGTGATTTTAAAACTCTGGTCCTCCATACTGATTCCTCACTCATTGTACATGTAATAGGAATACATGTGGGGGGGGGGGAATCAACAGGTTTGGTTTTTTTTTTTTTTAATTGAGCTCAGTAAGACTGAATTTAAAAGGTATTTCTATGAAATAAAGACCAAATCGATAGGCACTTTACAGTAAAATTATGTGACTGTTTTATCTGTTTATTTTACATTGTAGTAACATCCAGGGTAAGAGACTAAAACCTCCAAATTATCTCCTCTTAGTTAAACACTGCAATGTATTTTATACTAGAACATACTGCCAGTCTAACTCCCATTCCAGACAAACGAGTTTAACCTTTTATTCCTTTATTGAGTAAATAAGTATAAACCTCAGGCAGCTTGCTTATGTGAAAGTCTAGATTTATGAATTTGAAAAAAACCCACACCTAAACAAAAACAAACCCAACCTCAACAAATCAAAACAGAATAAGCCTGTATTCCAATTACAGTTATACATTTATTTCATTGCCTGAAAGGATGCACAAGAAATCGTGCTACTTCTACACAACAATTAAAGTCATATTACAAAAAAACCCAAAAAACAAACACAACAACAAACCCAATGTTATTTAAAAATACAGAACTCTGGAAAAAGATGTCTCATTCAGGATTAGACTATTTCATTACAGACACAAGGTAATTCAAAGCATTCACTTCAAATCTTTGGTTGTGCAGAAGTCGGGTTAAAAAACAGGGTTTGAGACACAGAGTGGAATATACTTAAGATACTCATAGCATTCTCTTTCAGAAGCACCACAGCCCTCTTGGCCATAGACTTCATTTGGGCCAGAAGCAGCTGTATGCAGAGAAAAATGGTCACTTAACCATAACATCTGATATGAAGTAAGCACTTACATTGGAAGGAACCTCTGGAGGTCAACTGCTTCACTCCTCTACTTCAAAGCTTCAAAATTTGCTCAAGGAGTACCTCTAAGGATGCAGATCCCATAGATCCTCTGAGCAACCTGTCCCAGGATTTGACCATCCTCATAATTCTTCTCCTAATGTCTCACTGAAACATCTCTTGTTGGAACTTTTTATGTTGCCTCAAACCCTGTCACCCAGCTCCTCCAAGAAAAGCCTGGTTCTGTATTCCCTGTACCTTTCCATTAAATGAAAAAGTGATCCTCCTTCTAGTCTTCTCTGAACTCTCAGGACATCCAGCTCTTTAAGCTTCCCTTTTCACACTATGCGCTCCTGCCCCCAAATTATCTCAGCAGTCTTCCTCTAGACCTGGTCCAGTATGTTACCATCTCTCCTACACTGGTGAACGCAAAACATGACACTGTTTCAGATGCCCTCACTCAAACACCAAGCTGACATAAATACTTGTCTCAGTTCCTGGGCTCATTGTTGCTAAGTAAAGGCACATTGCTGACTCACATTCAACTTGGTGTCCACCAGGAAAGTGATGTCATTTGCTCCAAAGTTGCTTTCTAATCACTGATTCCCAGCCTGTACAGCTGTGTAGGGTTATTCTGATTGAATTTTCAGTTTCTTTGCTGAACACCACAAGGTTCTTGTCAAACCATTTTTTGCCAGCCTGTTGAGGTCCCTCAGAAAAAGTATCTCTGCCCTCCAACACACATAACCCAGTGTCATCAACAAGCTTGCGGATGGTGCATTCCATCGCCTCATCCAGGTATTTAATGAAGATTATAAATGCAAAACTACACTATTTGATCTTACTGAATGCTAATTATCATGCCCTGAAAAGGACAAAGGACTTCCGTGTAGTTTACCTAATTAACAGGTTGGTAAATGGGACATTACAAAGAACTTGTATTTCAATACACAAGCCACTGAATAAAGTCTCTTCAGTATTTTTTTTAATGGGCAGTTTGTGCTGAGTGACTCACTGAAATAGCTCCAATGGAAGATTTCTCTCCAACACATCCTTCTAAATATGGGGATCTACACACTTAAAGTATCTATGTCAGTGACTCTCAAGAAGTCATGGAAAAGGGCCTAAATTAAGAGCTATTGTATATTTGTACCGCAACGAGTTACAGAGCATTAGCACGTCTCCGCACTGCAGGCTGTGTTCCTCCATATACAAGCCAACAGAGAACGCATGTAGCTGGAGTTCTTTCACAGAGAGCAGACTGATACAATTGTTTGTAGCTCACAGCGCTGCGTAGGCCTCAGTTATTTGCTATTCCAATTCTGTAGTAAAACTATTTCTACAGAATGTAAGTGTGGGATCACTGCTGAAGAATCACATGTTCTTCTACCATGAAGCCTGTTACACAGCTGTGTCTCAAGATCTGAGCTTTGAAATATCAAAACCCTCACCTCATGGGTACAGAGGTAATTTCAATGATTTAGCATATTTGAATGAAATCACAGCAGTCAGTAAGTTCTTTAAAATCTTAAAACATACAACCTGCTTTATTAGCACAGCTGGAACTTTGGTCTTCGGCGTTTAGTAGCCACACACTTTTGCAGTTGCTTCAAGACACTGATGAAATTCACCATTTCGATAGACTAACAAGAAATGTTCTGGCCTCCACCAGGACACTTCTACATGTCTTTCAACATAATAGAGAGATAGCATGAGATTAAATCATTTGCTTGACTCCTAGCTGCTGACAACTGAGCCACTTGGTTTAAAAAAAAAAAAAAAAAAAACAAACTTAAAAATCTTAGAAAAGTAACAATACTGCAAGTAATTTACACGTGCATGGTAATAAGAAAAAAGAGGAAATTCAGAGGAAATTTCTATTGCAGCAACATTTACAGGTTGCTACTGCTGAAAACTGGTCCTGATGTGCACTCAGCCTTGCATATATTATTTTTGCATCTTACAGACACAGTAGCTAATAAAAATACAAAGAAAAATACACAACTGCATACCACAACAGTAAAGTAACAATCAAACCTTCAGTATAGAGAAGAGTTTCTTAATAAATCGCAACAGCCCTAAAATTCCTATTCTTAAGTCTGTAATTTTAACAGAACCAGCATTTCACAGAATTCACAGAATTGTAGGGGTTGGAAGGGACCCTGAGAGATCATCAAACTTCTCCAAAGTGTGGTTTGTAGCAGGAAATATTTCAATTATCATTACTATCAGTGTTTCATCTGTGCATGCTATAAAATACACTCTTGCTTTTTAATACAGTAAGATTTTGCATTTCTACATGGCAGCTTTGACAGAAATACACCATTTTTAACTTTGCTTATTATAATTCCTATTAGAAATCTATTTGAAAAAAAAAAAAGATGGAGGAGGGACTGCTACCCCAATTAACATCTGGGAAAGCTCCTCAAAGATGAGATCTTAAGTGGACTGTAAACACAGTTCAAACAATAAGTATAACAAATACAATTTTCTTCACTGAGTGTTTTCATTTGCAGTAATTTACAACCAAGACCAAAACCAATTGCACACAAACAGGACATGATGTTCCTACAGTCACTTAAAAGTGCCTGCTATAAAAACAAGCAGGACCTGTTTTTAAACCAGAATTATATTTGCAAACTAGAAAAGTCTAATTCTATGCTAAATTCCAAGAACAGTGGTCATCAGCTGACTTACTTGGGCACAGAACCAGTTTCCAACTTATGTTTACATTTAACGGTAATTGAATACAGAGTATATAAACCAGACAAGAAGTATGCCATTAGCATATACATAATTAGAATTATATATGTTAAGTGATTTCTCCCAGAGATGCCTCTGAAGCCTCCAATGCTCTATCTTTCCCCAAGTCATCTTTCATTAAAAAAAAAAAAAAAAAGAGGGTAGGGAGATAAACACTCCTTCAGCCTATTTTTCAAAAGTCAGTATTTTATCTGAGACAACTACCACAGATTTTAACTGTAAGAATTTTTACAATTAGCCACAAACATCCTTTTATTGTTTTTCAAATATGTTATCTCACATCTTACCCCCAGCTGACATCAACTACTGGAGTCGAAGTCAAAGCACGTAAAAAAAAAGTATTTTCCCATCTATAACTATTAATTCTATGTGAACTACAGTTTAATCTTAATTCAGGGTGGTATTCACATTAAAATCTGCCCACTTGACTCAATTTTCCCTTGGTTTCTCTTCTTCCCAGTGCTTTGCTTCACAGACTATAAAAGACTGTGTCTCTCCTTATGTTTTCATCTGCCAAGAACTGTTTGGAATTTCTGTTTGCACAGAAGTGCCAAATCACTGGCAGTGGTTCAAACAAAACCCCAAACACCACAGCGTGTCTAAAACTGTGTCACCCATCCAATAAACTTCATGAGACAGAGGTGTCAGGTAAGTGTAACAGAGCATACCAACCATTATCACAGCAGATGATGCTGAAGACAATCCACACTCTGTAAAAAATGTTCTGCAAAAGTAGATCAAAGCTACAAGCTATTCATGTTGTCAACAGAAGAAACAAGCCTTTTTCTTCAAGAGGTACAAGGCAACAATGAAACAAGACAATAATAAGGGGAAAGGATAGAAACAAGAAAAAACAACAATATTCAGAAGCTAGACCACCATTAAAATAAGATACAAAATAAATACAGATTAAACACCAATACAACACTAAGATAGAACAGCTACTGCAATGTATGGCAGAGACACTGTACAGAAGAAAAATGACAGAAACCTCAACAGTAGGAGCCATCACGGTTCGAGGACATAAACATCTTCACCACAAGTTACATTTTTGTCAGCTTCCCATAAATGGAAAAATATTTAACTGCACCAGATTTAAAGATACTGCATAAAGAAGAAAAAATCTGCCTCCATGAAATGTATTTTAGTACTTTAAATTAATCCAGAATTTGAAAGCATCAGTGGGCTTTTTCTTTAATTAGCATTATCTTCCTGCCTGTGATAATGACTCCCGAAAAAAAAAAACAACCCACACTTGAACAATTAAGAACTTATACACATTACAGAAGAATGACCTCAAATTACATGCATTTCTTAAAGTTATATGCAGGATATAAACAAGTAGCGACTTTCTAACTGAACAGAGAGAATAATCTACAATCAATTGGTTTCTTGAAGCGCAAAACAGTTCTCTTCAGGATGTTTGGATTTTGAAAGCCAGTCACCAGAAGCCAACTGGTACTGGGTACAGTCTTACAGATGGTCCAGAAATCGATCATTCTTTATATTTTCCTCTAACCTCTGCTGTGTTTCAGAATACTGAAGTAAGAGGGTGCCTTAAAGAATGTAAATATAAAAACTGCAAGTATAAATGGTATAGTTCAGATCAATCCTGGAATCTTAAGAGACTCATTCAACACACCACAGTGACTTAGAAATGCCTAGCCTGTATTTCTTACCACAGTCCTCATTATAAATCAACAACTACATGATTCACAGAAGTTTAAAAATACTCCTTTAAATGAATATACACCATTGGCTACCACATGAGTCCTATTCCATGGAACTTGGTGACTGAAGTATTTCCAAGTCTTTTTGGTTTATTTACCTGTATGCTTCTTGGGTGCTATATTCCCAATAAAAGCGCATGTCAAAACTGAATACCTGTTTTTACTGTTCTTATTTTTGTTGGACAGAAAAGGAAACCATGAATGCAGCAGAGACAAAGAGAAGTAGCAGCCCATGATGTAAGTTTCTACTTCATGGAATGCTATATAGCACAGCAGACTACACCAAAGAAGTTATAATCATAGACACATAGAAACATTTTGGCTGGAGAAGACCTTTACAATCATCAAATCCAACCATTACCCGAACTCTGACAAGTCCACCACTAACCATGTCCGTAAGTCCCATGGTGGACCCAAGTCCACCACATCTACGCATGTTTTAAATACCTCCAGGAATGGTGACTCAACCACTTCCCTGAGCAGCTTGTTCCACTTATCGACAACACTTCTGGATATTGGGAAAAATGTCTTCACCAATCTAAACCTCCCCTAGCATAACCTGAGGCCATTTCCTCCCATCTTATTGGTTTTTTTACTTGGGAGAAGAGACCAAGTCTCACCCCACTACAACCTCCTCTCAGGCAGCTGTAGAGTATGATACGCTCTCCCCTCAGCCTCCTTTTCCCCGGGCTGAACAACCCCAGTTGCCTCAACTGCTCCTCATCAGACTTGTGCTCTCAGCCCTTTTCCAGCTTTGTTGCCCTACTCAAATATGGTGGGCTGACCCTGGCTGGAAGCCAGATGACCACCAAAGCCACTCTGAACTCCCCATCTCAGCTAGACAGGGGAGAAAACATATAATGAAAGGCTTATAGGTTGAGATAAGAACAAGGAAAGATCATTCTGCAATTAATGTCACAAGCAAAACAGACTCAACAAGAAATTAAATGCATCTAATTTATTACCCAGTCAAAACAAAGTAGGATAATGAAAAATAAAACCAAACCTTAAACCACCTCCCCCGACTCCTTCCTTCCCAGGCTCAATTTTATTCCCAATTTCACCACCTCCTCCCCCTGAGTAGCACTGGGGGTGGAGCAAGAGAGCTGCAGTCAGTTCATCAGAAGTTGTCTCTACTGCTCTCCTTCCTCCTCCACACCTCACACTCTTCCCCAGTCCAGCCTAAGGTCCCTCTCACGGGAGACAGTCCTCCATGAACTTCTCTAATGTCAGTCCTTCCCACAAGGGCTTCCATTCTTTATGAACTACCCCAACGTGTCTTTCATGAGGTAGAAGTCATCCAAGACATAAGCAGCCAGTTTCTCTGGGTGGCAGACACACCAGAAGGTTGTGCTGCCATTCAACACGATTTGGACAGGCTGGAGAGCTAGGCAGGGAGAGACTGAATGAGATTTAACAAGGGCAAGTGTAGGGTACTGCATCTGGGGAGGAACAACCCCAGGTACCAGTATAGGTTGGGAACTGGCCTGTTGGAGAGCAGTGTAGGTGAGAGGGACCTGGGGGTGCTGGTGGACACCAGTACCTCATCTTTTGCTGATAGATGAGAGAGATGGGATAGGGAGAATTGGAAAAAAGATAAAAATGTTGGGATAAGGACACTTTAATAGGGCAACAAAGGAAGATTTAAAGAACAGTACTAATAAAAGACTATACAAAATGGGTGATATGTAATGTAATTTGCTCACTGACCTGTATCTGATGCCCAGCCTGCCCCTGAGCAGTGATCTCTCTTCCCTGGCCATTCCCCACCCCCTGGCAGTATATGGAGCATGATGTCGTATGCTATCAAATACTCCTTGGGATAGTTAGGATCAGCTATCCTGGCTGATTCCTCCCAGCTTCTTGTGAAAATTAAGTCTATCCCTGTTGAACACCAGAATATTATCCACCCCTTACTCTGTATCATTCATGTCATAAACAGATTTTACACTTTCTAATTAGTCATCATCACTCTTCCTGTCTTGACATATTTTTAATATATATACACATTTCTCAATATATACATATAACAAACACATATAATTCCCATAAATCTGTGGACTATCCCTCTAAAGTGTCCATTTAGTTAATTTAATCCATGACTTTGGGCTCCATCTGTCATAACAGTCTCTCAGGGCAGGAGAGATGGCGTGTGTTTTTGGATTGTTGGATGCTGCCTCTGAAGACAGCAGCTGGCGTTATCTGGCATGGCCCATGCACACAGTCCACCAGTTGAAGATGTCTGTTTTGTGGAAGTTACTGGGTGCTGGTTGCTGAAGCCATTCTAATTCCATCACTGGCTGGTGCACTTTACTCAGTTCTATCCAAGTTTATCCTTCATTAATTTACATGATTCTCACTATAACACCACTGATCCAGCACATAGCAATTAAAGCAGTGATGACATACAATGGCAGGGTTATTCAGTAATTAGCATACAAAAATCAAATCTCCTTGAGGTGCACATTTGGCTTCAGCAGGTCTCCATACCAGAGATGCTTGCTTGAAGTGCATATTTCACATTTATGAATAACCTATACAATAATGTCCATGGTTAACTCTACCCATTGACCATGAGCCCATCTATATGTTGCATTTCTTCCTTGAGGACATTAGGGTACACTGCACACCAGCATCCACTAGAGCCTTGTACTCTTGTGGATCTGACATAACAAGACAATAAGTTAGCACATGACTGTGGCACACTCCATAAAAAATTATGCCACATGGTTCACATGCACTGGATTTCATCTGGATCTGTGGGATCCCACACAGCTAATTCACTCAGGTATTAGATACCCTTCTCCATGATGGCCCATTTACCTGGATAATATACATTTTAACAGAAGAAATACCTTAACCCTTGTGCCTGACAGAAGTCACCTCCAGAGGCTGAAAGACTGTGTCATTTTTTCAATGACTTTGTCAATGTTCCCTTCCCTATACAGGGAAACGCAGCTGCTTGGCTCGCCATGTACTCACCTGCATGGTGGCAGGAATCTTTTCACATATCTGGTGGCTCCCTGAGGGACAGAGATCAGGTGACTATCGCTGGTTCTGACTCTTCCTCCTGTTCTCGTGATGGTCCTAGCTCATCATCATCATCCCTTACTAAACAAACTGATGTTTTGTGTGTATTTCTTCTTTTGTATAGGGGTGACTGATACCAGCAAGGGTTGGTGTTTTGGTTCAGCTCAGTGCCCTTCACCAGGGCTGGAGTAGCCACAGTGCCTGTCCGTCTGTTTTTCCTCTCTTGCCCCTGAGGGCGCCGCTTAATATTGAACAATGTTTGGCAGATACTGGCCAGCGCCCAGCACAGTATGGTAAGTTGTGCCTCTTTGGAACTGTCATAGCATTTGCCTTTCAAATACTCTTCCACTTTATTAGGGTCCTGCAGTTCACTCCCTTCTGGGAGTGAAGTTCCAAACCACTGGAGGTGAGAATTTTTCTAGACACCTGCCCATATTGTCCCACATGCCATGCCACCCATGGCTATCAAGAGTAGGGGCAGATCTCTGGGCAGTATTCTTAAAACAGTTTTTTGTGATCCTAAGCAGGACACACTCAGGAGACACCACAATAGAAGCATGTCAGCTTGAAACTCTCAAAGATTCTCAAAATTCTCAATTCTCAAAAGCTGTTGTAAGCAGCCTGAAGGAAAAAGGCAAGGAGAAAGAGTAGCCCCATCTTCCTCATAGGTTTAGTGCAATTATTAATAAATTCCTAAAAATGTCATTCGAGGTATGGACATGACAACAATGCCACATACAAATACCAGCTTAACCTCACGACCATTGACATTATCATATTCAATATACCATAGCTGATACTACACAGTACAGCAAAATGAGAATCCTACCCCCTCTCCCAGAGGTGATAAACAGCACCACAGGAAATACTTAAACCTTTACTTGCTGTATGTAACACAGACATGTGAGCAAATAAAACTCCACTGTGATCAGTAACTGTTTAACTAACATAATACATGTGTATAACAAATTTGTTTTACCATGCTGCGGTCAGATCTGTCGTTATCACAACCCTTCAAGTTGGGTGCCAAAAAGGGCTGTTCTGGGTTAGTCCCAGCCAGCAACTAAGCACCACTCACTTGCTCACAATGCATTCGTTCACTGCCCAGAACTCAGTGCCCAGTCCATCCCTAAGCAGTGATCCCTCCTCCCTCAGGCTCCCTCCCTCTATAAACTGAGCATGATGTCATATGGTACTAAATACCCCCTTCAGTAAGTTTGGGTCCACTGTTCTAGCTGTGTATCCTCACAGCTTCTTGTGAAAATTAACTCTATCCCAGCCAAAAAACAGACAGATGGAGAGTCTCCTTAGCCCTTCTTTTTTTTTTTGCTAATGTATTTACAGAAACATTTTTATTGTCTTCTATAGCAGTAGCCAAGTTATGTTCTAGTTGTGCTTCAGTCCTTCTAATTTTCTCCCTGCATAATATCATGACACCCTTGTAGTGCTCCTGACTTGCCTATCCTGTCTTCCAAAGTTCACAAACTCTCCTTCTTTACCCTGAGTTCCAGCCAAAGCCCACAGTTCAGCCAAGACAGTCTTCTTCCCTGCCAGCTTCTCTTTCAAGCACATGAGGACTGCATGCTCCTGCACCTTTAATATTTCCTTCTTGAAGACTGTCTAGCTTTCCTAAAATCCTCTGCTCTTCAGGACAGCCTGCCAAGGGTCAGCTAGGACCCTAAACAGGTCAATGTCTGCCCTCCGGTAGTCCAAAGCGTCAGTCCTGCAGACCCTCCTCCTCACATCTTCAAGAACCAAAGCCTTTTATTTCATGATCCCTATGCCCAAGATGGCCTCCAACCATCACATTCCCCACAAGTTCTTCTCTGTTCCCAAACAACAGGTTTAGCAGGGTGCCTTCCCTAGTTGGCTCACTCACCAGCTGTGTCAGGAAGTTCTCTTCCACACACTCCAGGAATCTCCTGGACTGTTTCCTCTCTGCTGTATTGTATTTCCAGCAGACGTCCGGTAAGTTTAAGTCCCCCATGAGAACAATGGCTAGCAATTGTGAGACTTCTTACAGCTGCTTATAGAATATTTCATCTGACTTCATTCTGGTTGTGGGTATGTATCTGTTATAGACCACCCAATGTTGGGCTTCCCTCTAATTCCTACCCATAAATGCTCATCACCATCACAAACCCCTACACAATCAAAACACTCCCTAGCATACAGGGCTATCCTACCACCTCTCCTTACTTGCCTATCACTTCTGAAGAGTTTATAACCATCCACTGCAACACTCCAGTTGTGTGAGCCATCCCACCATGTTTCCATGATGCCAACTATATCATAGTTTTCTTGCTGCACAAAGGCTCCCAGCTGTTTGTTGCCCACACCGCATCCATCGGTGTAGGTGCACTTTACTTGGGCTACGGATCCCACCACCTTTTTTTTTGGGGGGGGGGGGGGGGGGGAGAAGACCTAATTCCTAAACGATCATTCTGATGTACTTCCATGGTTTCTAGCATATCAATAATGTTTGCGTCTTTGCTGCCACATGGATCTTCATCCCGTCTTCAATGAAATGGCAGACTGAAGGACCTCAGTAGCATATTTTCCCCTCAAACATTATCTCTAGCTTGATTTTATCCCTTCCCCCCTTCAAATTCAGTTGCAAGGTCTTTTAATGAGCCCTGATACCTCCCATTTACAGATTTTTTTTCATCCTTTGAGACAGGCATCCCCTCTCACACACAGGCCTGATGTTGACTAAACTATAATCAAAAACCTAAAAATTCCTACTGGTGACACTAGGCTTGGAGCCACTGAATCTTCTGGCTTTTCCTATTTCTTCCCTCATCATTCCCTGCAATTGGAAGGATAGGGAACAGCACTACTTGTGTTCCTGAACCCATAACCAGTTGTCCAAAGGTGCTGATATCTATCTTGATTGCCCTGGGACATCTTGTTGCAATTTCATTGCTGCCTTCTTGAAAAGTAATGGACAATAATCTGAGGGCTATCGTAGAGTAGGATCCTTTCTCTTCACATTTTTAACCCAGCAAAGTTTCCTAAGAAGTAGGCCTGGTCTGTATATCCTGTCTTCTGTCCCTTTCAGAAGTGAGTCTCCTACGAGAATGACTCAACTTTTTTTTTCTTTATGGGCACAGTTTTGATACAGGGCATTGACAGACATCCTCGGTGACACCATTGTCCTCATTGCTCGGTTCCACTTGCAATCTCACATCTATTACACAAGGCCACCTGAGTAGGTGCAGTAGTCACAGAGGAGACATTCCTGCTCTGCTGTGCAGGAGCTTGTCACGACTGCCCCTCATCCCTTATGTTACTGTATGCATCCACACACAGAGAGGATATGGAATCTTCTGTATCGTGCATCCTTCAAGTTCTTCAGGTACACCAAAATGGTAAGCACAAGCCTTAACTAGGGGAAAATCCCCAGGAGATTTAATGATGTGTTCTCCAACATATAAACCTGCACATAAAAGCTATTTTATACATACTTAATAATACACTGTCTCTAAACTATACTAACTTACTGACAAAGAGTAACATTACTATAGGGGAAGCTGTGTGCACAGACTGATTCCTAGGTGGACGTTTATGCACCAACATAAAATTTACTTTTCGAGACATGATTTTGGCCCCTTGTCTTCCTTGTAAGTACAGAAGTGAACAAGAGAAGTTACCAGAGGAACTCTACAGACAACACTGTCACGCAGCTGCTCTGGAAAGCCACCAGAACCAGGAAGGATCCCAGGCATTCAGCAGAGAGGCCCTTCTATTTCCCCGCAGTAATCTATTTACAACCTGTTACTGTATTTTTACTGCAATTATCCTTTAACAGTAATAATTTACACATGTTAAAAAATAAACCAAAGTGAAATCAATAAATTAAAAACTCCCTTAAGCTGCCTCAAAAAAACCCCTCATAGAAAATTCAAGGATAGCAACAGTACTACAAAGTAGATTTACGTCAAAAGGTGTTTGTCTTATCTAAAAGCATGGTTATTCTCTTTTTTTTAAAACAGGAGACTTAAGGATACACATAAATGTGAATTTGAAGTGTTTATTAATACACAAGATGTTTGCAACTTCTGAAAACTACTTTCAATTACTAAAACCAAGAATACAGGAAGAGTTTCTCAGACAACCTCTGCACACCAGTAAGAAAAAATACTGGCTGATTTTACAGATGTGTTTTGCTTTCTGTTTTCATAGTATGATTTCAGGTATGTGAAACTAAAAGCAAAGAAGCAGAGAGCAAGGTCTATACTGTTAGAGTATGGAGACTGAAGGGAATTTAGAAAACGTTCTTTAAAGACAACAAAGCAGTTGGCTAGTATCTATCTTTCTCCAAAGGGATTTGTAGGCTAAACTTAAGAAATTCTGCTATGGCTATTCCTACTTGTACTTTTTGAGATTAGACAGATAAATAGATATACACATGCGTATAAAAACAAAAATTAAGAAAATCTGGAATGCAAAACACACTATTTCACTAATACTAGAGAAGAAAATCTGATACTCTTAAAAAAAATAATCAGAGAATCACAGAACGGTTTGGTTGGGAAGGAACCTCTGAAGATCATCACATCCAACCCCCCTACCATGGGCAGGGATGTCTTTCCCTAGATTAGGTTGCTCAAAATCCCATCCAACCTGACCCTTAACACTTCTGACTGTGGGGCATCCACAACTCTGGGCAACCTGTGTCAGTGCCTCTCCAACCCCAATTAAAAATACATCCTTCTTATTCCATATCTAAACCCACCCTCTTTCACTTTATAAGCACTGCTCTTTATCCCATCACTACAGTCCCTGGTAAAAAGGTTCTCTCCATCTTTCTTGCAAGCCCTCTTTATACACTGAAAGACTGCAACAAACTATCTCTAGCATTCTCTTCTGCAAGTTGAACAACCCCAACTCTCTCAGCTGATTTTCAAAAGAGAGATGCTCCAGCCCTCTGATCATCTTCATGGTGCTTCTCCGGACCCACTCAAACAGCTCTGTCTTTCTTGTACTGACAACCCCAGAGCTGGACATAGTGCTCCAGGTGGGGTCTCACAAGAGCAGAATAGATGGGCAAAATCACCTCCCTCAATTGGCTCGTAGTATTTCTTTCCATGCAGTCAAAAATACAGATGGCTTTCTGGGCTGCAAGCACACATTGGCAGCTCATGTCCAATTTTTCATCTATTAGTATCCTCAAGTCCTTCTACTCAGGACTAGTCTCAATCCATTCACCCCCCAGTCTGTATGCTGCAGACGGACTGTCCTGACCCAAGTGGAGGACCTTATGCTTGGCCTTCTGTAATGACACACAAAGACCATTCTTACTGATTCCACTTTAAATCTGGAAAACACATAGTGGTTGTGAAGAAAACTATCAGTCTTTAAACATTAGGTAGACTTCACTGGCTTGAATTTTTCATGTAATCTAATTTGACATGAAATATCCTTTGCTCTTAAAATTTACACATGTGAGATTTCAATAACGTTCCACAGAAAAAGTATGTTACTTATTTTGGGAGGTAAAGCAATAAGAAGTCTTTCTTTGTGATGGTGTTGAAAACATAATTTCCATTGTCATTTCAAAGATTTCTGAATTTTCACGGGGCTGCTTTTCAAGCAAAACAGATCTCTCCCTGCGTGTATCCTTATCCATTATGTAAATATAGTAATATGATTAGAAACTTAACTGGATAAGCACACATATTTGTAACCTCAAGCTTCTCTTTTGTTTTTTTTCTTAATGGCATGAGTCACCTTAGCAAAAGCAACAAAACCTCAGTAGCGACAACTATGACAGCAGCAGAGAGTGACTTGAAGTTTTCAGATTCCAAAGTGATGTTAATTAACTAGTCAAGTAAGGGTAACTACGTCACATCTAAACAGCAAAGCTAAAACAACCCCACCCAAACCACATATACACAGAACAATTATAATCCTAAAAAAACCTCTCACCTCGCTAAAAATCTCCATCCCACCAAAAAACCCTGCTAGCCAAACTAGTTAACAGTTAATAAACAAAGCTCTATACTGAAACAAAAAGAAATGCAGTGCTAATCAATCACAGCAGAGGTGTCACAGAGATGAGAAACTGCACAGGACAGATTAAATAAGCCATAGTGTTAACAAGCTCTTATATAGTGAACAAAGACATAATGACACTTTTAAACCCCATTTTTATAGCTCTTTCATCAAACAAAAGCTAAAAGTTATACGTTTTTCCCTTTTAAATTTACATGTGTAGGCTCTTTTTATTTGCTGGACTTCGTATATCTGATAGGAACATATAACACCTATAACAAACAGATACATGTAAACTTATATACAATACATAACTATGTTTAGGAAAGACCATGTTTTTTCAATAAGCCTAATCACATACTTACATATGCACATGCCTCCTCCTACCAAGATGTGTGCAGCACAAGTTAAACTTAGAGGAACTCCATAAAACCTACTTGCTTAGTTTTTGAGTTTTGGCTACTGATACCATTATTATTATTATTATTACTACATCACTTCCACTGTTGTTGTGTTGCTTTTTTAAAAAAATAATTTTCATTCATAACATTCTGCTGATGCGCATATATATACGTGTATATTTGTGTGTGTGTGTATATATATATGAAGACAGGGCACAACAAATGGTGTTTAGCTTTTTTTGGTAGATTTCTATTAATATCTTTATTCAGGAATAATATACCATACTATTATTAAAAGACTTCCATTATTTTAAGGACTAAAATTTGTTAAAGAAGGAACTGCTTGAGGACCACAGAAAGTCTTGGAATTAAAGGCCTTTCCAGAAGGCTCTTTTGTAATTTGGTCTCTTATTTGTAAGGACTGCCACTTACTCCATCCATGTCCGGGGTGGGGGCACCCAAGAAAACCATCAAACAAAAAGTTACTAAACATTTTACCACATCAATTCTGTGCAGACATCTCAAATATGCTCTCGGAAGTTTAAAAATAGTGCTGTTTTCCATATGACTAAAGTTTCGGGGACTTTCTTCCATGGAAGAGTATTTTTCTGCTGTACTCAAGATAGGTTAAAGAGAAACAAATGCACTACACTTCATATTGAAAATCAATGAGATGACTGTAAGGATGAAACACCCATACACATAAGGAAGACAAGGTCTCTGTTCACCTCCACAGCTAATAATTCTCTCGGAAGCAGTCGGGATGTACTTAAATCACAGCACACCTACCGATGTCACCTCTACAAGTAAAGCTCCGTCTCTGGAACCGGTGCACTCAAAAGAGAGCGCATTACAAAGAAGAAAGCACAATCATGGAGTTAGTTTGCACTGACCCATCACTACAACTTAAGCCCGAGCCTGCAGCGTGTGTTTTTGGGAGCCCACAGTCCCTCTGCGTACTACCTGATCTGCAAATAAAAGACAGACCGAGCAGTCGTGAATTACCAAGGCTCTTCACTTTTAAAAGTCACCCAACTTCCAGAACGCGCTTAGATTTGCCTGTGAGAGTGACACTGCTACCTACACCTCTCCGAGAGAGTAAAAACCTAATTAAGTCACAAGACCGTGAGCGTTCAACTTCCCTCAAATCAGCCCGTTCAGGACGGGCTACCCCGCCTCTAAGCAAGGCTATGCCGCGAGGCGCGGCGCCTGGTGAGAT